>CM053401.1:59923610-59941817 GCA_028644305.1 Xerus rutilus
GGACTGGGGTTGTGGCTCAGTGGTAGAGCGCTTGCCTCGCATGCGTGAGTCACTGGGTTCGATCCTCAGCACCACATAAAAAATAAATAAATAAAATAAAGATATTGCGTCCATCTACAACTAAAAAAAAAAAAATTAAAAAAAAAAGAATTATATGAGAATGCCGGTAATCACATTTTGTGCAATATTAATTTTAATATGGGAATTAATACAGAGGATATTTTGAATGCCATCAACAGACAACAATACTAGCATAAAATGCTAATAGCCTATATATATATAAAAACAGTTTCCAAATAACTCTTCTGAAGAAAAAGAACAGTCTCACCACCTTGTCCTCTTCATGTAAAATGATTACTTTTAATACAGAGATTGGATAATCCCTCTCCCTAACAGGAATTGTGTGAGCATAAGTATATGTGAGTGTATGTGTACATTACACATAAACACACTCCACTGTTTTACTTAATTTCAAATCAGCATATTCAAATATATTATCTTCTAATATGCATATAATGAACTTTATTGAAATCTAAGCTTACTAGGATTAGTCCTAATTTTTAGATATGAATAACAAAAAGGAGCTTTGGAATCAAATCATAAAGAACTGTGTTCAATCCCAGCTCCACTATTTTCTCTCGAGGAAACTTGAGACAAATGAATGATCACTCTAAGGCATAATGCCCCATTGTAATTTGGAGAGTTTTTCCCAACAGAGTTGTGGACACGCTAGTGAGATGAATACATCTGGCATGTGCCAGGCAAATTCTGAACATTCAATAAATTTGATTCTCTTCTCTTTAATTGAAATATGAATGATTTTGATAAAAATGCTTCCTAAGCTATGCACGGTACTGTTATTAATAAATTACTCTAGTTAACATTATTAATAAACAGTTTAAAATTTTTATTAATATTTGTCTTATGAAACAATTATTGTGAGTTAAATAGCCACTTTGCCTTAAACATTATACTGCATTACATTTATCAATGAAAAGAATTCTGAGGGACTGGGGTTGTGGCTCAGTGGTAGAGCGCTTGCCTAGCATGTATGAGGCACTGGGTTAGATTCTTAGCAACACATATAAAAAAATAAATTAAATAAAGGTCCATCGACAACTAAAAAATTATTTTAAAAAAAAAGAATTCTGAGAACATCCTAACTATATAGTCTTTCAATCTAGTAACCAAATATCAATGCCAAACCTCAAATGGACTATAAACAGGATTATTAAGGATTATGTATGGTTCCTGTTTAGTGAAGAGAAAGAAATAACTCCAAATTTATTTTTTAAATCGCTTATAAAACTTAGCATAGTAAAGGAAAAGTAAACAATGGAAACCACATGACAAAATTACTTAAAATATGTATATTTTTAATTAATCCTTTCCCTTTTCCCATTTTGCTGTCAGAAAATGAAAGCCCTTGAAGTATAAGCCCTTAATCAACACACATCAACAATTCTAATATTAAGTTTGCTAACATTCTTAAATGTTTAGAAAGTTCAACATTAGGGAAGAAAAGTCAGGAGTAAGATCCTTGAGTACATCAATTGCTGGAACCTGGGCAAGATTCAATCAATCTGGGCAAGATTCAATCAACTCTAAAGAAAGATTAGGGTCAATAATCAACTCTAAAGAAAGATTAGTGTCAATAAAAATTTACATGTCAGCCGGATGCAGTGGCGCAAGCCTGTAATCCCAGCACTTAGGGAGGCTGAGACAGGAGAATCATTACTTCAAAGCCAGCCTCAGCAACGGCGAGGCGCTAAGCAACTCAGTGAGACCCTGTCTCTACATAAAACACAAAATAGGGTTGGGGATGTGGCTCAGTGGTCGAGTGCCCCTGAGTTCAATCCCTGGTACCAAAAAAAAAAATTTGCATGTGTTCTATCCATCCTTGATGGAGCCCATTCTTGTTCTCCCACACTTTGCATTTTACAGTCACCTTTTTTGTCCTGCTTCTACTGTGTCCACAAACTTAAGCACCAGACATGAAGGTAATAGCCTTCCAGAGACTGCTTGACCAGCTCCTACAATTGCATCACGTTAAATCCCTGTAACAAATCCCCTCACGTGTATATATATATGTGTATTAACATGCATGTATATATGTTTAAATACATGTATATGTGTGTATGTATATATATTAAGTGATTTTTTATTTTTTTTTTAATATTTTTTTAGTTGTAGATGGACACCATATCTTTATTTATTTTTATGTGGTGCTGCTGATCGAACCCAGTGCCTCATGCATGCGAGGCAAGCGCTCTACCACTGAGCTACAATCCCAGCCCCTATTAAGTGATTTTTTACAAGGATGTAATCTTATATGGGAGCTGGGGATGGAGACATATAGATACACATATAATTTCTCTGATAGAACCCTGATTGATATAATACCCTTATACTTAAACTATTACTATTTTTCTTCCCATTCTTTTCTCCAGATATCTTACATTTCTTTGCCCTTCTCAACGTGGAGGTGGGGGACAAGAATAATTAAATAAGAAACACCTCCCTCTCTCTCCTTCAGCTTACAAGGTCAAAATTAGTGGCCAACGGGCCGGAGTTTTAGCTCAATTGTAGAGCGCTTGCCTAGCATGTTTGAGGCACTGGGTTTGATCCTCAAAAAAATAAATAAATAAAATAAAGGTATTATGTCCACCTACAACTAAAAAAATTTTTTTTAAATTAGTGGCCAAAATCATGATGACATTTCAGGATAAAGTATACCCAAAAGCCATTTTCTATCTCTTCCTTCTTATCAGAACCCAGTATGATTCACATTAGAGACCCACTTGCCTCATGAGAGAGTGGGCCTAGGGGATAGATTTCCCTTCCTCCTTCCCTTTTTATGTTTTAATTGACACACAGTAGTTATACATATTTTTTGAACTACAATGTGACATTTCAATACATATATACAATGTGAAATACTATTGGCATATCTATCACCTAGCCTTTTATCATTATTGAGAACATTCAAAATCCTCTCTACAGTTATTGTGAATATGCCATTTATTTTTGTCAACCATAGTTATCCTACTGTGCAAGAGGACATCAGAAGTTATTCTTTCTATCCAACTGCACTTTTGTACCTGTTAACCAGTCTGCCTCCTTCCCTCACATCCTCCCCAGGCTCTGGTATCCACTCTTCTATTCTCTACTTCTTGCATATCAAGTTTTTAGCTTCCGCATATAATCAAGAATAAAGTGTTAGCTTTTCTGTGCCTGAATTGTTTAACATAATGTCCTCCAGTTTGATCCATGTGCTGCAAATGACAAAAGTGTTATTCTCTGACCAAATAATATTTAACTACATATATGTAATACATTTTCTTTACTCATTCATCTGTCAATGAACATCTAGGTTGATTCTATATCTTGACAATTGTGAATGATGCCATAATAAATATGCAAATGCAGAGGCATCTTTGACATATTGATTTCAATTCCTTTGGCTATATACCCAGTAGTGAGATTGCTGGTTCATATGGTAAAATACTATCTCTAGTTTTTTGAAGAACCTTCATTTATTTTACATAATGGATATACTAGTTTTATTACCAGGGAACAGATTTTAATTATCTCAATCCAATCATATTTATTTATTTTCCAGTGACTGGGTTAGGAATGGGCATGTCACACAATTCTGGCAAGTAAAATAATGGTAAGAGATGTTAAGGAAAAATTTTCCTCCTTCTTTAAAGAGGACATGAAGAAAATATAGCCCTCTTTCTAATCATTAGATGTTGAGTAAGAAGATGGTATTTGGAGCTACTACAGTACTTAAATTAGACAATTTGTCCTCATCTTAATCTTCAGAGCCTGTGAGCAAGTTAGGTTACATAGCAAAGGGAAATTAATTTGCCAGTAGAATTAAAATTGCTAATTATTTGACCTTAAAATAGAGAGACTATCCTGGTTTATCTAGGGATAAACCAACATAATCACAAGGGTTCTTAAAAACAAAAATGGGAAACAGAAGAGGAGAGGGACGGGGAGATGGACTATGG
The DNA here is from genome assembly GCA_028644305.1 of Xerus rutilus. Lineage (NCBI taxonomy): Eukaryota > Metazoa > Chordata > Mammalia > Rodentia > Sciuridae > Xerus > Xerus rutilus. The sequence continues at coordinate 59,927,630 of CM053401.1, forward strand.
AAGAAAGGCAGAGAGAGATGCAACACTGCTGACTTTAAAGATGGAGAAAAGGCCCACGAATAGAGAAATGTGGGTAGTAATTTTCTATAGTATGACTCTGTCCCCTGATACAACCAGGAATAAGCATGAAGTATAAGCTAGATCAAACAGAGTCCATTTACCAATATTTGAAATGAAACAATTAATGAAATGACAGAGACAGATTGGCTTAGTGTTTTGAGAAGCCTCATTCAGTTACCACAAAAACAGTTTTGGGACCTGTAGGCTGGCCATCTTCCACTTGCCATGTAGGTCAAAGGGGCAAAGGAGGGCTGGGATTGTAGCTCAGCAGTAGAGTGCTTGCCTCGCATGTGCGAGGCCCTGGGTTCGATCTTCAGCTCCACATACAAAGCAATAAAATACATTGTGTCCATCTACAACTAAAAAAATATTTTAAAAAAAAGGGGGGGGGGCAAAGGAAACAGGTCTACAGAAAGATTAAAGCAGCCATGCCAAGGCACAGCAATAAAAGCATCAGGATGGTGTGTCACCCCTGATTCCAGATTCTCTGGAGGTCTGACTATACTCTAGCTCAGGGTTCCTTAAGGACCTCTGTATCTTGAAAATTACTTTTTCCTTAATTAATTTTAACTAGAGTCTATTACTTGTTAACAAAAACAAAAACAAAAAACAAACAAACAAACAAAAAGAAACTAGTGCACACCTGTGATTGCTTCATAATATGTCAATATGGCCATGATGAACTGTTTCTCAGAATTCCCTTTCCTATATAATTCTGAAGAGGGTTGGACACACAATGATTCCTATGGGAGAGTTAATGGCAAAAATGATGCAGCAGCCAGTCTGTTGCTCACACAGGCTGCTGCTTAGCTCTGCTGACTCACCTCATTGGTATCAAGCAGCAACTGGGCCTACAACTTGCTCTACTTTGCCTTGGATCTGTCTTATCTATTTTAATTCCTGGGTCAGGTATGTGTGTTTAGCTGAGAGATGAAGATTTATAAAATTTACTTTTATCCATATATTATTTCATCCTATACATACTAAACCCCATCATTCCATCATAGTGATTTTCTGCCATTTTGTACTTCAGCTCCTAAGCTTTGTTATAGCTCCAACCTGACCTCTGGTTGTCTTCCTCCATACCCTCTTATTAATAATCCTGGGGACCTTCCATTTTATTTAAATCTATTAAAATCACCGGGCAAGATAAAATAAGATCTAATGTATTAATGTACTACCCCTTCCTTATTCAAACAAGTGTTTCTGATAATACCACCAGCTCAAAGGAATCATTTTTGCAGACATGCAAATTTCAATTGTCAGTTTAGGCTTGAAGGCAAAAAGAGGCCCCAAGGTAAATGACCATTTATTCTGACAACTCTTGCAGCAGGCATTGGTCACCACACTAGGAAACAGGAAGCTCCAGATTCTCCCATTATCTCTTAGACACAGCAAACATTCTTTACACTTTTTTTTTTTCCATTCTTACCAATGTAAAATCATGAAGTCAGTGAAAGTATCTGACTTGTTCCCAGACTCATCTCCCACATCTCTCATTTGTCTGGCACAAGTAGGTACTCAATAATATTTGTTGTTCTTTGCTGCATAAGCTTGTACAAAGGCTCACTTTGACTCAAGAAATCCCAGCCGACCCTGAAAAACTGTAGTATAAACACCATACACCAAGTCCACAGCAGCAGACACATTTCCACCACTGACTGACAAAACACTTGGATAAAACAGGGAATAAAGGAAAGATGATGATTATTCCTTATCAAATCCACAATTCTAATTTAAAACTACAGACTAGTCAAACATATTATTATTCTATTTAAATTAAAATGTACCACCTAAGAAAAGTGTATGTAGAATGTTGTTTATCTCAGAAAAGAGAAGGAGGTTATGGCTCAGTTGTAGAGTGCTTGCCTAGCATGTGTGAGGCACTGGGTTCAATTCTCAATACCACATAAATAAATTAATTAAATAAAGGACCTTCAACAACTAAAAAAACCATTTATAAATTTTTTTTAAAAAGAAGATAAGAAATAGACAAACGTATAAATAATATATTAAAAATAAAATGGCTATCTATAGGAGGAAAGGAATAAAGTAGAGAGAACAAAGATAGAAGCTAGGCTTCTTTGCATATACTTTGTTTTTTTCATATGACAGGACTCCTATAAATATATCATTTATATAAAACAGAATTAATCCCTTTAGGCTGAGTCCATATTTAAAAAGCTATATGCTACTGGGCATACTGGTATGTGCATGCAGTCCCAGCTACTTGGGAGTCTGAGGCAGAAGGATCATTTGAGCCAAAAGCTTGAGATCAGCCTAAACAACACAGTGAAATCCCATCTCAAGAGGGAAAAAAAAGCTATACGCTGTATGATTCTATATTGTAGAAAAAAAGCCAAACTATAGGGACAAAAACAAAACAAAACAAAACAGATTCATGGTTTCCAGGGACTGGAGGGTAGAGGGAGAAGTTGATTACAAAGTGGTTCAGGGCATTTTGGAGGACCATGCATATTATATCATGATTTGGGGGGAGGTTTAGGCATTGGTCAAAACTGGTAGAACTATAAAATAAAAGTAATTTTATAGCATGTAAATTATATCTTTTTTTTTTTTTTTTTGGTACTGGGGATTCAACTCAGAGGTACTCGACCCCTGAGCCACACCTCCAGCCCTATTTTGTGTTTTATGTAGAGACAGGGTCTCACCGAGTTGCTTAGCTCGCTATTCTCCTGTCTCAGCCTCCCAAAGTGCTAGGATTACAGGCTTGCTGCACCACGCCCGGCTTCCTAATTTTTTAAAGTATAAAAATAATCCCCAAAGCAGGGCGTAGTGGCACACACCTGTAATCCTAGTGCTTAGGATGCTGAGGCAGGAAGTTGGTGAGGTCAAAGACAGCCTCAGCAACAGCAAGGCACTAAGCAACTCAGTGAGACCCTATCACTAAATACAATGTAAAATAGATCTGGGTCCTTATAGAAATAGGAAAAGCAATCATGAAATTCATTTGGAAAAATAAGAGACCCAGAATAGCCAAAGAAATCCTTAGCAAGAAGAGTTAAACAGGAGGCATCACGATACCAGACCTTAAACTATACTACAAAGTCACAAAAATGGTATGGTATTGGCACCAAAATAAACATGTAGACCAATGGTACAGAATAGAAGACACAGAAACAAACCCACATAAATACAGATATCTCATACTAGACAAAGGTGCCAAAAACATACATTGGAGAAAAGATAGCCTCTTCAACAAATGGTGCTGGGAAAACTGGAAATCCATTCGCAGCAAAATGAAACTAAACCTCTATCTCTCACCATGCACAAAACTCAACTCAAAGTGGATCAAAGACCTAGAATCTAAAATTTCCTCTCACACCAGTCAGAATGGCAGTCATCAAGAATACAAACAACAATAAGTGTTGGTGAGGATGTGTGGGTAAAGGCACAATCATACATTGTTGGTGAGATTACATATTGGTGCAACCAATCTGGAAAGTAGTATGGAGACTACCTAGAAAACTTGGAATGGAACCACCATTTGACCCAGCTATCCCACTCCTCAGTCTATACCCAAAGAACTTAAAAGCAATATACTACAGTGATGCAGCCACTTCAATGTTTTTAGCAGCTCAATTCACAATAGCTAAACTGTGGAGCCAACCTAGATGCCCAAGAAACTGTGGTGTATATATACACAATAAAATATTACTCATCATTAAAAGAGAATAAAATTATGGCATTTGCAGGTAAACGGATGGAGTTGGAGAATATCATGATAAGTGAAGTAAGCTAATCCCAAAAAAACAGGTGCTGAATGTATTCTCTGATAAGTGCATACTAATCCATATGGAGGGGGCATGGGATGAGTGGAGGAACTTTGGATGGGGCAAAGTGGGGGTGTAGGCTCAAAGGGTTAGGAAAGATGGTGGAATGAGATAGACATCATTACCCTAAGTACATGTATGATCACACAAATAGTATGACTCTACCTCATGTACAACCGGAGAAGTGAAAAATTCTGCTCTATTTGTATACAATGAAGAGCTTTCTACTGTCATGTGTAACTGATTAGAACTAATAAATTTTTAAAATTAAGTCATTAAAAAATTTTAAAAATAAAAAAAGAGAGGGAGGTTTGTATCTTCCATGATTAAAACAAAAATGTGAGAGGAACATAAGATAAAATTAAAGAAACATCTAGAAATATGAAAGAAGAAAGTTTCAAAGCAAAAAATATATTTCTTCTGAATATAATATGGACTGAACAGCTCTTTGAAAGCCATTGAAAAAAATTCAAATACAGAGAAATCAATGAGACCAAAAATATTTCAAAAAGAGATAGGTTAACTATATTTCAAAGGGAAAGAAAAAAAAGCTAAAATAGAATGATGTCTTTGAAGAGGTAACCAAAACGATGTCAGGAAAAAAGCAGGAGAATAGGGGAATAATCTGAGAATAAGTTGATTTACTCAAGAAAATGTAGAGTAGAGTTTTTAGGGCTTTTAAAAAGTTAGTTAGAATATAGAAAATAAATGTGGAAATGTTACAAAATGATAAGGCAAGGAAATGTCTCAGGAAGAAAAGGTTTTGAGAAATTATTATAGATAAAGGCAGAAAACATCAATGAAAAGTACATTAAGGAAAAACCTAACTGATCTTCGTGAGGAAAGAAGAAATAAGTGAAAACAGAGAAACTAATACTTTAAAATAAGTAATAATTGTCAACTGGAGGTGGAAATATAGGTATTTTTCCTCAAACCTCAAACTTGAAATCAATGTCTTATTCTTTTCATGAATTACATACAAGTTTTTTTCCCCCTTGCAGGCAAGAATTTTCAGCCAATTTGTACTGCTGCTTGTTTCCTTTGCTGTGCAGAATCTTTCCAGTCTGTAGTCTCACTTGCAAAAGGACAAACACCACATCATTCCACTTATGGGAGTTATTCCACTTATGGGAGTTATCTAAAATGGTCAAACAGTACAATGGGGAGAGAGCATGGGTCTTGCTATTCAACAGGTATAAAATCTGTTAACAAGATGAGTCAGTTCTAGAAATCTGCTTTACAATATTATGCTTACAATTAACAGTATTGTATTGTGCACTTAACATTTTGTTAAGAGGGTAGATCTTATGTTGTATTCTTACCACAATAAAAAAGAATAACAAAAACTTTTAGCCAAAAGGAATATGAATTATAAACTGTTTCCCTCCAAGTCACTGTAACTAATACAAAGTAAATAGTTTCTTATATGTCTTCCCTGATCAGGGGAGATCTGAGAACTGTGATCTCCAAAAAATGGAAAGAATACTCATCTTTACAGTCTGGATGAGTACATAGCAGACACTCAACAATGGATAAATAAGGAAATGAATGAATAGAAAAACAGACATGCACTGAAACACTACTTTTTCCTTTAGACATGAGTCAGGGCTTCTAAGTCACATGAAAAAATAGCAAGAATTTTTTTATCAACTAAAAACAAATAATTCAATTAGACAAAAATACAAAACTTCCTAAACTTGGATCCACTTTTTAAAATATTATCTCTTTTGACAGATTTAAAAGATTTCATAATTAAAACTCTGGCTATTATTAAGTAGAACAACAAACACCTATTATCTTACCTAGACAATGAATAGGTTTATCACTGAAATTATTTTTATTTTTCACTGTACTCACCAGCGTTAGCTGAATCCTATTTACAGGATACTTCTGCATAATGCTGCCGGCAGCACTTTTTATTTATAAGCTTTCAACAAATTGGCCTGGTAGTAATTAAGATTAGTCAGAAGCTTGCATAATGAGTATAATTTTTCATTAATAGAAATCTCTGCATTTTAAAAATATGTTAATCATTACATTCCAAATAATGACATCCTTTTCATCTGAAATCTATACTCTTTGGTAGTATGGGAAGATTTTAATTCTAAATGTGATCCCTAAAATAGGCTTCAGCTTCACCTCAAAGAACACCTGGTTGGACTAAATGAAGACAACCCTACCTGGCCATGTCATCACTCAAAGCACCCATTGCCTATATAAAAAAAGGGGATTGACAAAAAGATAATCTGTGGCATGCATTTGCCTGCCTCCAGTCACAAGACTTGGAGTCCTTGAAGACACAAAGCAAACATGTTGCCTCTTCGATCCTGTGCCTGACATAATATATTTTTTATTTATCTGAGGTAAATGACTTCTGGGTATGAGATTCAAACCAGATATTAAACTGTGGGGGATTTGTCATGCTACCAGGCTATGGGTTTAATATTCTATTCAGCAATCTAACTTAGAAAGCCATTTCTTTGCCCACCAAACATTAAGCATCTTCTAGAACCAGGCATTGTTACATTGCTTGGAATGTCACCTAATAAAATACAAATTGCTTGATCCTATTGCCTACACTCTAGTGGAGGGAGATAGACCATGAGAAATAACTGTAATAATTTATATCCAATGTTAAGTAATAAGTGTAATGAAAAACAGAACCAAAAATGTAGCAAGTTAAAGGTTATAGTGGGAAATGACTGATATTAAATAGGGTGGTCAGGGTACACTTCCTTAAAAATATAACATCTGAACTAAGACTTGGAAAAGTGAGTGAGTGATGGGGATGTGGTTCAGTGGTAAAGCACTTGCCTCACATGCATGAAGCCATGGGTTCAATCCTCATCATCATGGGGCGGGGTGGGGGAGTGAGGGAATGAGCCACTTAGGCATTTGAGGAAAGGTTCATGAGCAGAAACATTTTATACAAATGATCCTATGTCAGGGAGAGCCTAATCTGCTTGAAGTCTAAAAGTAGGCAGATCAGGGTGGACAAAAGGAATAGCTGAGGTCAGAGGGAAGAGCACATGAAATGTAGGCTTTTACTCTAAAATAGGAATCCTGTGGGTAATTTTGAGCTGAGGAATGACATAATCTGACTTGTATAAAGTGAAATCATTCTTTCTGCTCTGTTGGAAGAAGCTGAAGCAGAGATCAATAGGGAGGATCTTGTGGTAATCCAAATGAGAGATAATATCTATGTAAGTTTGTTAGGGCTACTGTAACAAAATACCACAAATTGGTGGCTTAAACAACAGAAATTTACTATACACAATTCTGGACGTTGGAAGTCTGAAATCAAGGTATTGGTAAGGCCATACTCCTTCTGAAGGCACTAGGAAGATACCTATTCCTAGCTTCTAATATCTTCAAGCATTCCTTGGCTTGCAGATGGCTATCTTCTCCCTAAGTCTCTTCATGTCCACGAGAGTGGTAAAGGTAATTGAGAAGTCATACCAGATAGGATTTGAAGGCTTAGCCACAGGTCTCCTTGCTGTGAGCCAAGTCTCAAGGGATGCACCTCCAGGCTCTGAGGCAGCATTCACACCAAGGCCATGAACTCGCTGGACTACTTCCAGCCAATGACTGAGCACAACAGGGGGCCTCAAGGATCTTGTTCCTATCAAGGCAGTGTCTCTGGAGGCACTCTTTGCTCTGGTATCTGCCTGCTAGGGTTTTCCCAGAGTTGTAATGAATCTAAGCTTCTTCCTACCCTTTCCTCCTTTCTTCCTTCTCTTCACAGGTATGCAACCAACAATGCCATCCAAAGATTCTCCATTTTATGCCTTCTCTCTCTCCCCTTTATCTTTTATAGGAGATCCCCTCTATGGATTTTCCCTTGCACTCCGGATAATATCTGGGCATCCATATCTGGAGAACAAACTTTCATAATTAGCAGCATTAGCAGTCTGAGAAAGCAGGTAGTAAGATGGGATTTTTGGACTGAATCCCCACTACTTAAGTGGCCAAGAGGACCACACCCAAGTGGTTTATAAGTCACAGACCATCCCTGGCACAAGGTGGGGGTCCAGCTGCCAAAGATTTTACTAGTAGTGATGTGGGAACACATCCCATTGAAAGGAACGAATATCCTTATCAATTAGACACAGACATTGGAAAGCTAAAGGCGAACAAGCACAAAAGGAGAGTGGAGTTGGCTGGCTATTACTAAGTTGTATTGTCCTGTAGAGAAAAAAGTAAGAACCCAAAGGCAATTAGTAACAGTTAAAGCCTTTTCAGTGGCTTATAAAGAGGCTCTTATCTCCCACAGTGGTTTTCAATAGTCCCTGAGCTTGCTCCATAAATATTTAAATGCTTAGCTGAGGCGGGTATATACAAAAGTCCTAGTTGGAAAAACCTGGAATCCAGGCACAGCATCTGGAGGTTAATGTCTCTGATTATTAAAACTCTATAGATTCCTCTGACTCCTCAGAGCCTACAAAAGTGGCCCACAACTTCTTGTTAAAAGCTAGCTTATCCTCCATGCAATAAGACTCTACAGAATCCTCTGCACCACAAGGCAACACATGCCACCTTCAGAAGTTGCTCCACCTTGTCCCCTGGCATAAACTCCACCACAACTTGTGGTGACATGTTAGGACTGATAAGGGAGGGAAAATGATGACACTTCATAGGAACAGCAAGAATCAGTTAGCATGTTCTAACAGGATCCAGGGCAAGGCTTCTGTGGCTGGATTTTGAGGGTGCCTGATAAAGGGGAAAGAAACATAAGACTATATAAGCAAGTGTACACTAACTTCAGGACACTCTTTGGAGCATGGGCTTTAATGGTCTGGCAAGGACCTCCAGAAGGGAAAACCCTGTCACTAGTGTGGCTCACAGAAGCCTGGAAAAAGCTATAACCTATGCTCAACAAAGTGGACATACTTCAGTGCTGATATGTGATAGAGGAAGATATGAGGCTGAGAGAAGTAGGTACACTGGAATGGATTCATTATGAGATGCCAAATGACTCACTAGAGCATTCCACTTCATAGGAGGGCCAAGATGATACTTCATTCATCAAGGCCATGAAGAATTTACTCTTAAGAGAGGAATCAGCACCACTTAAGAACTTCAGTGGTGACAGTCCTTTTTGACTACTTCTCCAGAGCCTAGGGCAGGAAAGGCAGTCACAAAGTTTGACTTATTTGTAGCAATAGAGGTGATGAAGCCCCAAAGCAATAGAGACCAGGTGGCAACACAGAAGCCAAAAGGCCAGAATCACTGCAATGACAGGCAAGGCTAGAGAGGTAACCAGCTGGTCAGACACCTGAAGGGAATAGCTATCAGAAGACTGGAAACAAAAAAATATCCACCATGAAAATGGACAGACAGTTGTGAGCATGAGTGTGAATATTTCTGTGTCCTATGTTCATTCTCACCAGAAAGCATTCATCATAGAATAGGCACTGGATAGTCAAAAAGCAAAATGATGTGGCCAGTTGTCATGAATTAGCCTTTGTCATCAACATCCCCCTCCCCCAAAACAAAGATAGAGACTTATTCCTGGGACCAGTACCACAAATTCCACATACCAAGCCCAATCTACCTACTTCCACCTCTGAATTTCCGACCTCAGAAACTGTTGCTAGGCATCATAAATAGCACTATTCCTTGAGGAAGTCAAATAGCCACTTGCCAAGATTCAGCAGAGAATGACACACCTATTGGAGAAGGCAGAGGTTGTGAGGCCACAGAATGACCACCAGGGTGATGGTCACTCCCAGACCCTCACACTGTCCTTAGAAGGCAAGTGGCTGGTTCCCTCTGAAGCAGTGTTGTGTCCAAGCTGTCAGCCAACTCTCCAGGGCCTCTTTTCCGGAGGCATTTTGGCATTAACCAACACCTAGCATCATGCAGGATCAACTAGGCATTACAAAGGAAGCCAGGTTTCTGTATTCCAAATCTATGCTTCATTTGCCAATTAGAATATGGGGTTGTTTCTGCCACTGAACGTTTTTGCACAGTAAACATGATGCACTCTTCAAAAAACAAACAAATAGCCACCTGCATCCCTTCCACTCTGGGAAGGCCAATGATTTATTCTCATAAAAGTAGACACCTATTCTGGATGTGGGTTTCTCTTTACTATTTGATTATCCTCAACCAGCACCACTCTACAAAGATCATAATATGCCTATTTTAAAGACAAAACATAATATCTGACCAGGGAATCCACTTTTTTTAAAAATTTTTTTTAAATTTTTTTTTAGTTGTAGATGGATACAATATCTTTATTTTATTTATTTTTATGTGGTGCTGAGGATCAAACCCAGTGCCTCATGCATGCGAGGCAAGTGCTCTACCACTGAGCCACAATCCCAGCCCCCAGGGAATCCACTTTGCAATGAAGGAGCTGTGTCCACGACTATGTAATGTATTGGTCTTATCACAAACTGCATCATCCAGAAGCCACCAGCCTGACAGAGAACTTGAATGTCTTGTTGAAGGCATAAAGTACCAGCTTTGAAGTAATCATCTGTAAGGATGAGGTACCATTCTTTAAGATACAATATACAGATTGAATCTATGTGGCACTGTGTTCCAATAGGAAATATTCACAAAACTGGGACCCAAAGGGTGAAAGCAGGAGTGACCTCACTTAACCATCACTTCCAAAGACCCACCTGTGGTCTCTGTGTTTCCCATCCTCATTATTATGGGCTCTGTAGGTTTAGAAACATCTGCTAACAAATTTTTATCTTTTAACTTTTATATAAGAGTTAAAAGAAAATTATATAGCATTACATTGTTACATAAACCTGTGTATACCTATACATTTACATTCACAGAGAGATCTATGATTTCATGTGCTCTGTGTTACATGTTTTTATTTCAATTTGAAGAACTTCCATTAGCACTTCTTTAAGACATGTCCAGTGGTGGAAGATTCCCTCAGTTTTTAGTTATTTGGAAAAGGCTTTAATCTCTTCCTCTAAAGGATAAGCTTACCAGGTAATAATAGTATCCTAGAATGGCAAGGTTTTTACTCTTAGTACTTTTAAATATATCATCCCACTCTCTCCTGGCATGCAAGGTTTCTGTTGAGAAATCTGATGACATTAAGATTCGATAAGGATTCCCTTGTATTGTGATAAGTTGCTTATCTCTCGCTGCTTCTAAAATTCTTGATCCTTGACTTTAAATGATTTGATTATAACAAGTCTTTGAAAATCTCTTGATGTTCAGCCTATTTGCAATTTAAGCATCATGGATCTGGATGTCCATTTCCCTCCCCTGTCTGGGCACTTTTCTCTATTTCTTTAGTTAAACTTACTTCCCCTTTCTCTTTCTCTGTTCCTTCTGAAACTCCCATGATGCATATATCATTTTGCTTGTTGTTGTCCCATAAGTCAGGTAGGCTTTCTTCATTTACGTTTTTGTTCCTATGGATAATTTCAAGTCATTTGTCTTTAAATTCACTGATTCTTTCTTCTGTTTGATAGAGCATGCTGTTGAAGCTCTCTACTGAATGTTTCAGTTCACTTGTTATATTCTTCACTCCATTTGTTTGGTTATTTTTTATGGTTTCTATTTTTTTTGAACTTTTCATTTTGTTCATATAATGTGTTACTGATTTTGTTTAGTTGTCTGTGTCCTCTTGTAGCTCACTAAGCTTCTCTAAGATGATTCTTACAAACTTTTTGTTAGATAACTTATAGATTTCCATTTCTTTGGGGTCAGTTGCTAGAAAGTTACATTCCTTTGGTGTTGTCAATTTTCCTTTATTTTTTGTGTTTCTTGTAGCCTTGCTTTGATGCAAACACATTTGAGGAAGCAATCACCTCTGCTAGACTTTATGGACTGTTCTAAGTGGGGAAAGACCTTCACCTATGCATGAGTATAGGGCATTAGATCAGTGGGGTGTCACAGTTCTAGCTTGTAGAAGTTATATTGCTATCATTTCTTGGACTTCCATTAACTGATATCAATATTAACTAAGACTTTAAGTGTCCTCTATAGCAGCCCAAGTTCCTAGTGTCTTCCTTTTCTATCTCCTACAGTGGGGTGGGAGAGTCATTAGCCAAGAAGATCCCTCTTGGCACCAGATCTGGGATCTGGAGTACAGGCATGCACAAGTGACTGTGGATTTGGAATCCAGGGCACAGGTATGTCCACACTAGTGGTAGCACCAGTATATGAGGCACAGGAACTTGTAGAAAAATTATGGAGCCAGGATTTAGAGCACAAGTGTACCTGCTTAAGCAGTCATACTAGTGTCAAAGACATGGGTACTCATGGAACTGCTGCAGAGTCAAGGTCTAGAGCACAAGCACATGCAAAGCAACATGACTCCAGGGTCCATATGTGCACATGGATACCAGAGGTAGGAGGGTAGCCCCAGTCTGAGTGGTGCAATGATATCTCCTTCTCCAGGAGGTTAGTAGAAGCAGTGATGGCTACTCAGGTCCTTGGTGGTAAAAAAAAAAAAAAAAAAAAAAAAATGCTGGAGTACTCTGCAGGGCAGGCCATGGGAGACCACAGCAGCACTCAACATGTGGCTGATACTAATAGCCATTGCCCTTTTCTTTGTTCCTAATCATCTCCAGATGTCTCAGCTATGCAGATTTCAGTGATTGGATTGGGTGAAACCAAAGAAGGTCCTCTGGATAGTTCCTTGAAAGGCTGGGGAAGCTAGTTGTGCACCCTGCTTTCCTCTTATCCGCGAAGGGAACTTGTAGGATGGGGAGTTCTCTCTTGACTCTGAACTGTGCTGGTCAAAAGGATGGAATGATTCAGGTAAAATTGTTCTTCCTTCCCTTTTTGTGCAGGTATTCTTTTTTTATTCTCCTTCTCCTTTTTTTTTGCTCCATTGTGCTGCTGTAACTTAATTGGACCCCTAGGCTCTCACAGAGGCATTTTCACTCATGAATAGCTATATAATTGCTATTACTGTGGATAGGAAAAAAGCTAGGATCTAGTCCACCAGTCTACTATTTTGCTGACATCATTCTCCATTCTCCCAGTAAATCTCTTATAGTTCTAATTCCATCTTGGCATCTATTCCCAGAGGATCTAAACTGACACAGGAAGGGAAATCAAAAATTCAATTTTATTTATTTTTTTAAACATTTTTAGTTGTAGATGGACACAGTATCTTTATTTACTTATTTTTATGTGGTGCTGAGGATTGAACCCAGTGCCTCAAGCATGCAAGGCAAGCACTTTACCACTGAGTTAAAATCTCAGCCCAAAAATTCAATTTTAAATATGGTAATTTTGAAATTTCTATAATATATCTAAGTTGAGCTGTGAAATTAGATAGATATGCAAGTAGACTTAGAAGTACAATTTGAGACAGACATGGTGGCATGTGCCTGTAATCCTAGCTACTTGAGAGACTGAGATAGAACTGCCTGAATTCATTAGTCTGAGGCCAGCTTAGGCCACATAGTGACACCTTGTCTTAAGAAAAGAGGGGTCTGAAGTTGTGGCTTAGTGGTAGAGTGCTCGCCTAGCATGTATGAGGCACTGAGTTCAATCCTCAGCACCACATAAAAATAAATAAATAAAATAAAAGTATGGTGTCCATCTACATCTTTAAAAAGAAAGAAAGAAAATAAAAAGGAAACAAGTAAAATTTGGATTAGACATATAAATTTAGAATCAATTTAGGTAGTATTTGAAGCGACAAGATTAGATGAGATTACAAAGAAAGTGAATGTAGATAAAGAGGTCCCTAAGATTGAGTCCTGGAGTACACATCAATTTAAGTGTCCAAAAAGAACACAAAGAATCAGCAGTGGTGACCACAAAGAGTAATAAATGATGTCAGATAAATCTAAGAATGTTGTACCCTGAAAGCCAAGTAAAAAAGTATATCAAGGAGAAGAGAGGAATCAAACATATAAAATGCAGCTAATAGGTCAAATTAGGTAGCAAAAAAAGAAGTGACAGTTGAGTTTAATAAACTAGAGGTTGCTTATGATCTTGACAAGAGCAGTTTTAGTGGTGTTAGTGGTAGGAAGGATGAAAAACCTGAATGCAGATTTAAGAAAGAATGGAGAAAGAGGAAGCACAGACTACCAAGTATAAACAATATTTCCAGAGTTCTGCTGCAAATGAGGAAGCAGGAAAATGGAGTGATTTCTGGAAGGAAAAGTGACTCAAAAAAGGATTTTTTTTTAAGATGAGAGGTATGTTTGTGTGCTGATGAAAATGCCCTAGTGGAAAGAGGAAAACTGATGATGTAGGGAAGAGAGAATTTTTGTAGCCCTGTTCTTGACTAGATGAAAGATGATATAACCCAACACAGAAGTGCAGGAATCAACTTTTTTTTTTTTAGTTGCAAATCTTTATTTATGCATTTTCATATAACAAGAAAAGGT
>CM053401.1:59942317-59987400 GCA_028644305.1 Xerus rutilus
GTGGATCTGTTGAGATTTTGTACATTTGGTGTTCTGTAAGCCTCTTGTATTTGATTTTCCATTTCATTTTTCATACTTGGGAAATTTTCTGATATTATTTCATTAAAGAGATTGTGCATTCCTTTGGTTTGAAATTCTGCACCTTCTTCTATCCCAATAAATCTTAGATTTGGTCTTTTGATGCTGTCCCATATTTCTTGTATGTTCTGATCATGATTTTTTACCATCTTCACTGTATGGTCAATTTTATTTTCAAGATTGTGTATCTTATCTTCATTATCTGAGGTTCTGTCTTCCAGGTGATCTAGCCTGCTGGTGATGCAGGAATCAACTTTTGACAGAAGCATGAACAGTTCCTCTATTATAACAGAAGGAAACATAGAGTTCATGGATATTGATGATGGTAAGTGCATGACAGGGAGCATGAGAATCTATGGATATCCTTATTATTGCTTCAGTGAAATAGGAAATAATGTCATGAAATGAATATAAAAATGAGAGAGAAGAGTAAGGAGATGTGAATGGTTATTTTATCGAGAATATATAATACGTGCTTGGTGTGGTGGCACATGCCTGTAATCCCAGCAGCTCGGGAGGCTGAGGCAGGAGGATAACCACTTCAAAGCCAGCCTCAGCAAAAGTGAGGTATTAAGCAACTCAGTGAGACCTTGTCTTGAAATAAAATACAAAAAAAAATAGGACTGGGGATGTGGCTCAGTGGTTGAGTGCTCCTGAGTTCAATCCCCGGTACTTCCCCCCAAAAAAACAATGGTGTATAGTAGACAATAGGACAATAGGCAAAGTTACCTTAAGTTCCTCTGTATATCTCCTTAAACTCTCTTGCCTGTGAGGGACTATTTAATATTTAAATATATTTGTATATTTATAACAAATATTCAGTGAAACTAGATTATTCACATAATCTCAATCCATGGACTCTACCAAAGCCAACCCTAGATACCATTGATTTAGCTGATCTCAATCCCTCTGGAAGGAGAGTTTACTGGGAGACTTACACATGACTACTGCCAAAATGGTCCCTCTTTTTCTGCCCTTTGCTTTCTTTGTGAAGTTCCTCTGGACACAAAGTTAGTGACAGTAACAAGAGCTAACTTTAGGAAGTCCTAAAGTAGTTATGTATGTACATGTGTGTGTGCAAGCAAGCCTACTGGTATAAGTGTGTGTGTGTGTGTGTGTGTGTGTGTGTGTGTGTGTTTATATCAATGCCTAGTTACAATAGATCCCCACCATTCTCCACTGTCTTACATCTAGCCTAGTTCACCAATATGTCATCTGCATGGCCTATGAAGATAAAATCACAACACTTCCTTCAAGCAAGAGCAAAGAAAGATAAGAAGAAATAACATATATATAATCTTTAATAAAAATTTCCATATATTTGATACCTGATTGTGACATTTATATAACTCTAATGTAAACTACCTACTCTGCAGAAGTATATGTATATGTATATGGTACTGTCAAATATTATCAGCCTTGATCCTCTTCGATCCTCCAAATGATGCATCCATCCTCTTATTCAGTTTCAACCTGATTTGTTCACTCCTGGCAGTTTTCTTTGCCATCATATGCACCTGCTAAATGTAGAGCCCCTGCTCATTTCCCTTCTTCAATCTGGAATTCAAGATAGGGAAGATATCACCAACTTCAATGGTTCATGATTGGATGAG
Source organism: Xerus rutilus (assembly GCA_028644305.1). Taxonomy (NCBI): domain Eukaryota; kingdom Metazoa; phylum Chordata; class Mammalia; order Rodentia; family Sciuridae; genus Xerus; species Xerus rutilus. The sequence continues at coordinate 59,944,009 of CM053401.1, forward strand.
GTGTGCAATGCAAAAATCACATTTGGTGTCCCTCGTGCATCTGGTTCCAACACTACTTTATGTTTTTCTTAAATATTGTTTTCTTAGTTGTAGATGGACACAATATTTTATTTATTTTTATGTGCTGCTGAGGATCGAACCCAGTGCCTCACACATGCGAGGCAAGCACTCTACCACTGAGTCACAATCCCAGCCCCTTTATAATATGTTTAGAGCATGAAAAGATCATCCTCTGGTTTACACATATGCTGCTTACAAAACTGCCAAGTTTCTTAAACTGCCTTCCTTAAGGGCTGTTTCCTGTAAAAGTCCCAGATTAGCAAGAGATCAAAAGAACCACCTGCTGCCAGAGGCCAGGGCTGAGTTGGTGATGATTCACAGCTTGTCTAACTCTTTTACATTTGCCAGATGAGAGTGACACCACCCTCTCTTTGGAAATAGGAAACACAGCACTGTAATGAATATCTAAGACTAGACATTTAAAATAATAGCTTTTTGCTATAATGAATGGAGTGTTAAAAAATCACGTCCTTAATATGCAGAAGCTAAAATGAAAGGTCAGTTTTTCTGTAATGAATTAGAAAGTGAATAAAGCTTCTTAATTGATAGGGAGAAAGAAGGCAACATACACCCTTCCTCCTCCTAGAATTTTGAAAGCATTTGTGATATTTTGTTTTGGTAAGCAGCTGAGATATTTGACTTTTTGAGACACAGGAGAAATTGAAAAGTTAAATCTCACTAGCTCACAGAACTAAAAAATAGGAAAGCTTAAATTCTTTATTCCTTCTAAAAATCAGACACTTAAACACCTTCTCTTCAAGTGAATTTTGCACAAACAGGGTCCATAAATATGTCCTACAAAATTATTCCTTCTATAAAATTCATAATCAACCAAGTTATAATAGAAAGTTACTAGGATTCAAAACAGCCAGTCCAAAGAGTATCCCCTTTTTAGAATACACTTTATACCCAAATATAAATTTATTTGTAGAGGCCTATGGTCTCAAAGAGAAGAGACAGGTTCTAAAGATAAGTAATTTGAAAGCTGAGCAGTCTGGATGGCATCCCCTGAGATGCCATTCACTTGGCATCCAGTACATTCAGTTTTTTAGCCTGAAAGAGACAACTGTTGGTTTTTAAGTCCTTCAGTGGAGTTTCAATTTCCTGGAATGCTAAGGAAGGAGAGTTCAGGCCTGTCTTTTCTGAGAGACAGCCAAACTCTAGTGACAATCTGATTTGAGAAGCCAAATGTTTTATTTTTGAACTTTCGTGAGAAAAAGTTGAAACTCTATCCAAGTCAACAGAGAAGGAAAGAGGTCAGGGTGGGAATAAAACCTAAGAGATGACACATGCCTATACACTAGACAGGCATGTCCATTTAGAGGCCTCTTGCTTGCCTGCCTAGCCTTTGGCAATTACCAAGCTGCTGTTTACTAAGACTTCAGAGAATATATTCATGTACTGTGTCTCTGTCGTGTTATTTTAAAATCTCTTAGAGAAGGGGCTTACCAGTGACAGATGACTCTGAGCTAGACAGCAGGACCTTGTGATCTTTCTAGAACTCTTCCCTGGGAGATCTAAACTAATTTCTTGCTTCTCTCAATGTTATACATGGAGGAGGGTAGCCAAGTCAGGGTCTCAGTAACAGGCAGTTGAGTTCATCTGTCCTATAGAAAACTGTTCTCTATAGCATATTACTGGAAAAGATGTGTGGCATAATGGTTTCAAATACAGGCCATGAAATCAAAGCTGGGTCAGTTGCCAATCTTGCCACTTAATGGCAGTGTAAATTCCAGCAAGTTTTTAAATCTCTGGAAGCTTCATCTGAAAACAAAACAACAACAAAATTTAAAAAAAAAAAAAAAAAAAAGAAGGAATGTATCTACCTCACACACACACAAAATGGAATACTACATGTAAAGTGTTTAGCATAGAATAAGTTGTTGACATCTGTGGTCATTATTATCAATAGAATAATGGGTTGAAGAAAAGGGAGACAGGAAAGTGATTCCTTATCTGTTAGCTGTTTCCCAAGTTTTAAAATAGAGGCATGATTACTCATTTACCTTATTAAGTATTTGAATAGCAGTAGTGAACCCCATTGGGAAATACATACAAGACATTGTCAATACTAGAAAGCTATGACCTAAGGAAAGCAGGACATGGCCTTGATTTGTCTTCTTTCTAATTCTCTTACTACATAGAATTCACGTTCCTGTTACTGTTGAGTCACCCATAGAGATTTTTAGATGTAGTTGTTTTTGAAATCTTGTAAGCTCTTTAGGGCAGGACATTTTTAAGAAAAATAAAATGAAAAATAAAGCTTCCACATGACAAGACTTTCTGGTTATCTTCAATGAAAGAGAATTAAACTGACCCAATATTATCAAATACAAGAAATTCTTCCCTGTCTGGCAAATAAAAACACCTCATTTTCTTACCAAAGTTTTGATTCAAAAGCTAACAAACCTACAGTGTTTTGTTTTTGTTGAAAGAAAATCTTTCTACAGTTTATTGCCTTTCCTTGATAATAATATACCAGATGATACAGATCTGCAGGTATTTTTAACCAAGTTTCAAAGTTTTATGAAATCACTTCTTGAACATATTTCTAAAAATTTGGCCCATGGAAATTAACTAGGGAGGATTTTCCACCTTCTTCACATGGCTTTAGGTCACAAGCTGTGTGTGTTTCCATAAGAAACCCACATCCTACAATCATGAATATCCTTGCTTGCTCAGAAGCTGTCATTATCGATAGATAAATATACAAAAATTTAATTCTTTGGTAACATCTATTTCCAATGAAGACACCATGTGCCCTGGCTTTAGTACAGGTTTATTTTCCCAGCCTCCACCTACTCAGATCACAACTATCTGTGCTCTTTAACTAAATATCTTCTCAAAAGTAAATTTCAAGCCGGGCGTGGTGGCTCAAGCCTGTAATCCCAGCACTTAGGGAGGCTGAGACAGGAGAATCGCGAGTTCAAAGCCAGCCTCAGCAACAGCGAGGCACTAAGCAACTCAGTGAGACCCTGTCTCTACATAAAACACAAAATAGGGCTGGGGATGTGGCTCAGTGATCGAGTGCCCGTGAGTTCCATCCCCAGTACCAAAAAAAAGTAAATTTCAATTCAGGTTTCCTACACTAACAATTCTCAATTCAAGTTCCATAAAGCCAACCACCAAACTTGCCCCAATCAGATTTTTTTCTTTAATCTTTATAAATTTTGTTTGAATTAAGGCTTTAAAACATTTGAATAAAAATTCACTCTTCTGTAATTATACCCCTTAATAAAAAAGTCAGTTTCATTACTTCAGTTATTAGAATGTTTTTAACTAATCATAAATATTAAAATGTCATATATCCATTTTAAAAATCTTTCAAAAGTTTTTATGCCTCTGAGAAATTTCAAGAAACAGGGAAGCTGGGCCTCCACATCCTGTCCCAGTTGCCTTGAAGGTCTGGTTGCCAAAAATCTTAAGTCTGTCTCATGGGAGTCCCACATACACATCCAGCCAGGAAGGTCACATTCCATCCAGAACTCCAGAGGAAGAAAATGATCCAAAGGAGTGTGAAACCAGGCCAAGCATTTACTACAGACCAAAATTCATCTACACAGCAGCGACCCAGTTAGTGAGGAAACATTATCCTCATTCCACCACACTATTATTTTTGTGTTTCTATGTGGGTCACATCACAGAAAAATCCACGGAGAATTTGTCAGTGAAAATATGCAAGTTACAACTGAGGATTGTTGACCCCACTTTTTGCTCAAATTGTCACATGAAAGGAAAGGTTAGACCATACAGAGCAACAAACTGCATTTGCCCAGATTTTAGGATTTCAGATACAGGAAAATATTTTAAAAGAATTAAGGAACTGATTTACAGTTGCTTTTTCTTTTGACAAGCAAATAGGTGTGTTTAATGATAACTCTTACCTATTAGCATCTTTTTGTAAAAGGGAATTTTAACACTAAGAAGTAGAAAGACTATAATGTCAGAAAGAAAAAGGACATTCCTTTCCTAAATAGGTCAATCAGTCCTCTCATCCTGACATCATAATGAAGACAACTACCTTGCTCTCTACTTTAGACTTAATATTTTATTTTGTTTTGTTTTCACTTTAAACAAGTGAAAAGTAATTCAGGTCAACCCCAGTCAACATACTGGCTCCCCAGACAAATGCGATCAGAGGATGATGTAAGAGACAGGCTCCCAAAGCAGCTTGGGCCTGAGGTGGGTGACCAAGATTAGCAGGTTGGGGGAAAAAATCCCTGTGGTATAACTCTAGTTGCCAGTTATGGAGATCCAAAAGAAAATCAAGGGTACCAAAGTATTTTATAAACTTTGCTATGCTCTGCCCATCCCTGAGAAAGAGATAAGAGGGGCCACGAATACATATTCTCTTCCTCTTTGCCAGTCAGCTTTCTAAGCTTAGTGATCCTTTTCCAGCAGGTGGCAGAACATACACATAAAAAACTCCAAAGCCACCCCAGGTTTTTCTCTCTCAGTTGGTCCTTGTATTACTTCTTTAAAAATCAGTGAGGGCTATGGGTTGTACTTTAGCATGTGCTTAGCATGCATATATAATACCCTGGGTTCAATTCCCAGAATTCAAGGGAAAAAAATCAGACACATATAGAAAGAAATGTTGCAAATTAACAAAACAAAACAAACACCCACCCACATTCCATCCTGGAATCCTGTTTACAGAATACTTTAGTCTTCACCGAGAGGCAGAAACTCTGCAAAAATTCTGCAAAGAGGACCACAAAGTTAAAAAAAAAAAAAAAAAAAAAAGCCTAGCCAATAAACCACAAATGCAAGAATCAACATCTTCTAACTGTTAGAGAACTAGCAAATAATTCTTGCATTTAAAAAAAAGTCAAATTTAATCATTCTTCACTAATATTTTTTACATACACCTATAAAGATATATAAATGAATTGTCTTTTCTAAAGAAGTCCATGGACTTTACATTGCCTCTTTCCAAAGAAACAAGTAATACAGTATCCAAAGGTACACAATGGATCAAGAGAACAACCAAGAGTACCAGTCACATTATCTTTCTACTGGAATACATATTGACAAAAGCAGATTCATATTTCAAACTGAACAAGTATTTCCTAAAATATACTCTAATTGGATATTTCAGGTACAATAGTAAGTAGGTCACTTGCTTTCGAGGATTCAAGAGTATTAGCCTACAGTGATATTCTGTTTCTGCCCTGAACAGGAAAGTTAAAGGGGAAATACTACAAACAAGGAAATCAATACCACACAGCTCCTTAAGTAACCTCAACTTGACCTTGGGGGGTCAAGTCTATAATTGTGAGCTTTGTAGATAATTTCAAAAACTAATTTGACCCACAAAAGTGCTTTCTTCAAAATCTGCAACAACCATTATTCACACTACTATCCTCCCTTTCAGTCAATTTTTTTCTTTTTTTCTTTTTTTCAGCTGAGAATCCATCTGGTCCTGGGCTTTTTTTGGTTGGTAAGCTTGTGATGGTGTCTACTATTTCCTTGCTTGAAATTGATCTGCTTAAGTTGTGTATGTCCTCCTGATTCAGTTTGGGAAGATCATATGCCTCCAGAAATTTATTGGTGTCTTTGGGATTTTCTATTTTACTGGAGTATAAATTTTCAAAATAGTTTCTAATTATATTCTATATTTCAACAGTGTCATGATATTTCCTTTTTCATCACAAATTTTACTGATTTGAGTTTTCTCTCTCCTTTTCATTAGGGTGGCTAGGGGTTTATCAATTTTATTTATTTTTTCAAAGAATCGCCTTTTTGTTTTGTCAACTTTTTCAATTGTTTCTTTTGTTTCAATTTTATTGATTTCAGCCTTGATTTTAATTATTTCTTGTCTTCTACTTCTTTTGGTGTTGATTTGTTCTTTTTTTTTCTAGAGCTTTGAGATGTAATGTCAGGTCATTTGTTGATTTTTTCTTCTTTTAATGAATGAGCTTAATGTAATGCACTTTCCTCTTAACACAGCCTTCATAGTGTCCCAGAGATTTTTATATGCTGTATTGGAGTTCTTATTTACCTCTAAGAATATTTTTTATCTCCTTCCTGATATCTTATGTTATCTATGCATCATTCAATAGTGTATCATTTTAGTCTCCAGATGTTGGAGTAGCTTCTATTTTTTTATTTTATCATTGATTTCTAATTTCATTCCATTATGGTCAGACAGAATGCAGGGTAGTATCTCTATTTTTTTGTATTTGCTAAGACTTGCTTTGTGGCATAACATATGGTCTAATTTAGAGAAGGATCTATATGCTGCTGAGGAAAAAAGTGTATTCACTTGATGGATAAAATATTCTGTATATGTCTGTTAATTCTAAATTATTGATTATATTATTGAGTTCTATGGTTTCTTTGTTTAGTTTTTGTTTGGAAGATCTGTCCAGTGGTGAGAGAGGCGTGTTAAAGTCACCCATTATTATTGTGTTGTGGTCTATTTGATTCTTGAAATTGAGAAGAGTTTGTTTGATATACGTGGAGCTCCATTGTTCAGGGAATAGATATTTATGATTGTTATGTCGGGTTGATGTATGATTCCCTCAAGCAGTATGAAATGACCTTCTTTATCCCTTTCGGCAACTTCTAATCAGAAATCAAACTCAGGAATAAATGCCCTTAAGAACATCTTTTAAACAGCCTAAATTTGATTATCAAATCATGCTCCTTCTCTATGTTCATCTTATTTTTTCTCAGTGTCCAACCTGGACCTATCTCTAACCCCCAAACAATTATCCACGGTTCCAGTGGTACCTCATGCTTGGCACCTTCTTGAATGGTATATGCCACATGAAATAGAATAGTAGATATAGAAGGAACCTGAAAGAAATAAAGCTATTTTAATAAAGCTTTAGAAATAAAGTTTTAGAAATAAAACTATTTCTAAAGATAAGGGAAACATGGTCCTAAGAAACAAACCCCCCAAGGCCACAGCTTTCCAGTCCCAATGTTATAACTCCACCTCACAGTGTCTCCATTCCTCTAGGTCATACCAGGTTTTTCATTTTCACCAGACAAAAAGTTTGAGGCCAAAATAACCAGTTTCATTATCACTTCTTTAATGAACAAGGGATTTAGATTTAGAAATTTCAGGAGAAACTGGCTGGAGGAGCACAATTTTGAGCAATGGGTACTTTTCTTATCCTCAAATCACACTGTTCCTATAAAATAACTCATTTTTAAAATATAAACATCAAGGTCTGAACTGATCCTTGGCAATAATAACAAATGTAAGCTTCATGAGGGCAGTGGTTCTTGTTTTATTCACATTTGCTTTCCTCTTCCTTCTCTCTGTAGTCCATCTTTACCCTCCTTTTGTTCCCTGTTATAGTTAATGTCTGGTTCCTTTAAACAACATTCTGTTACCAGGTGAATACCTATCATTTACACTTCAGTAGCCTTTAAGTCTGGAATTTCAGTTTCACCTTTAAAAAGAAAAAAACAACCACCAAAAAAGGCATTGGTCCTCACCCCAGTGCAGGCCTCCAGTGTCAGTCAGCCGTGGCAGGCCTCTGTAGTCAGGCCCTATCCATCCTCCTTTCTGTGCACATGGCCAAGCAAATTGGTCACAGGAACAGCTCCCTCCTCGATGACCCCTGGGTTCCCTCCCATGGCTCTATTTAGCCCTCACATCTTTGTAAAGTAATCTAAAACCCTACCTTCTGGCTGTCTTTATCTTCCTTTCACAGCTGTCAAAACCTAGAAGACATGCTGATATTGCATATTTAGACTCAACTATACTGTTTAATAAATGCCAAACTGCCTGTTTCCCACATCCTGCTCTATGAAGCTAGAATACTTCTCCTCACTGAGTTGATCAGGAGCCCATTCTCACCCTCTAACACGCTAGGGGGTGCTGTTGCCATTTCCAGACATAATTAGCTTGTAAACAGAAAAGGGAAGCAAAAGTCTTCAGGGTCCTGGGAGACATTTCTAGGTGGGCCTCTATCTCTGCACAAGCCCTCTGCACAGTTCCTCAGCATCAGAGAACACAACACTTTACCAAATCATACAATTTCAGGATGAAGCTCACAAATAGTGTAGTAAAAAGAGAAGGCTAAACATCACCATGCTAATGGTTTTTTTATAACACTGATTTAGGTACATGAGCATACACAATCATCATTATGATGACTACTAAATGTGAATAATTAATCCTTTCTTGACACCAGAGAAATTCTGTTTAGACAACCAAGTGGCAAATACTATCAGGCAGAATTAGACATATCAAATGCAACAAGAACAGCCAGAAAACACTTGAGCTTGTCCCTGCTTTTCACAATCATCTTTCCTTGTATATGATATCTAAGATTTGGGAAATGAAAGGTTTATATGTAAACAAATGAATATCAGCCTCTGTTAGCTTTTAGCTTGGCTACTGCACAAATCTTATAAGCTGCCTGAGAAGCCTCTTGGCTTCAGTTAACTCTTTGCTTAAATGACTGGTGAGCCAGCATGGCAGGAAAAGGTCTACTGCACATCAAAAGGCCTTTTCAAATTTCAAAACAAGTCATTCATGACAGTATTTTTGCTGAGTTTGTGAATTTTTTAAGATAACTTTTTAAAATGTGCCTTTTTAAAAAATAATTCACTGAATGAGACTCTTACCTAACATTAAACATACCCACACAGAGACATGAATTTGCACCAAGGGAAGTAATTCTGGTATTAATCCAAGAAGCAACAATCCTGCTCACCCTCCAACACTCAAGCTAGAGTTTCACACCCTTTGTTGGTGTGATTTGGGTACTCTTCACTAATGCGAATGAGCAACAATTCACTAATGCTAATGATTAAATTCTCTTTGGGTCCAAAAGCAACCCAACAGATCCAGAAACCTAAAGAGTCCCAAAGTAGCTCAAGGGGTATTCAGCTGCAGGTGCATTCTAGAACAAATCTTACATAGAATGGCCCCCTTTTTGCCCTGAACTCCACCCCTAGGAAGGACAGAATCCCAGCTGTAACTGCATCATACTTTCAGATGAAACTCAAGAAATTTCCAGTCCAAGCACTCAACTACTCGATTGGCATTTCCTTCCAAAGTGCTAAAGATAAGAATGAATATACCATGCTTAACAGAGCAGGTAATAGGAAAGTGACTCTTAACATAATTTCTGCCCTCACCTACCTAAAAGGTACATTCCTTCAGTGACCACGTCTGTGTAATTATGTAACTAGGGCCCACGGAGCACATCAGGAGGAGTAAATTGGGAAATGTACTGTGACATGCAGTTTGGAAAAACTTTCTGAAAAAAGAAACTCAGAATAGTCCCCTAAAAGCATTCTGCTCAATCTCATGGGGAAATTCATGGGGAAATTAACTCACACCAAAGACAGTACTCAGAAGGGTAACACAATACCAAGATATTCATGGCTTAAGGTCCTGATAAAAGGTAAGTGAGCATTTCCAGTCCTAGAACCTTGCAGTTCTACTCTTTAAAATGAAAAATATAAAAACAAAGCCTTGTAGCTATTTTTGTCCAGAAACCTTCATATGCAAAATGCTGATTCATCTGAAAAGGGCAGAAAGCAAGTTTTAATTTAACATTATCAGCCACATTTTTAAGTTATTCCTGTGATTTCCTAATTCAAACAGTAAAAATGAAAAGAGCTGTTTCTTTAGTACATTAAGTAGTAAGTCTTAACTAAGTTTATCCTTCAAATTCACCTAGAAAGATTAAAATATCCTGTCCTAACTACTCAATGGATTGTTATCTTTATTGGCTTGACAGTGAGATCTGGAATGGGATCAGTTATTTTTTAAAAAACTCCTCAGGTGTACAGCCAGGTTGGGTACAACTGAATTGGTGTATCCAGGCCAACCACCTAAACATAACCACCTTCTTCAAACTTTCTCACATCTAAATTTTATTGTGCAAAATGAAGTTAATAATGGTCTTCTCTCCTGGGTAGTAAAGATAATACTATGATCATAAAGAACTTTGAGGAAATGAAAAAAAGGAAGTGGTTACTGATATCTTGATATTTGAAACCAATTTTTAGCACTAATGACAGTAAAGCCACAGAAATTTTGTGAGATTATATCACAAATACACAGCAAATTCATAATTCTGAGGTAGAAATATATTACATCTCCTTATCAAAATATTGATTGCATTGCAAAATTTAACATTAAGTTCAAACAAAGAAACAGTAATGGGGCAGAGAGGAGAAAGGGGTAGGAGAATCTTGAAACATAAAAGGTCTAAACTTAGATCCAGATGATAGTGAAGGAGAGGTTCAAATCTCCAGCTCTGTTGTACAAACTCAGCCAAAAGTCCCCTTAGGGAAGAAGCAATTAGAGCTAAGACTTGCAAGCCTTCCCTTGTTTTCTCTTCCCCTCACACACCTCCCCTGCAAGACTGATGGACCTAGTGGTTCTGAAGCCAAACCATCCCCTCAAATATCTCTGCCCTGAACAGTGGAAAGTAGTCAGTTCCTCACTGCTGACAGAAATTTGAAGGGGACATACTCCCTAGAGCCTACAACACCACTTGGGCCAAATCAGGTCTTGGCAGTAAGAATCAATGGGAACTACAGAGATCAAGACTATGAATCCCAAAGTAGCTTCAGAAAAAGAATGGCACCCTTCAGATAAACAATCTCTGTTCTGGCAAATTTCACCTTCTCTGAGACCAAGATTCATAGACTCACTTAGCCAGCAGAGGATGGACTTTCCAGTTATCCATGACAGTAACCCAGTTGGCCGATAAATCATGAGAAATATTTTACATAATGGGAGATATGAAGAAACGTGACATGCATGGACCTGTGTTGGAATTTCACACAGACAAAAGTATCTAGTTACTTCCAAATGTATTTTTAATGACCTAATTTTGTCAGGACTTTGGTATAAGCTTATCAACCAGCAAAGTAACTTCCCCATCCCTTCCTGCAGTGAACTCAGAACCTCCCTGATTTGAGTCTTTTCTCACCCCTTTCCAGTCAGGGTAAGTTGCAGGTTTTCAGTTTTCCAAGTGGGGCCTGGGCTACCTCAACAATTCTTCATGAGTCACCATCAAACTCTTACTCCTGGAACACTAAAACAGACTTTAGTAGCCATCAGTTATCAAGCACATACAATGTTTGAGGCACTACTTTCAATTTCACCTTCACAACAATTGTTAAAGCAGGCATATTATCTCTATTTTACAGAGAAAGAAGCTGGAGCATAGTGAAATTGAATACTTTCTCTAAGGTTACATGATTAAGTACGCAGTACAGCAGGCTTTGAACTAAGGTTTGTTTCATCTTAAGCCCACGCTCCTTAAAATAAGAATGGTGAGTTCTTATACAGTACCACATGCTAGGCACTGGTCTAAACACTCTTCAAATACTAAGTTATGGGCTGGGGTTGTAGCTCAGTGGTAGAGGGCTTGCCTCGCATGTGTGAGGCACTGGGTTCGATCCTCAGCACCACATACAAAGCAATAAAATAAAGACATTGTGTCCATCTACAACTAAAAAAATATTTTAAAAAAAATACTAAGTTATTTACTCTTTACAAAAATCCTAGTCTCAAGAAAGGTACTATTTTTGCCACTGCCATTTATAAAAATGAAAAAATCTGAGGAACAGAGAGGTCCAGCAACTGTTAGAGTTGCTGAGCTCTTAGCGGGCAGCACTAGGATTCAAACCCAAGCTGGTTCAAGCATCCATTGAGGCTTTAACCAGTTATTTATTGCCTCCGCCCTTCTCTGTGTATCAGTTCTTTTTATATTTATTCATTCAAATATTGCTTAAACCCATACTTGTGTATCTAATATCATACCAGCTATTGCAGAAAGATAACCAGTATTTGATGGGTCCCTGCCCTCAGAGATCAATAATCTAAATGGGCAAGATCAGTGGAACAATATAAAGTAGTTATGAGAATATGAGACCAGATAATGTGTACTGGAACACCAGGAGGACTTAAACACTGAGACAAATAGGAGGACCTCACTGAGTGCTAAAGGTGAGTTCCAGGTAGGCGGAATGATGTGCAAACGAATGTAAGCAAAGGAAAAGACTGGAGATGGTGGAAGGTAAACTTCCCATAATGCCAGAATCTGCACTACTGTTTTCTATGTATTATCTCACTTAATCTTCCTACAGTCCTGTGAGGCATTCTCATTTAACAGATAAAAGAAATGAGATACACAAAGTCCATCGATTTATCCAAGGTCACAAAACAACCAAGTAATAAAGCTACATGTGTTGGGTTTGTCTGCCTCTGACATCTTTACTCTAAATCTGAAGCCTTTTCACACAGGTAAACACAAACTGACTAGACCAGGGTATCCAGCAAGCACTGGCAAGGTCAGACAAAATCAAACCATTCTCATTTCTAGACCCCTTAGAAACAATTATGTCCACTGTCATCCATCCATTCCCCACAAAGATATGTGTAATTTCAACTTAGCAGCCTCCTCCTATGCAGTTCTCACTACAAATAAGATTCTTCTCTACAGACTGACATATTGTGACTTGCCTCATCCAGATATAGAGCCACATTCAAGATGAGCTACAAAGGAAAGGTGCCAGTTTGTGGGGACATAGGCAGAAACAAAGATTCCCTAATTCAGACCCCTTTGTCAGAAAGGTAAAATAGGCTCAAAGAGGGTAGTAAGTCAATCAAGGTTATACATTCCCCCATCTCACCCCCCAAAACTTCTGAGCTCCATAAAAGTACTTTAGCAAGCAGAGATCTGAAATTTCTGCAACAGCTTGGAGAAGAGATAACTAAGGATTCTGCCTTCCCACAGAATCTGTCTTTAGATTCCAGCGCTGGTAAGACTAAAAAGAGCAAATCTGTTTTCTCAGCAAGGTTCAAGCTTGACTCAAATTTTGTGTTGTCAGGAAAGAGGTGGGAGTGGTAGGGCATCTAAATGTGATTCATCAGCTCTTAATCAGCAACCTGAGGAGTGGGATGATTTGGGAAAGTACACCTTTTTGAGACCTTGGATCCACTCTCTTCTCACTTTAGGGAAAGCAGGCCCTGATGTTATAGCACCCACTTGCAGCCTCTTATAGCATGCCTTTTTCAGCACCCACTCCTTGTAACAGGGATAAATATACATGTCGTGATGTTTCTGCCACTGCACCCTTAGGTGGCCCTCTAAGCAAGCTTGAAATAGTCAACCTAATCACCCCAAGAAGAGTCTGCTGATAAAAAGTAAAAGCAGCACCCATTATTTCATTATCAAAATATTCAAAATGTATATCAAGGTCATTACTCATCCAACTTTCCCTCTGGGAACAGAACAGTCCCTTGCTCTTTCTAAGGCCAAAAGACTGTGTGCTACCTTCCGTAATATTTCCTATCACTCTTCAGTTCCATTTTCACCAATCATCTCACATTAGACTATAACCAAAAAACATAGCTTTTTAAAAAATATTTTAGTTGGTAGCTGGGCACGGTGGCACACGCCTATAATCCCAGTGCTTTGGGAGGCTGAGACAGGAGAATCGTGAGTTCAAAGCCAGCCTCAGCAATGGTGAGGCACTAAGCAACTCAGTGAGACCCTGTCTCTACGTTAAAAAATTCAAAATAGGGCTGGGGATGTGGCTCCGTGGTCAAGTACCCCTGAGTTCAGTCCCCAGGACCAAAAATAAAAATTAAAATTAAAAATAAGTTATCATTCAGAATAGGATACAGATAAACAAGTGGCCATTTTCTCTGTCCTTAATCGCTTTGGTTGCTTAAGCTTGGCTGATTCTTGTCCATTTCAAGATAGGAAACATACTAGATTAATTTGGTTAAGGAGCCAACTGAGGATTCTAGATACTCCTTTTAAGGCAGGCCCCAGTCCCTAGTTTAGCTGAGTGTTTCTAGAACTAAGATACCTTTCTTTCCATCCACTTGCAAAATAGGTGTCTATGTTCCATCGCAACAGCAGTAAGCAGAAAAGTGAGAAGACTCAATGTTGCGTCAATCTCGTTTTATCTGCACTCTTGGAGAAGTGAATATTCTGCATCTAGGGTAGCAAAATCTCCCTGCAGAACTGCAGACAGGGTGACTATTATATTTTCCACACTTTTGGCATGGCCTTATTATTTAAAGGACATTTGAGTAATAATACTCAAATGGTTATGCTGCATTCCAACTAAGAACTTCTCAGTGATTCTTTCAGTATAGAGCAAGCATCAAACAAGGGAACTACAGATTTATAGGCCAAAGATACTGAGTCTAGAAACCATTACAAATTATCTTCTCTTCGGAAAACAATGGATTGAACACCAGGGTGAGAAATGGCTTGAAAGATGACAGATACACAAAAAACTCTCTCCAAAGAACCTTGGGGGTGAGAGGAGGGCGACACTAACATGAATAAATAAAATAAAAGAGGGGAAGAGTCCAAGTATCTGGGATTATGACTTTTAAAAAAGAACCAAATTTAGAACTTGCCACACCATCAATACCTTTTAAATGTTTTTAATTCTTCCAGAATAAAACCTTATCATATCTGCCAAGGAAAGAAACTACAATAAACAGAAATATGTCTCTTGGGGAAGATTGTACTGTTCTTCTATTTTCTAGACAGAAGCCCTGAGGCCTATTTTCTTTTTTTTTTTTCAAATTGAATTGGTTTTCTTTTTTTTAAACTTTATGAATGTTTTTATTTGTTCTAATTAGTTATACATGACAGTAGTTATGCATGGCTCTTGGTTTTGGGGGATTGGTTTATTTCACTTAGCATGATATTCTCCAACTCCATCCATTTACCTACAAATGCCATAATTTCATTCTTCTTTAAAGCTGAGAAATATTCCATTGAATATATATACAACATTTCTTTATCCATTCCTCTGTTGAAGGGCACCTAGGTTGGTCCCAGAGTTTAGCTATTGTGAACTGAGCTGCTATAAACATTCACGTAGTCGTGTCACTGTAAAATGCTGATTTTAAGTCCTTTATGTATAAACTAAGGAATGGGGTAGCTGGGTCAAATGGTGGTTCCATTCCAAGTTTTCTGGGGAATCTCCACACTGCTTTCCAAATTGGTTGCACCAATTTGCAGTCCCACCAGCAATGTATGAGTGTACCTTTTCCACTACATCCTTGCCAACATCTATTGTTGCCTGTATTCTTGATGATTGCCATTCTGAATGGAATGAGATGAATTGGTTTTGAAGAATAACAATGATTTGGTTATTAAGACAATAAACTATCCAATAGATCAAAAGGATCAGAAAGGTCCACTGAGGCAAAATCATGATCCATCCACTGGTAGAATCATACCTAGATTCTATAGCAAGGCTGGGAGGGAAACAGATCTTACTGATTCAAAGGCATACCATCATAACCACTAAGTCTCTATCAGTATTTTATACCCCGAGGAAAGAGTAGCTGTAGTCCTAGCAGGAAGGTCTGGGAAACCAACTGCAGACCTCCTGAGTACACTACATTAAAAAAATAGGAGGCTTGACTAATGAAAGAAGTGGGATCATTTGAGAAAGTAACAGGATACTGAAAATCCTCCATCAGATCCACTTTAGCTTGATTGCAAGTCTTGATTCCAAGTTTATTTCTGAAATACATCAAACATATAAATAAAAATAGAGTCTGAGGAAAAAAACATAGTTTATGCTACTTGGGAGATAGTGAATGAGACATGTAACAAATGGAATGGGGAAGGGCAAAGAGCTTAGTAAGATTTACTATAGGATTAGGCGTTCATTTGATTAAAAGCAGCCTATGCAGGACAGAAGCAGAAGGAAATCACACTGCTCTGACTCATCATGCTTCAGGGTGTGCTGTCACCATTGTGCAGGCAGGACCAGGTGGAGCCATATACACACAAGCCCTAGTAAGAAGCATCACAGCTGGTGAACTGGACTGTAAAGGTGGCACCTTGTTCTTTAGTGTTATTAAAGTCTAGGTCAAAAAGACAGTAGAATAAATCAGACATAACTTCCGTATATTAATATATTCATATATTAATACACAACTAGTATAACTCCACACCATGTACAACCACAAGAATGGGAAGTTATACTCTGTACATATATAATATGTCAAAATACACTCTACTGTCATGTATGTCTAAAAAGAACAAATTAAAAACTATAAAAAATAGATAAAATCTAGGTCAAGGAAAGAACAGCTCATCCAGTACAAAAAGAGAAGGGGTCAGTTTTGTATCTTCAGCATCTAATATAGTAACAGGCACATCAGTACTTAATAACTGTGATTTGAGGGAGTTAAGGTATAACCTCTTATATCTAAGAGGTATCGAAGAATATATAGGTTTAGTCCAGATTTGCCTGACAGTCCCACAACTTTCTATCAGCATAAGGCAAATGGTTTGCATTTGCAAATGAGTATCAATGTAGATAGTAAATTGAATTTTACTTGAGTTTTATCATCAAAATGAATGGCCTTCTATTGATTAGATTATCACAGATACACATGGGGAACTGTATTTTTTCCATCAAGTTACTCCTCAGTCCTTATAGAGCCTATCTTAGGTAAACTTTGGGAAGTCCTTTTCTCTCTGGTCTCCCTTTGTTTTTCCTCCCTCATGTCTTCATTATTTCTTCTATCCCAGTCTATCCCCCCAAGTGTCCTGGCATTACTCATGGGGTAGGGGGATACATATCAACTTTGAAGTCCAGAGTTTTAGAGAAATACCACCTATAACACTGCTTTTACTGACTCTGCTAGTTTGCCATCTTTCACAGTATGGCTTTAACATACTATTGTGCTGACACAGTCTCCCATCTCTTTTCTCCGACTATCAAAAACCCCTTCCAAGAATGAGTGATAATGGAAGAAAGGAAACAAGGGAGAAAGAAAACCCTATCTTGCCTCAAATGAATAAATGAACAAATAGCTTGGAGGAAGTTCTACATGTGGGCAAGGAGACAGACTTTTAGCCCTTTGGATTTTTTTCCTACCAGAAAGGAAGGACAAAATTACATGCTTGGTTTTTATGTAAGCAGACTGATTTATTCCTGAGATTTATATCTATTTCCATTTATTTAGCTTATAGTTTCCACCAGCAGGGTTCAAGAACAAACCCTGTTTGTTCAACACAAATCATCACTCACTCCAGGAAGCCCAAAGCCAACACAAAAATAAAGAGAAGCAGGAACAGGAAATAAAGAACTAAATCCATTATTGGTTTGGGATTTGGTATCTTTTACATTTTAATTTTTATGTAAAATTTTTCAACTCAGATGAGTGGGGGTTTATTATCTAGTGTATAAAACTTGTGAGCTTTGGTATCACTTTTTGTATCACTATTAATAAGAAAAGTTAAAGTACATCTAGGGTCTCTTCCTTGATAAAAGGAAGGAAGAGACTCATTTGGCCCTACTAGATGCAAGACTGAATTAGAAATCTTAAAAAAATAAATAAGTAGATTCAACTCCACATAGCATGACATAAAGTCAGACTCTGAAGACATGGGTTGGAATCCCACCCACTCTTATCTGTTCCTATCTGTATTGACTTAGGCAAAACCTTTAAAGCTTCAGTTTATTTGCACACTCAGGGGTCTGTTTGCTGTGGCTTTACCCATCACTAAATATTTGATCAAGGAGAATTTCTTTCTTCTATCAGCCTGTCAGGGAAGATGGTCCACTCTCATCACCTATGCCCATATCCCACTAATTATCTTCAAACAGAAGCTATGGGATCTTGATGCATTCTCACAGCCCTCATCTTTCCCCAGATCTGATTCTTTGGATTACTTAACTCCATCAGGATGATTTCTGGTAACAAAAACTCTCTGCTTACCTTGCTTGGCTGTATCTTGACTATGAGCTCTCAGCAGAACAAAATACCTCAGATCAAAGGGTCCATTTTAAACTAGAAAAAGAGTTTCAATAATCAAGCTTGCTACAAATTAGCTGGCTCAAGTTCACCACTGAGAAATCAATTATTCTGCTTTCCATGACTTTCTCCACTATATATTCAATGGACTCAATCCTTCCTTGTCCTTGGCAAGGAATGCTACTTGATTACACCTGCCTAGAAAAATTCAAGATTCCCTGACTTGCTACTGACACTCACTGATTCAAATCTGAGACATATTTGTTTATTTAAAACAGCCTAAGAAAAGCATATATTATTTATTTTCCATTAATAAGTGAAGGTCTTGCAGGACCTTGTCAACCTGGTTTAAAAATGGCGGTCACAATTTGTTAGAATTTTGTTCTTGTGAGATAGAAACACCTTTAACATAGTCAGGCCCAGGAATTTTAAACACCATTTAGATATTTCCTGAAATAACCCTCATAATACTACCCCATGGAATGAAATAGATGATGCATGTGAAGTACACAAAACACAGTACATATAGGAACTGTATTTTTTTTTCAGTGGATGGGAAAGATGTCTTAGAGAAGGGAGACTAC
This sequence comes from Xerus rutilus, assembly GCA_028644305.1. Classification (NCBI taxonomy): domain Eukaryota; kingdom Metazoa; phylum Chordata; class Mammalia; order Rodentia; family Sciuridae; genus Xerus; species Xerus rutilus. The sequence continues at coordinate 59,962,399 of CM053401.1, forward strand.
AGAAGCTCTTTTGATGATGGTAGAGGACTACTAGGATCAGGTGGTAAAATGGTAAGAGTGGAAAAGAAGATAGAAAAATAGCAACAACCAATGTGGAATAAACCATGGGTACAATGTGGGAAAGGTCTCCAGATCTGGCTTCTTGACATCCCAAATGACCATGCTCATGAAAACCTTATTCACTGGTGGGTCTCAAGTTCCACTCCTATAGCATCTGTAATCCACCTATAAATGTCCTCCTACTGCTTCCTATATGCAGCAGTCCTAAGAAACATAGTCTCTGCTCCCTAGTTCTTGTGTAATTCCTACATCTCCCCCATGGTACCAAATGAAATTCATATAACTACATTTGATTTCTATGATCTGAGTAGAAACAGACATCTGAGGTTCTGTTTTATAAGTAATTTGGTAAATTCCATGTTAATCCAGGCCCATGCCTACCTTGTTTTCTAGGAAATTAATTTACGCTTGTATTCAAGGGTCTATAGTTGATATTTTCCTTATGGCAATCATGGAAGTCACATACAGACTTTCAAATCCTCAGTGACGAGCTGTCAACAGTTTCCTACACAAGAACTACTCTGCTCCAAACATCAAAGCTGCCCCACCTCCATCGCTGGTAAACTCTATCTAGACTAACAAAATGTTTCCTGAAAGAGAAGTTCATCAAAAGCTTCCATAATTCTAAATTTTAGGCTTGCCAGACTAACTCCTCCCTTCTCTACACCAACTATAAGACAAATTCCCCATGGTCCTTGAATCCCATCTTCTGGTTCCTGAATATTGACCACGGGCATTCTTGTCTTAGTCTTCCAGCTCAAACCACAACAAGAAACCCATAGATTGATTGAAATTATTCCCTTTTCCTTGATTTTCTTTCTCTAGCTTTCTCTGTCTTCCTAATTACAAATCAGCCTCTCCTTCCATCATCTATCCTAAACTTCCCTGAAGGAATTTTCTGTCAAGTTCTGGCAATTAGAAAAAGTAGTAAGAATGCTGAAGATCAGTGCAAAAAAAATGCATTTGGTTCTGGAAACCACATGCTTTTACACTATCTTAGCCACTAGTGCAGAAAAGTCCCTTGAGAAGCAATCAGGCTATAATATTACTCAATATTGAGGTTTAAGTAAGCACTAGAAGGTGATATTCACCATGACTTTCCTTGTACTAGAACCTGGATTTCCAGCAGTTTCTTCCCAGGGGCCAATTTCTATTAGTTTTATGGCCAGCAGAAGTTGCTGCACAACTGTGTAGGAGAGAGGCAGGAATTAGATCCAAGTCCAAAGTATCATTGTCACTACACACAAAAAGTTGGCTAATGTGGGCTGGGGCTGGGGCTTAGCAGCAGAGCACTTGCCTCACATGTGTGAGGCACTGGGTTCGATCCTTAGCACTACATAAAAATAAATAAAATAAAGATTGTGTCCATCTTAAAAAGTCTTTAAAAAACACTTTTTTAAAAAGCTGGCTAATGTAAGGAATAAAGACTGGGAGCTGATCTGGCCCCTTGGCAGCTTTAGGGTGTCATTAGCTGGAGAGAATGTCTGAATTATAATTAAGCTAAAAGAGGAAGCTGGCACCTCACTTGCCAGTTCTATGTATACTGAAATAATAAAAGGAAGTCCAGCCTCTGATACTTCTTCCAGCAGCCAGTAGGTTGGCATGACACTTGGTGCTAGTCTCTAACCCTGCCTTCACCATAATCCAGTGGGAAAGTATTCCTAGTATAGGATTCAGTAACCTGGAAAGAGACTGTAGATGTGTTCTTGTACAGATGGCTTCCCCAGTCTAACTGATGTCTTTGTATAAGTTAGAGGGCCCTCACTCTGGGTGGACACAGAACCATGGGTACAAAGGTTAGGTAGAATAGGGGCTAAATTTCACACCCCAGAGGTCCCTGTGCTTAGGAACTATGTACAACACACAGTCACACTGACTACCCTATTCCATAGCTCAGGAACAAATAATAACCTAGGTTGAAGGCAGAGTGCTGGAAAAAACAGTAGGTATCATGCCTGGTCACCAAAAGGTATCTTCTCATGCCCCTCTGTGCACTACAGCACCAGTCCATGCAAGCAGAGAACAGAGAGTGTTTGAAGGAATAGGGGTAGAGAAAATACAATGGCCCTGCCAGAACTCACACATACCAGCCATAATCTAATCACACTGTGGCACAGCTACTGAAACCCAACACACTCCCATCATCAGGCTCCATCACCACCATCTGTCTCTAAAGAAAATTATCAATAACAACTCAGGTTTGCTTGTTCTGGTCATGGTTGGGGATCTAATAGTGACATGAGGTGTGAGTAATGGGCACAGCGGCATGTTACCAATTAAGGAATCAAAAAGAATAGGGAAAGCTCTCATATCAGGATGGATTAGTTCTTTTTTTAAAATATTTTTTTAGTTGTCAATGGACCTTTATTTATTTATATGTGGTGCTGAGAATCAAACCCAGTGCCTCACACATGCTAGGCAAGCGCTCTACCACTGAGCCACAACCCCAGCCCCTGGATTAGTTCTTGAAAGAAGAGGAATGGGATCACACCCCTCCCAGCAAAACACCAAACATAAGTAATAAATAAAACATCAAAATATGTCTAAAAGATAGGTTCAAAAGCAAGATGATAATCTCCTTGGACTCAACAAATTTCAGCTTTTGTGGATGCATGGGAATCCTACACATAGTGGGTCCCTGAGCCAGGTTCATTGTGGGAAATCAGGATAAGACCAGGGTCCCCCATCTATCCCACCATAGCAGAAGAGTTACTTTCTGCTGCTGCCTGAGGTTGAGTTTCTTATGAACTGCAAACCTAGGGAAACAGGAGGAAATTGACCTGATCAATCAAGATGACCTGAGCAGAGCCCTGAGTGAACTGCCCACAAATGCAAAAACTGGGCCTGTAATGTATTCAGTTTCACAGATGACAGGAGTTCCCACAACTTATATAATATTCAGCTCTGATGTGTGGCTCCTGGGGACTTGAAGTAGAGATAAACATTCAGAGTGATAAGTGAAGAGAGAGAATCAAGGAAGAAAATCAAGCAATAAATGTCAGCTGATATTACAAATGCAACGGAAATAGTAATCTAAAAAGGGTGTAGGTATTTTGAGAATCCTCACAGAGGTACAGGAAGGAATAATATTCACTTAAAAAGTGAAACAAAAACAGGCACAAATGAAATTAGAGGATGTACATGCAAGATATAATTAAAAAATACAAAAACTAAAAACTGAATAATAGATAAGAAATAACCTCTAGTCCATATACACTTAAAAAAAGATTAGTGAATTGAAAAATTATGCTGAGCACATACTACTGAGAAGGAAAAAATTATGAAAGTTCAGAGACACAGAGACTTTGAGAAACTTCAAAATACATCTAAATCAGTTCCATAATAACAAAGAGAGAATGGAAGAGAAGCAATATTCAAAGGGTCTGTGCCTAATAATTTTCAAGAATTGAAGAAATTTGAGTACACAGTTTGAAAATACATTCTGAAAGGCAAGATGAATCAATAAAAATAAATCCACAACCACAGTGTGTTGTCAAACTACAGAACATTGTAACAGCTACTGGAGAGAAAAGGCAGATTCCTACAAAGGAATGACTATTAGACTGACAAGAGATTTATCATCAGCAACAATAATTTTAAAAGAAAGTAGAGCAGTATTAAGAGGAATTCAGGGGAATGGAGAGCACTGAGTCTCAAAAGGGAAATGTCCATGAACCCTTGGAATGCAAAACAAACCACTTGCAAGCAACTCAGTTGCAGACCTTGCCAGCAGCTTGCTGATTAGTTGATGAAAAAGCAAAACAATCTGCAAGATAACCACAAGGTATCTGGAGAACTAAGGAGGTTTAAAATATGGGAAGGCAATGCTCAAGTGCAAGGAAACTACTGGTAACAGACTGTATAAGCCTGCCCTGAGTCCACCTCTACTCCAGCCCCCAGCTTCTCTCTAAATATTAGAACCCCAGCCTAAAATGGCTTGACCTCCTCCCTCCCCCATTCTCCCTCACTCTCCCTGAGCTTCCCTACACTCCTGTTCTTGAATGTGTACTTTATAATAAATCTCTTGTTCTGTTACTCATACCTGACACATCCTTAAATTCTGTTTATCTGCAATGTGGTCAAAATTCAGTAATGTCTGAGTAGAGCTCTATGAGGAGACCTCCTTGGACCTCCATGTAGTAACAGTATCTTCCACATTCCAGAGAAAATTATTATTCATTCTGAATTCTATACCCAACTATTCAAGTATAAGAAGTGAAAGTTTACCATCCACAGATTTTCATGAGGGAAAAAAACTGAAGAATGTACTTTAGTAAGAAAGAATTCAGAGGGCAATAAGCAAAGAAATTAGAAAAAATTAATAGCAGTATATTTAATTCTTAACTATGAAAATAACTCTTTGCAACTTTAAAAATAAAAGTTTTGAAATAAAAACTCTAGACAGCAAAAAGAAAATGTATAAGGCAGTGGTTTGTGGGGAAGAAGAATCAAGAAATCCTATTCTTATTAGAGAAGAGAAATGCTGACTAAACATAGGCTTTATATAAATTTCAAAAATTAAGTATATGTTAGAATTTTGAGAACAACCTGTAAAACAAGAAAAATACATCATATATATTCCAAGCCAACAAAACAAATAGAAAAGAGGGGGGAAAATCAATCCCAGGTAAGACCAAGCAGGGCAGAGAAGAACAGCAAAAAGTTGGGGTGGCTGTGACAGAAGTATCCAGATGTCTGCCAAGGTCTGTGTTATTCCACCACAGTGAAAGACTGCTGTTAGGAAGTGGCTGCCATACCAAAACTACATTTCCCAGCCCTTCTTGCTTCTAGGTAGGATGGTATGTCTAGTTCTCATAAAAAAAAAAGTGCAAAAGTAATATAAATGACTTCTAAATTGATGTGGCTCAAAAGCAGGTATGCCTTCTCCACTCTTGGAACATAAATGTAGGGAGTGGCAGAGTCATCAGATGGAAGTAGCCTGGGTTCCTGAATGGCTACAGGGAGCAGATAATCCCCTCCATGCCACTGATGGATTTTATGTGATAAAATATACAATCATGCACTGCATAATGACATTTAAGTCAATGACAGATCACATATACAATGGTGGTCCCTATGATTATATCTCCCTAGGGACAATGCAGCTTAATTTGTGTGAGTATATTTGTACAATGACTAAATTGCCTAATGCATTTCTCAAAACATGTCCCTATCATTAAATCATGCATGACTGTATACTTCTCTGTGTTGAGCCGTTAAGGTCTCCGGAATCATCTATTATCTCAGCCGGCACTGCCCTGAGTAATATAGATGTTAAGCAGAAAACACAAAATGAAATGCTAGAAAGAAGTCCAAACATATTGTCAATCACAAAAATGTGAATGGATTAAGCATGGTCGGTAGGCCAAATACAGCCATGCCCGTTCATCTATATATGGTCTATGGCTACTTTTGAAAGTTGCAACATAGACCGTATGACACACAAAAGCAAATGTATTTACTACCTGGCCCTTTACAGAAAAAAATCACCAACCCTGAGACTAGGCACACATTAAAATGCAGTAAGAGACTGGATCAATTTTTAAGATCCAAATAATACTATTTATGAGAAATGTAATTTTGAAATATCACACCAAGCTTTAAAAATAGAGAGATAAAAATATGCTAAGCATGCTGGATGTAGTGGTGCACACCTGCAATGCCCGTGGCTCAGGAGGTTGACTCAGGATCACGAGTCCAAAGCCAGCCTCAGCAATTTAACGAGGCCCTAAGCAACTCAATGAGATCCTGTCTCAAAATAAAATATAAAAAAGGGCTGGGATATGGCTCAGTGGTTAAATGCCCCTGGGTTCGATCCCTGGTACCGACAAAAAAAAAAAGCCAAGCAAATATTAACCAAAAGAAAATATATTTAGTAATATTAATTCTGATATTATAAAAGCAAATACAACTACATTAATAAGCATAACGAGGTGCACTTCATAAAAATACCACAAGACCATGTTACAATATTGAACTTGCAAGTACCTTATTATATAAATCAAAAGTGATTAAATCACATGGAAAACTTTTTTAGAATCATAGAGGTAAATTTTACCACAAGTCTTTCAGAAACTACAAATCGAGTCAATAAATTTTCATAATATTAAAGAAGCAATTAGGAGGGCTGGAGTTGTAACTCAGTGGTAGATTGCTTGCCTAGCATGTGTGAGGCACTGGGTTCAATCCTCAGCACCCATAAACATAAATAAATAAAATAAAGATATTGTGTCTGTTTTAGTCAGCTTTTTCACTGCTGTGACTAAGAGACCCAACCAAAACAACTGTAAAGGAGGAAAAGTTTATTTGGTGGTTCACGGTTTTAGAGGTCTCAGTCCATAGAAGGCCAGCTCCATTCCTCAGGGCTCAAGGTGAAGCTGAACATCACAACAGAAGAGTATGGCAGAGGGAAGTGGCTCACATGGTGATCAGAAAGCAGAGAGAGAGGTCTCTACTTGCCAGATACAAACATATACCCCAAAATCACACCCCCAATTCCCACCTCCTCCAGCCACACCCTTCCACTTGTTAGTACTCAGTTAATCCTTATCAAGGGATTAATTCACTGATTGGATTATGACTGTCACAGCCCAATCATTTCTCCTCTGAACCTTCTTGCATTGTCTCACATGTGAGATTTTGGAGGACACCTCACAACCAAACCATAATAGTGTCCACCTACCAAAAGAAAAGAAAAGAAAAAAGAAGTAGAAGCAATTAGGAAACTTGAACAGGCGACACCCTCAGAATCACATGAGGAATTTAAATAATACACACACCGGCTACCTTATCCAGACAGGAGAAAAGAGAATCTTTAAGATCAACTAATTCAATATACCTCTGTTACTGTTAGGAAGAAGACAGTATCAAGTGTATTATGGTATTGTCTGTTTTGTGCTTTTATAATGAAATATCTGAGACTAGGTAACCTACAGGAACAAAAATTTATTTTCTTACAGTTCTGGAGCCTAGAAAATACCTCACTATGGCACTGGTAGATTCAGTTGTTTGGTGAGTGTCTAGTCTCTACTCCTATAATGGCACCTTGAATGCTGCATCCTCTGAAGGGAGGCACTGTGTCCTCACATGACAGAAGGCAGAAAGGCAAAAAGGGAACTCCCTCCATCAAGCCCTTTCATAAAATCATTTATTCCATTCATGAGCAGAGAAGCCCTCCTGACCTAATTACCTCTTAAACTTCTGACCTCTTGTATCATCATACTGATCATTAAATTTCAACATCTGAATTTTGGACAGCACATGGTCACACTTATAGATAGCAGACAGACATGAACAGTGGGAACATAAAGTTAAGGATCTAATTCTATAAATTAGGACTTCTGTGTTGACCCCCATATTTTTTTAAAAAGCAATTTATCTAGCCGGGCGCAGTGGCACAAGCCTGTAATCCCAGCACTTTGGGAGGCCGAAACAGGAGAATCACGAGTCAAAACCAGCCTCAGCAATAGCGAGGCACTAAGCAACTCAGTGAGACCCTGTCTCTACATAAAACACAAAATAGGGCTGGGGATGTGGCTCATTGGTTGAGTGTCCCTGAGTTCAATCTCCAGTACCAAAAAAAAGCAATTTATCTGAGGCCACTCTGACCCTGTCATGACTTAAACCAATAGTATATACTATATTCCTCAGCAAACAACCTGTTATCTGCAGGAGAAATGCAGGCCCAAAGACTCCTCCCTTCTGATAAAAAGAAAACAAGTTACCTTGAAGAGGGAACTTTTGTGACGTTTATATAGACAGACTCCAGGACTTAGGAAGACAGTATAATTAGAAGCAAAGTTCCAATTAGAACCTGTCTGTGTGGGCCAAGGCAACCAGGTTGCCTTGGATCTTTAGCATGTCATTATAATAGTAAAATTTCCCTTCCATGGTATAAGACTATGCACAGTGGAGATCTAAAAGTCTCATGCAATCCTACCATTCAAAAGGTGGAACTGGGCAGGATTCTCCAGAAACTTTCCTGGGACCCCCAATAAAACTGGAAGGCAAAGCCAGGTGCGTTGGTGCACACCTGTAATCCCAGCGGCTCGGGAGGCTGAGGTAGGAGGATCATGCATTCAAAGCTGAGTTCAAAGCCAGCCTCTGCAAAAAGCAAGGCACTAAGCAACTCAGTGAGACCCTGTCTCTAAAAATAAAATACAAAATAGGGCTGGGGATGTGGCTCAGTTGTTGAGTATCCCTGAGTTCAATCTCTGGTATCCAAAAAACAAAACAAAACAATACAAAAATAACCTAGAGGGCAAGAGGGGTGTATTGTCCCTTTCCTCTCTCCCTTTCTCCCTTAAGAATGTCCCTTTTTCCCTTTTCCTTTTTCTTCTAATAAGCTTCTGTCTGCTGCTATGTGCAATTTGCATGAAATTCTTCAGGCAAGATTAGGAGAGCCATTAGTTGCAGACCATCCCACCAAACTCCTCAAATGGTCCCTTCAGTTCTGAGGGAAGATCATGCTCTCTAAAAAAAAAACCATAGGAGCTATGGTAAAAAAAACAAAACAAAACAAAACAAAACAAAAGGTTGAATGATAACTGCAAGTCTTTCTTGAACTGTTGGATAGCAGTCAACATCAATGATAAGTGCTCTCTGAAAGTAAATATATGCTAAGAAATTAACATATAATTATACATGTTGACTTATCAATTACTTAAACCAATTCTAACATGGGCTATTCCATGGCTACCAGAGATAAGGAAGGACTAGAATAAAGAACTAGAGAAAAATATTTGTTTTAATAGTGATCAGTTATCTTTCCTGAATTTCTGGATAACTGATTCTAAAATGTCAAGACTTATCAAAGCTTTGTCTTTAGTTGTTTCAGTTTAAATAAATAAAAAGTGCTCAGGACAGCAAATATTTTTAAAGTTTTTCAAATCAATCTATATATATCAACTTAAAATTTTGGCCAACTTTAGGGAAATTTTGCCAATAGACACAGTATTAAAAGGTGCTCCATTACCTTTAAAAATTCAAGGTCAAAATTCATTGAGCAGGACAAATTCAATTTAACCTAAAGAAACAGCCCAAGAGAAATTTAACTTTGATAAAATAGAAAAATATGAAGTCCTCCTCCAATCAAGTCTATTTGATTTCTTCTCTAACCCTCACCTTTGGAAAGGACTTTATAATAATGTAGTCCATACAGCAAAAATTACCCTTTACAAGTAAGTTCTACATCATTAAAGTCTACATCAAATATATTTTCAGACTCAAAGGCAAAATAAATAAATTGTGTCTAAATAATGGACACCAGGCAATATTTTAGAGCCATAAGGAATATAATGGATGGATAATAAAATGCTTTTTTTTTAGCTTTATTTTATTTATTTATATTTATGTAGTGCTGAGGATCCAACCCAGTGCCTCATATGTGCTAGGCAAGCAGTGTACCACTAAGCCACAACCCCAGTCCCAGAAAACAAAATTCAAATGTGGGTGACTGAGAATTAGTGATATTTACTTCTGATGTGGGAGACAGAAGGTAAGCATATATGGGTTTGTGCAAATGATAGTCAACTATGTGCAGAAGGGACTCAAGCAGGAAAAAATGAGCTAGAATTTCTAGCTATCTAGACTTTCTAGAGTCAAGGTGTGTATAAGGTCATGAGAGTGGGAGGGAGGTTCAGAAGACCATGACAATGAGATGTAACATAAATGAAGACTAAGGTGAATCAGCCAACTGGACTTAGTGAGTAACTGGGTAAGAAAGAAAAAGAGAGAGAAGGAGAAGTAAAGGAAGACAATGACTACATTTGTAAAACTTTGGTCTAGGTATTACAACAGGGAAGAGAAACCTATATTTAGCCCGACACAGTGGCGCATGCCTGTAATCCCAGCACTTAGGAAGGCTGAGACAGGAGAATTGAGAATTCAAAGCCAGCCTCAGCAATGGTGAGGCACTAAGCAACTCAGTGAGACCCTGTCTCTACATAAAACACAAAATAGGGCTGGGGATGTGGCTCAGTATTTGAGTACCCCTGAGTTCAATCTCCAGTACCAAAAAAAAAAGAAACCTATATTTATTTATAAAAGGTTAATTTTAAGTGCCTTGAATGTGAAATAAAAGGCAGGAGGAGGATAAAAACCAGGTCAGCAGATGGAGAACACAGTGATTCTCAAAAGGGTAGCCTACAGAACCCTGTATCGAAATCCTTTGAGTGCCTATTGAAATAGAGATTCTAGGGCTCTTTTCAGACCTACTAAATCACAATCCCCCCCAGGTAGAGAGGGAGGAATGGGAGTTCAGAGGAGGGAAGAACTGAGAAAAATGGAGTATATCACCTACTTAATCAGAGATATAGATATGCATACTGTGTAGACCAAATCCTGAGCAGCTAATCTTTACCTAGAGTTATTGAAAAAGAAGAAGGATCCAAACACTAAAGCTTAAGGGTCTCAACAGTTATTGGTCATGGACAAAGAGTAGCCAATGAAAGACACAGAAAAATGGAATTTACAAACTTAGCATGAACCAGAATTATACATTGTCACAAAGATAGGGGAGTTTTTAGCAGAAACACTACCAGACGCTTGGATATTGTTTTGTTTTGTTTCTCCCTCTAAAGTTCTGGATGTTTACATTGATAGCCTTACAGCTGACCAAGAATACAAGTGTGACCAATCTTCCTCAAATTACTGCATGAAATTGAAAAGGGAGAAAACATTACAATATATTCTATGAAGCCAATATAACCCTGAAACCAAAGTCAGAAAAAGACACATCAAGGAAAAAAACTATAAACCAATATCCCTGATAAACACAGATGCAAAAATCCTTAACAAAATATTAGAAAACCACATTCAAAAACTCATCAAGGAGATGATATACCATGATCAAGTGCATTTCATCCCAGGGATGCAGGGTTGCAAATAAATAAATGTAATTCACCACATAAATAGAATTAAGGTCAAGAATCATAGGATTATCTCAATAGATGCAGAAAACACCTTTGATAAAATCTAGCACACATTCATATTAAAAACACTGCAGAAACTAGGGATAGAAGGAAATTACTTCAACATTATAAAGTGTACATATGACAAACTCACATAAATTCTATATATGACAAACCCACAAAATACTGAACAGAGAAAAATTGAAATCATTTCCTCTAAAATCAGGAAGAAGACAAGGATGTATACTCTCATCAAGCCTATATAATATAGTCCAAGCCTATATAATATACTCTAGCCAGAGAAATCAGGCAAGAGAAGGAAATTAAAGGGATACAAATAGGAAAGGAAGAAGTCAAATTACCTCTGTTTGCTGCTGATAGGATCCCAAACCCATATAAAAGACAAAAAAAAAACAAAAACAAAAACAAAAAAACCTCCACCAGAAGACTTCTAGAGCTGATAAATTTAGCAAAGTAGCAGGATACAAGATCAATATTCACAAGTCAATAACTGTCCTATACTCTAATAGTGATTCTACTGAGAAACAAATCAGGAAAACTATCCCATTCACAATAGCCTTCAAAAAAACGAAATAGTTGGGAATTAATCTAACCAAGGAAGGGAAAGACCTCTACAATGAAAACTATAGAACACTGAAGGAAGAAATTGAAGAAGACCTTAGAAGATGCAAAGACCTCCCATGTTCTTGGATAGGCAGAATTAATACTGTCAAAATGGCCTTAATAGCTGGGCATGTTGGTGCATGCCTGTAATCCTGGTGGCTCAAAAGGCTGAGGCAGGAGGATGGCAAGTTCAAAGCCAGACTCAGCAAAAGCAAGGTGCTAAGCACCTCAGTGAGGCCCTGTCTATAAATAAAATACAAAATAGGACTGGGTATGTGACTCAGTGGTCAAGTGCCCCTGAGTTCAATCCCTGGTACAAAAAAAAAAAAAAAAGCCATACTACCAAAAGCATTATACAGATTCAATGCAATTTCCATAAAAATAACAATGACATTCTTCACAAGAGCTAGGAAAAAAAGTCTTAACATTTATATGGAAAAATAAAAGACCCAGAATAGCCAAAGCAATCTGAAGCAAGAAGAGTAAGGCTGGTGGCATCACAATACTTGATCTCAAATTATACTATAGAGCTATAGTAACAAAAACAGCATTGTATTGGCATCAAAATAGACATGAACACCAAGGAAACAGACTAGAAGACATGGAGACAAACCCACATAGTCATCTGATACTTGACAAAGGTACCAAAAACATATGTTAGAGAAAAGATAGTCTTTTTTTTTTTTTAACAAATGGCTCTGGGAAAACTGGATATCCATATGTAGAAAAATGAAACTAGACCCTATATCTCAATGTGTACAAAAGTCAAATCAAAGTGTATGAAAGACTTAGGAATTAGACCAGAAACTTTGCAACTGCTAGAAGAAATCATAAGGTCAATACTCCAACATATTGGCACAGGGACTGACTTCCTTAAGACCCTGAAAGTACAAGAAATAAAACTAAGAATCAGTAACAAATTAAAAAGCTTCCACCCAGCAAAGGAAGTGATAAAGAGCATAAAGAGAAAGCCTATGAATTTGGAGAAAATCTGACTCCTCTGGCAGGGGAATAATATCCGGAATATATAAAGGACTCAAAAAGCTTAACCACAAAAAACAAATAACCCAATCAATACATGAGCAAAAGAACTGAACAGACATTTCTCAAAAAAGGAAACACAAATGGCTAACAAGCAAATGAAAAAATGTTCAACATCTCTAACAATCAGGAAAAAGCAAATCAAAACTACAGTGAGATTTCAACTCATTTTAGTCAGAATGACAATTATTAAGAATACAAATAAGAATAAATGCTGGCGAGGATATAGGGAAAAAGGTATACTCACATTGTTGGTGGGACCGCAAATTAATACAACCACTTTGGGAAGTAGTATAGAAATTCCTCAGAAAACCAGGAACAGAACCACCATATTACCTAGTTATCCCACTCCTCATTATTTATTCAAAAGAATTAAACTCAGCATGCTATAGTGATTCAGCCACATTAATGGTCATAGCAGTGCATCTCACAATAGCCAAGCTATGGAACCAGCCAAGCTATGGTGCCCATCAATAGATAAATGGCTTAAAGAAATATGATATATACACAGAGTGAAGTTTTACTCAGCTATAAAGAAGAATGAAATTATAGCATTTGCCAGTTAATGAATGGGACGGGAGAACATCACGAAATAAGCCAGACTCAGAAAATCAAGGATCAAATGTTTCCTCTCATAAGCAGAAGCTAGGGCAAATTAAGGAGGAAAAAAAGCAAGAAGGCTGTATATCATACAGACAGAGGGAAGATCAACCAAGTAGAAGGAGATTGAGGAGGAAGGAGGGACGGGAAAGGAGAGAAAATGCAGAATAAATTTGACAAAATTATGTTATGTTCATATATAAATATACCACAGTGAATTCCACCTTTATGTATATCTATAAAGCACCATTTAAAATATATAAATGAGGCTGCCCTTCTTCCTTTTCCTTCATCCACCCTACCCCCCCAACCTGAGTTGGCGACCCAAATTCAATGCATTTGGTATATATAATTTTTTTTTTTTTTTTTTTTTTTTTGCTTTTTACTGCATGTCTTTTTCGTGGGCGAGGGACAACCCTGTTCAGACTCCCATTTGCGAACCCGCCAAATGGAGGAAGCATTTGAAGGGCTCAGAAAGAAATTAGGTCAGCTCCATATCTACATGGACTTAATAACTTTTAAACCCTCGGACTGAAAGCTATGAACACAAACACATACACAGGTACAGGAAATACAGCCAGACCAGAGCTTTTTCAGACCGCAGGTGACCGGAAGACATTGCCTTTCATTCATTCATTCTGCCTGCCTCCGTGGAGTTCTTTACAAGCCCACCATCCCTGAAAGAGAAGCTGGACTTTTTTTTTTAAAGGTCCTTGCGCCCGCCCAGAGGAGGAAACTGATACTGAGAATGGGATCTGGCGTCTCCTAACTCGGCTCGCAAACAAGCGAAAGTTCTGGAAGTTTCAAGTCCAAGATTCAGCAGATTCAGTGTTTGGTGAGGATCTGCTTCCTGGTTCACAGAGAACCTGTGACTATGTGACCTTATATGGAAAAAGGGCTTTGCAGCTGTGAAGGATCTCAAGATGCAGAGATTATCCTGGGCCTAATGTCATCACAAGGGTCCATGCAAGAGGTAGACAGGAAAGGAGGTGTGACAGTCAGAACAGACACTGGAGTGATGTGCTTTGAAGGTACAGGAAGGAGTCACAGGCCAAGGAACACTGGCATCCACTAGAAGGTGAAAAAGGTATGATCAGGGATGCAGCAAAGTTCCGGATTCTGGAGACCCATCAACTGCATTAGAAGCCCTATCCTACAACTTCTTCTGGGCCTCATTTTTTCTCATCTGTAAAATGGTGACATTAATACCATAGGATTATTGTGAAGAATTCCCAAGTTTAATGTAACATATTTAATGAAATAATAAACTAATTTTGTATAGCTAAAAATAAATAAATAAAATAAAATATATAAATGAGGGCTGGGGTTGTGGCTCAGTGATAGAGTGCTTGCCTCACACGCGTTTGGTTTGATCCTCAGCACCACATACAAAATACATAAATAAATAAAATAAAGATTTAAAAAATAAATAAATTAATAAAATATATAAATGAATGGAAGGTAGACCAGTAGAGCAAAAGGGAGAAAGGGAAATGGAGGAGGAGAGGGAAAGGGAGGCACTGGACACTAAAATAGAGTAAAGTAATTTCATATATGATTATGTAAAAATGAACCCAAGCATTATGTAAAACTATAATGTATCAATAAAAGCAAAAAAAAAAAGAAGAAGAAGAAGAATACAGTGTGAGCCTGTTGACATTCACTGTGGATAATAACAAAGGCCAATAGGCCAACAGTAAGTGCAAGTAAGAAGGCATTTAAGTCTTACTAAAAGTGATGGTGAATCTTCTCTAATTTTCACCATGTACTTAACAAGGATGACCCAAATGTACATAACTTCTGGGTTTTTAAAAAAATGATTAAGAAACATATTTAAACAGATGCCTAATATTTTAAGTTTTGGGAGAAAAAATGTGATTGGCCCCAAGTGAGCTTTTCCTAAAGTCACATTATTTCCTTTCTAGTGATGATGTTTTTAAACAAATGTCGTTTCCAGGGTAATAGCTAACAGCTGTTGGCTTATATTCCTCCTCTTAAAAGAGTTGTAGGAATGTGTTCTTTGGGATATAGTAAAGGTCTCTGAAGCCAACACCCAAATGCTTTTCTTGAATTGAGTAAAAAAACAAAAATAAAAATCCAATCAATGTAAGCCATACAGATGAAAAAATTTCTCACTGCAACAATAGCAATTTATATGACTGCCATGCTTTTCAATGCACAAGGCACTCTCCCAAGCATTTCTCACAGATGCTCTCACAAATAATAATTATTATCCCTATTTCACTGGAGCTAGAATTTGAACTCCCACCATCAGATCCAAATATCTTTCCATGACACCCCATATTGTCCCTGAAGTAAAAGGGGATAGTAAAACACCATATTCCTTAATGCCCCCTTTTTTTTTCCAAAAATCTAACCAAGTTAAGGGAACAATGAGAATAAGTCTGGGCTAGAAAGTCCAGACATGTATTATCTTGAAGGACACTGGCCTTCTCTTATGCATACTAGGAACTAGAGCAAGTTAGTGTTATCTGTAGAAAGCTACTTTCTGGCATGTGTGTCAGCACAGTTGCTACTTGGAATGCTGATCATATGAGCAAATTAGTTAATTAGTAAGCTAATGCTGATGACATCACAGCTTTTGCAGCGTAACATATAAAACCTCTGAGTAGGGACAGGCACAGAACAGAGGGCTCTCTGAAAAGGATACGTATCACTTGTCCAGCTGGCCGCCACTGGACCAAACACTGAAGAAGAGGAGGCATTGCTTGGCAAAGCATGGTGAGGGACAGACATGCTATCTGTCAGCATGTCACCACTGAACTCTTCTAGGAGCAGTCACAGATCTCTTTTAAGTGTTCCCCCAATAAACCATATGTCTGTGTATGTGTCCGGGCACTTTCTTTGTCCTATATGCAACCTATCCCACTGCCCTGGAACAAATGGGCTATGGAGAAGATACACCCAAAACATACAATTAATTAAAAAGGAATATTTTCTTTCTTCAGAAATAAATCAGAGAGAAAGTTTGTCTGATCAGTGTTTTATTTGCAGTCAACATTATCAAATACTACAATGGGGGCAGCCTTAGTTTTTCTGATAGACTTGAAGTTTAAAATTTCCTGGGAAACAAAACTTTTAGCTGTTTAAACCAGCAAAATTGGTGAGAGAAGTGAAACCACAGAATAAGAAGATATGAAATGTAAATGCTTTTTGCAGCTGGGGTCTTGGCATTAGAAACTAGCTCCTACTTGCCTTATGATCCAGGAATATATAGAATCACTCCAAGAAGTAGTGAGGCTGGAACACAGAAATCATCTTATACCAGGATCTAAACAGTCTCCTAAGGAAAAAGAAACTGCAGATTCATAATATGGGCCCGGAGTGAGGGATCAGGGTTTGAGTGTTTGTCATTCAGATGCACTGTTATGGAATGATTCAGGAACAAATCTTAGCAGGTGTAGAGGTGGCTAAGATAAAAAGAGCAAATTAAAATAATGGATTATCCAACATTTTCCTGAGAACCTAAGAGCCTAAGGCAATACTGTTTTCTGGTTTTGTTAGAGCAGATAGTAGGCAGACAAGAGCAAGGGGAAATGAAGAAAGAAATTCCTGAGTGGCACCCAACTTGCTGTTACCATCACCTAGGAACTACCATTTTATATCCAATTTTCCCCAAATTAGCTCTCTCCTAATCTAAGGAAAACCAGATACAGCCAGCCTGAGGGACTGGAGCCTGGACAGAAGCACTGAAGTACTGTCCTTGGATGACCCCAATTCACTGTCATATCATTTACATTGTGCTGTGAGTGCAAGAGGCAAGGCTGAGTACTGCTTAAGTTGTGGTGAAACAAGTATCAAAGAGAAATTAATACAAGTGCACCAAACCTAGGCAAAATCAAACGTAACCACCCCAAATGAATAATTCAGGAGAAGAGAGGATCTCAAACAGGCCATAAAAGCCCACAAAACAGAAGATGTCAGGCCATTCCCTCTCTTGAGACAGCCAGCTCTACATTCTCTGGAGTGTACTTTCGTTTCTGTAAATACAACCCTTTGTGCTTATTTACTCTGTGTCCCTCGACTGAAATCTTCTTTCAGAAAGACCAGAACCCAGGAACTTTCACCCAGTAACAGTACTGGTTGTTCTGTATAGCAATGTGAAAGCATACAGAGGTACAGAAGTTAGTTTTGAAATGACCCACAGGTGAGCACAGGCCATCTGAAAGTGAAGGAAGTGAAGTAAAGTCACAGAAATATGTTGTATGGCCTTACTACACATTAATTCACTCAGAAAAAACTGAGGAGATTTTGTGACATCATTGTAGGTAGTTGAGATAAAAGCAGTGAACAATAAAGATGAAGTCTTGTTCCTTGGAATTTTTTTTTTTTTGGTACCAGGGATTAAATTCAGGGGTACTCGACCACTGAGCCACATCTTCAGCCCTATTTGTGTGTGTGTGTGTGTTTTTATGTAGAGACAGGGTCTCACTGAGTTGCTTAGCACCTCGCAGTTGCTGAGGCTGGCTTTGAACTTGAACTCACCATTCTCCTGTCTCAGCCTCCCAAAGTGCTGGGATTACAGGCGTGTGCCACCACACCTGCCTGGAAGTTTTATTCTAGTGGAAGAAGATAGAAAATGAGCAAACAAATAAATACATGTGTGGTATACGCAGCTGCTGCAGAACAAAGTGAACAAAGTGAAGCCGGATAAAAAGAATGTGACTTTGTAAAAAAATAAGTTGTATTTCTGTTTCAGAAGTTTTTATAGATCATCAAAATTCATTTGATTAATCCTAGTAGTTGTGATTGTTAAGAAATGTTTCATAATGATAATAGGATCAATTCATCAAGAAGACATAGCAACCCTAAATATCAGAGATTCCAAATGCACCAAAAATTGTCAGGACTAAAAGGTCAGATGAAAAACTCCACAATTATAGCTGAAGATTTCAAAAGTCTTCTCTCAAAAACTAATAGAAATACAGAAACTCATTAAGTATATGCATGATTTGAACATTATCAACTAATCTGACCTATGAACATTTGTAGAATAGTCAAGCCAATCAACTGCATATTTTCTTCCTGTGTACATGGAACATTCACTAAAGCCTAATATATTCTGGGCCATAAAACAGTCACAATTAATTTAAAATAATTGAAATCATACCATAAGAGAACTAAACTTGAAAATGTATATAAAGATAACTGGAAAAATCCTCAAATATTTGAAACCAAAAACAAATATCTAAATAACCCATGTGACAAAGAAAAAAAAGGGAAGTAAATACTTTTAACCAAATAAATATATTAACACAGCACATTAAAATTTAAGAAATGGCTAAAGAAGTGCCTAGAAGCAAAAGCACGTAAATATTATACTAGATGAGGAGGAAAGTCTAAAGTTAACCATCTAAACTTCTACCATAAGAAACTAGAAACAAAAGAGCAAATTAAATCTAAAGTAAAAAGAAGAAAGGAAACAATAAAGAGCATAAATTAATAACTAGAAAATGAATAATAAAAAAGAAATAAAAAGCTGGTTTTTCTAAATATGGTAAAATTGATAAAATTTCAGTCAGATAGAATAAGAAACAAAAGAAAGTACAAATCACCAACATTAAGAATGAAAGAAGAGAGATCTCACAATAGATGCTAGCGAAATTTCTTTAAAACTAAAGTAATATGAGGCTAAGGCCTTAAATCAGTGGCAGAGTGCTTGCTTAGCACATGTGATGCACTGAGTTGGATCCTTAGCACCACATAAAAATAAACAAATAAAATAAAAACATTCTGTCCAAAATAAATAAATAAAGTAATATGAGCCTGGCATGACCAGAGAGGCTCAGGAGGCTAAGGCTGGAAGATTGTGAGTTCTAAGCCAGCCTCAGCAACTTAGGGAGACCCTAAACAACTTAAGGATACCCCACCTCAAAATAAATTATAAAAAGGGCTGGCTCAGTGATTAAGCGCCCCTGAGTTCAATCCCCAGTACCTAAAAATAAAGTAATTTGAAAAACTTTATGCTGCTGCTTTAGGAAACTACTCTTTTCCCTGAAAAAACAGAAGGATATACACAGTTATATTTCCCTGAAACTACGCTTTCTGAGTTAATCTTAACCATTTTAATAATTATAACTTTTAACCAAATTTCTATTTTGCAGGGAAAACTGGACTGGGGGGGATAACCGTGAAGTCGCATTCCCTAGCATTTTATCAGACTAGCAGAGCTCATGAATACACATAACACAACTTTCTACAGTCACTAAAACCCCTACACAATTTCTCAAAGTGGCAAAAATGAGCATTTAAATGACCCAAAGACAGCCTATTCATAACATAAAAAAATTAAAAAGTGAAAGTAAAACTTATGCTTAAAAAAATGTCAGTATTTTGTCATACTTAGAAATGATCTAGGTATGCGGTGATTTTCCATTAATTAGTTCAATTTAAGGCCAAACCAAGATTTTAAGTTATCTATATCCTGGGAATTTATCTGCAATCAGACATACTATAAAACATATTTACTAATGAAAAAAAGTTCCTCAGAGTAAGAATTCAATTTGATCACACAAATCTATACTTTTCATAAGCAAGCATCAAGTCAAGAAGGAAGGCTAGCTTATTTGATCAATAAATATGTATACATTTAGAAAAAAATACCCACATACAATAAAAATGTACACTTGTATTATATGTACTGCAGAAAAATCAGATACAGCTGTTTGTATTAAATCATATCTTAAAAAAATCTATTTGTCAAAGAGTCACCTAAATTATGCAAATATGAATTCTTAAAATGTTTCTTGGCTAGTCACTTTAAGAACATTTAAAAATCTTAAATCTGGCCCATTGAAATTTTTAGAAATTCCATTTCCTTATTTTCTGGTAATTATAGGAGTATTATATTTATATACGCACTTTATCTCATAAACCAATCAGAACAGGTCTCCTTTCATTTAGGAGATTTTATAATCTAAGTTATTAATACAACCTGGACTCAGGAGAGCATTATCCATTCCTACAAGAGATAAAAACCTGTCCAAATTATAAATATACAGACACAAAATAGCTTCAATTCTAAAATTTCAGCCTGTGTTATTTCAAAATAAACACAAAAGCCCCAAAATTTACCAATTCAGGTGTCAAAGAGCTATTCTCCTTCTTGGTGGGCACAATATTCTTAATTTATTTTAGCTCAAAATACACAAAAGTCATACAATCAAGACTAACAAATTAGTTTTGATGTAGTCTCTCATCCAACAAAGATTAGCTCTCTACAGATTAATATTGTATTCATAGCATTACTAAATGGTCAGATCATAACACCAAGTTCCCAATTATTGCCCAACAGTGGGCACTGATTTCTTGGCTGTAAGCAAAACAAAGATCACAAAATCAATAGAGAAGAATATTTAAATTAGGAAAACAGAGAATCAGCAAAGTTCTATTGTTATTTGGAAGCCAAGAAAAAATGCCTGGGCTTTAAGCAGCTTAGAGCTGTGTATGCTTCTCTGATGAAAAGTATACATGGTTTTGTTGGATGAATGCAATGGACAACTGAGTGGAAACCCTCCAGATTTTATAATTAAAAAGAAAAAAGGAAAGTCACATTTCATATGGATTTTAAAAAGAACAAGTATTAAAAGTTTTTTTTAAACATATTTATCCATGAGTATACAAATGGAAGCAAAACTAGCTTCTTGCATAATGGTACAGAGGAGTCAACTGAACCTCGACTGGTGTTGCATGTCTATAAACAAGAATTATTTTTGCATTACTATCACCTATCTACAATTTACAGAGTTGTAAAATAGCTTTCATAGAATTGGATTCAGCTACTCGATAGCAGACAATAAAGTTTTCCACCTGAGTGCAAGATTTTCCCATACAAGGGACACCTTCCCTCTGGGAAAAGAAGGGAACAGGGATGAGTATTTACACAGGTAAATTTGTAATGATTACAAGAAATTAATAAAGTTCATCCTGATAGTCTTTTTTCTCCCTTCAGTGAAAAAGAGCATGAAGTTATCTGCTACAAATTAAGGGAACTGATTACAGAGAAAGGGCTCCATGCACAAAAATATTTCACAACAGCCTCAGGTGAGTAACTTTGTTTCAGTAAAAGTAGATGTTAGTGTTGTGAATGCTTTATAATGTGGAATGATCATTGAAATATCAAGGACTCTAGTAATTGTATTTCCTGAATAAATGTATGTTTATGAATTTTTTAACTTACAGTTTGTTGTTTCCTCTGCCAGCAGTCTGGTTTTGTAGTTTTTATTGTCCAAAATTCACTACTGTTATTTCTTTAAAGGTTGTTGTAGTAATAGTTAAATAATGGAAAAAAACAAATTACTTGCTGTCTCATTGCTCTTCAAGAACTTTAAAACTAATTTGTATCTGAACATGATTTTTAAAAATGCTGGCAAATGATATGCTTCTACATTTTTAGTTCAAGATAATATTTCTCCAAAACAGATATAAAATAACACTTTTTCAGATGGAAAAAAAATGTAGATGTTAGGTCTGGGTTTGTGGCTCAGTGGTAGAGCACTTGCCTAGTATGTGTGAGGCACTGGGTCTGATCCTCGGCAGCACATAAAAATAAATAAATAAAATAAAGGTATTGTGTCCATCTACAACTAAAAATTTAAAAAATTAAAAAATAAAAAAGATGTCAGAACACAAATAGGTCATCTGAAAGATACTCTAAATCATCCTTTGAATAACTGAAATAAGCCAATCATCTACAAGCAGTAGGTCAAGGATATGGAAAATGACAACACCCAGGACAGAAAAATGACAACCCCCCAAAACTGTCTGACCCGAGGAGGAAAATGGAGGAGGAATGCAATCATTTATCCTCTCCCAGTAAATCCTTCCCCAGTAACAATGAGCCCTGAGAAAGAAAGCAAACTTGCGGTCCTTCCTGGGTTCTTCCCCAGCATCTCCACCAAAAGCAAGCTTTCATCCCTTCCCAACCACAATGGATCCTGAAGGGAAGAGGCGGATACTGAAATGCTAGGCCCTGGACTTTAACCCCTTCCCACTGCCAATGAGTCCTGGAAAGTGAAAAGCAAATAGTGAAGCTCTGAGAAACAATGAATGCCAGAGAAAGAGGATAAGCAGTGAACACGAAGTTCTGAGCTTTTCCCAGTGACAATGAGTTTCGGACTTTTTACAACTTTTTCCCTGACTGCACAAACCCACACATTCTGCTTCAGTCTCCAATCATTAATTCACTCTCGTTGTAAACTATAAAACTCAAACCCCTTCCGTAACCAAGGGTCATTTTCCTACCCAGAAAATGAGCCCCTTCAGTGCCTGACTGACTGACTGTGCTGTGGAAAGCTTGCTGATCCATTTGAGGTCTGCTTCCCTCCCAGTTATTTGTGTTTTCGTAATGGTGCCCAAACCATGTTGGTTATTTTCGCTTACAGTAAGTTCTGGGAATCTATCACTAGACAAGTTTGAGAAATACTGCTCTAGCACATTTTATTTAGTTTATGGGGCTAGCTACTAGAGCCTTGAAGGAATAAAACCCAGACTGATGAGTGTTAGGTCGGGTCAGGGTCCAAGATGTCCAATTAGGGGGACCGGTCAGCGGCTGCAGAGCGGAGCTGCCAGCCAGACGCTGAGGGCACCAGTAGACACGCCTCCTGTCAATCAGTGGGTTTTCCTGACCTATCCAGGAAGAACTCTGGCCTTCTCTTCCTGTCCCCAAGCCCTCCCCTTCCTGACCGGGCTTCCTTGAAATTCTTTGTGCACCGGAGCCCCAGCGCCATTCTCCCGGACACACTCTGATGGGCAGGTGCATTCGGCCCAAGAGCGTGTATTCCAATAAAGTCTTGCCGAGCGGCTTTAATTCATCAACTCCTGGTCGTCTAGTCTTTACATAATGGTGCGCGAAACCCAAGAGGGTTTTGAACCTCCCTCGTACTGGGGTCGAGGCAAGCCCTCCGGACCGGGAGAACTCCTGAGCCGCTCTCTGTCTTCCTCACCTGGACTGACAAGAGTGAGGGAGGCCGCCCCGCCCTTTCCTCTGACTCCTCAGCTTGCCCCACCCCACCGTCCACTCCCGAGGCCCATCCGATAAGTCGCACATGTGTGTGGGCTCTCTGTCTGCTTGAGGCCACGTGGATTTGGGAAGATGTTCCCAATCCCCGTGTTAGCCATTCACCAACGCCAACCAGGCCCCGGAAAGTTTGAGGGACACCTCAATTTTCCGCCTGGCCCCCGTTCTCCCGTGGACGCGAACATTTTTTTGGGACGCCTTTTTATGTTCCTGCCCACTCCCTGGGACCACTGAGAAGTCACAAGGAACCCCAACTCTTCTCTAGACCTCAAAACTCCACTGTACTATGGCTTAGATAACAGACCAAAATGGCCTCCAGGAGGAACTTTTGATTTTCAAATCTTCACTGATTTGGCTAATTTTTGTCACCAGATGGGGAAATGGACAAAAATTCCTTTCATCGAGGCTTTGTTGGAAAATGTGCTCTTGCCCCTCCCTTCTTTCCCATCTGTTCTGTCCTCTCAAGTTCTTCTCGCTAAAAGCCCCCTTTCCCATTTGCTCCTCTATCTCCTTCCTCCTGCGGTCGCCACTCACAGACGCTGGACTGCCTGCCATGCAGCGGCCCCTCCCCTCACTCTCGGCTCCCCCCTCCAGCTGCAGCGCCGCCTTCCTGGGAGGTGGAGCTGGCCTTGGTCCCAGCGCGGGATGGCAGAGACAGAGCATTAGGCGCGACCCGCCCACCCTGCATTCCTGCGTCTCTCACTCCGTCCGCAGGCTGCTGGGGCAGACTGGCACGGCTGCTACAGACCAGCGAAACTCTCTCTCGCTCGTCTATGGGCTGCCGAACCAAACACCCTCCGTTTTTATTTTTGCCGGCCACCTCATTTTTCTTCTAAGACTCTTTCTTTTCTTAACTTCAATGTACATAGTATCAAAAATTGGCACAGATAATGAGCACTCATCAATTAAATCTAAAAAATGGATCCAAATATTTTTAATTCACATGATTTAAAAGGTTCAATTTAAATTGAGTAAACACAAAGGTTTATACATTCCTATATGAAGTTTTAAAGGTTTCTACTGTTGCCTAAGTTCAAAAAATTTACAAGGATTGCTTTGGGATTTGAACAGAAGGAATTAAAGATTCTAAATATGGTATTTATTGGAAGGAAAAAGAATATTTCTAATCAAAAGGTTTACAACTGTAATTAAACAAAAAGTTAAAATATAAAACAATGTTCTGCTCTCAATAAGATAACTTTTTTACATTTGTCAGGTTTTATCACTTGGAAAACTAACTTTCAAAAATTAAGGTTTATGTAACTATGATTAAACAATGTCAATGCAATTATGCTGCTATTAGTCCTATTTTCATATTAAATGTGTTCATTTTTTTCAGATATACAAGCTTTAAAATAGAAGGTTTTAAAAACAACATTATATCAAGCTGATGTTCTCCAAACTGAACTTGTATGATATCAATTTATATCATTTAATGTTTTATAACTGAACCTATCATCAATAAGGCTTTAAATTATTTTCACATCAGAGTGATCTTTTAAATAAATGAGGATCTAATCTATTTAATATTCTGCTAAGATTTTGCAAGGAGCCCTGTCTTACCTGAGATAGTTCTGTCTCCCAGCTTACTACAATGGCTTCAATGTAGACCAGACTCCAGTTCATTTAAAGATATGTTCAAAGGATTAATTTTGTTGTAAAGATCATTAGGACCTCAAACAGGGATATAATATGTAACTCAACCAAACTTTGAGAAAGCTGTTACAC
>CM053401.1:59987900-60047177 GCA_028644305.1 Xerus rutilus
CGCGTCGCTAGGCCGCGCCTGGCAGTGAGGGACCTGCCGCGTTTACCTGTCGCGTTCCATGCAAATGAGCGCCCGTGGCACTTCGGGTAAGGGGCCTCCCCGCGGCACCCAGGCTCTGGGCAGTGAGTTTTCGGGCCGTCGCGCTCCGCCCGCGGGGCATGCCGGGAATGCATGCGCAGCGCCGCCTCTCTCAGAAGTTTTTCTGGGAGCGTGGGAATCTTTGGCCTGCTGGTCTCTGGATCCAGCAGGGGTCCTACCAGAAAAACTTGGAACTTGTCACGATTTTTCACCGTGAAGTAGGGGCCTTATGCTAGAAGGGGCCTTATGCTGGAAGGCTTTGAAGTTAGCCCAGAGCGATTCCTCTGGGCGATCCCTCCCAGCGACTCGAGCACTCTGTTGTGGAACTGTCCACAGCACACTCCACGTTGCCAGGGACTCCGCGTGCATCAGTGTTACTGCCTCGGACACGTGTCCACTGTACGCAGGCGCCGGTGGAACCCGGAGCGGATGAACTTGGACGGGTGCCCTCCCTTCCTAGCCCCCTCCCGCAGGTATCTCATTTCTGTGTCCAAGCTTCACAGGCTCCAGTGGACTCCGGAGCAGAGGAACGCGGGCAAGATTTCGCCACAGATTTCTTGCTCCTGAGCCACTTGGGTGCCAAGCTGCCAAAGATTCGGACTACTGAAGGACAGGCTGAAGCCTCCCTGTGTGACCTGAGAGCTTGTTTTCAGTACTTACCACTGTCCACCTGGAGAATCATTCACGTACATCCTTAGACTGCACTCTACCCCTGTTATAATACAAACGTGCAAGACAGACCTATATGAAGGAATGTTCCGTTAGTGTCCAATAGTCTGATTTTTAACTCTAGCGAAAATTGTGCTGTTTGAGTCATAGCTTTACACGTTGTGAAATGAAGTCCACAGGTCAAAGCCTCTGATATTGATGTGGTTATGGTATTCCACGTACTGAAGTAAGTGAAGGGCAAAAGTTTCCCTGTCTCGAATCTTCTGGAATAAGGAATATGACATGTTTATGTAATAAATGGAGTTTTAACTTCTTTTTTTCTCTTTCCTGTTACTCCACCCTCCCTCTCAACTGTAATACAGTGTTTTTTGAAGTAAAAACCTGCTGAACGTTAGTAATTTCAAGAAATTTTATAATTGACAACCTATTTTCTGATGTGCAAAAAGAAAATAGTGTTAAATCATAAGAATTTCTGGTATTGCTAAGACAAAAACAAAGAAGGGAACAGAAAGCCCACAGGGATTATTACTAAACCTACCTTTCTTTGGATTTATGATTGTAATTATTTTCTCCAAGAACTTTTGAAAAGTAATAAAACATTATATTCATTCTCCCCTCAAAAAATTAGGCAAAAATGGCATGCCCATTGAGTTAAATTTCCCAATTACAAACAAAAGATGTTTTGATGTATTTCTTCTAATAGCCTATCTTTCCAATAAGCTATTTCTGACTTCAAAGCTATTAGTGTTCAATTTTATACTTTAAAGAAATACATCAACACCCTTTCATCTTTATTAAAAACTTAACTAAACAGTTTATTGAATGATATGTGCTTAAAGACATCTATAATTGGAAAGCTGGTCAGAGTTAACAGGGTCACCAACTTGATGTCTCTCTAAGTTGTAAGTTCCTTCTGAGTCAGGCTATGCTCCAGGATGATTACTTATAAACCTTTTATTCTAAAAAAATGTTTACCAAATACATAAAGAAGGAGGAAGAGGAGAAGAAAAAGAAAAAAAATCAGGAACTTTTTACATCCCAACAAAGAACAACGCAGAGAAAATATCATCAAAAGTCTTGAACAGACATTTCACAAAAAAAGTACAAATGTCTAGTAAGAAAATGAAAAGATGTTCAACATCATTAACCATCAGAAAACTTCAAGTTAATACACAGTGAATACCATTTCACACCCGCTAAAATTAAAATGACTAACAATACCAAACTAATTATGTGAAGCAACCAGAACTTTCACACATTGTTGGTAGGTGTTACATTTTTGGAGAAATCTTTGGCATTTTCTTATAAGCATACACTTACATTGTGACCCAGCAATTTTACTCCTACATATTTTTCCAAGAGAAAACATGTGCATAAAGATTCATGTAAGAAAGTTTACACTAGTTTTATTTATAATTTCCCCAAATTGGAAACAATCCAAATGTGCATCAACAGGAGAATGGATAAATTGGGCATATTAATATAATCCAAGCAACTCTGGAGGCTGAAGCAGAAAGATCACAAGTTCAAGGTCAGCTTCAACAACTTGGTGAGGTCCTAAGCAATTTAGCAAGACTCTGTCTCCCCCCCCAAAAAATAAAAAATTGGTCTGGGGATGTAGCTTAGTGATAAAAGCACCCCTCAGTTCTATCCCAGTAACAAACAACAACAATGGAATAATTCTGAGCAACAAAATACATTACTGAGATTCACAATAACATGGATAATTTCACAGACATATTGCACAAAAGAAGTAAATATGATAGAGCATATGTAGTATGATTCCACTTATATAAATTCATGATCAAGCAAGCTAATCTAATAGTCATAGAAATCAACAGCAATGCTTAGAGAGGAGAATAGAAATGCAAACTTGACTAGAAAATGGTACGAGAACTTTCTGGAATGATTTAAAGTTCTATGTCTTGGTTAGTGTGTAGGTTATATGTGGATGTATTCATTTATCAAAACATATCAAATATATACTTGAGATTGTGCATCACCATTATAAATTATACTGCAATTAAAAACATGCTTAAATGAAAAGAAGAAAGCATCTGAAACAAGAGAACTATTGCTTAAGTCTAAAGCCAATGGGTTTGCTGTTTATATCCAGTGTGCAATGGTTTCTGGAACTTTGTACTCTATCTGTAACTCTTCACTAAACATGTTTTAATCCCATCTGATAATAAGGTACTTAGTAAAGCTGGAGGCTTCAGTCAAATCGAGGTGAGAAGTATATATATAAACTTCTGAAGTAGTTTGATAAATGTTTTTCAATTTATTTTATTTTTAAAATTACTTATTTTATTTTTTAAAACAAAAGAATGCATTTCAAGTCATAGTACACATACAGAGCACAAGTTTCCATTTCACTGGTTGTAAACAAGATAGATTCACACCATTTGTATCTTCATACATGTACCTAGGGTAGTGATGTACATCTCGTTCCACCATCATTGCTACCCCTATGCCTCCTCCCTTCCCCTACCTCACCTTTGCCCTACCCAAAGATCCTCCATTTCTTCCATGCTCCCCATCCCCACCTCCATTGTGTATCCACAACCACTAATCAGAGAAATCATTCGAACTTTGTTTTTTGGGGATTGGCTTACTTCACTTAGCATGATGTTCTCCAACTCCATCCATTTACCTGCAAATGTCATAATTTTATTCTTTTTTAATGCTGAGTAATATTCCATTTTTTATACCACAGTTTCTTTATTCATTCATCTATCAAAGGGCATCTAGGTTGAATCCACAGTTTAGTAATTGTGAATTGAGCTGCTATAATCATTGAAGTGGCTGCATTACTGTAGTATGCTGTTTTTAAGTCTTTAGGGTATAGACCGAGGAATGGGATAGCTGGGTCAAATGGTGGTTCCTTTGCAAGTTTTCTAAGGAATCTCCATACTGCTTTCCAGATTGGTTGCACCAATTTGCAGTCCCACCAGCAATGTTTGAGTGTGCCCTTTCCCCCTACAAACTCATCAACACTTATTGTTGCTTGTATTCTTGATAATTTTCATTCTAACTGGCGTGAGATGAAATCTTAAAGTAGTTTTGATTTGCATTTCTGTAATTGCTAGAGATGTTGAACATTTCTTCATATATTTGTTGATCAATTGTATATCTTCTGAGAAGTGTCTGTTCAACTACTTAGCCCATTTATTGATTGGGTTGTTTTTTTGGTGTTAAGTTTTTGAGTTCTTTATATGGAGATTAGTGCTCTATTTGATGTGCATGTGGCAAAAATTTGTTCCCAGACTGTAAGCTCTCTGTTCACCTCATTGATTGTTTCCTTTGCTGTTAAGAAGCTTTTTAGTATGAATCCATCTCATTTATTGATTCTTGATTTTATTTCTTATACTTTAGGAGTCTTGTTAAGGAAGTCAGAGCCTAGTCCGATGTGATGAAGGTTTGGGTCTACTTTTTCCTCTATTAAGCACAATGTCTCTGGTCTAATTCCTAGGTCCTTGATCCACTTTGATTTGAGTTTCATGCATGGTGAGAGATAGGGGTTTAGTTTCATTTTGCTGCATATGGATTTCCAGTTTTCCTAGCACCATTTGTTGAAGAGGCTATCTTTTCTCCAATTTACATGTTTGGCACTTTTGTCTAGTATGAGATAACTGTATTTATGTGGGTTTGTCTCTTGTGTCTTCTATTCTGTACCAAAACATGTCTGTTTTGGTGCCAATACAATGCTGTTTTTATTACTATAGTTTTGTAGTATAGATTAAGGTCTGGTATTGTGATGCCTCCTGCTTCACTCTTCTTAGTAAGGATTGCTTTGGCTATTCTGGGTCTCTTATTTTTCCAAATGAATTTCATGATTGCTTTTTCTGTTTCTATACAGTTTGACATTGGAATTTTAATTGGAATTGCATTGAATCTGTGTAGTGCTTTTGGTAGTATAGCCATTTTGACAGTATTGATTTTGCCTGTCCAAGAGCATGGGAGATATTTCTCCATCTTTTAAGGTCTTCTTCAATTTCTTTCTTGAGTGTTCTGTAATTTTCATTCTAGAGGTCTTTCACATCTCTTGTTAGATTGATTCCCAAGTATTCCCAAGTAGACTATTGTGAATGGAATAGTTTTCCTAATTTCTCTTTCAGAGGATTCATCACTGATGTATAGAAATGCAGTTGATTTATGGGTGTTGATTTTATATCCTGCTACTTTGCTGAATTCATTTATTAATTCTGTAAGTTTTCTGGTGGAATTTTTCTGATCCTCTAAGTATAGTATCATGTTGTCAGCAAATAATCATAGTTTCAGTTCTTCTTTTCCTATTTGTATCTCTTTAATTTCTTTCATCTAATTGTTCTGGCCAGCATTTCAAGGACTATGTTGAATAGAAGTGGTGAAAGAGGGCATCCCTGTCTTGTTCCTGTTTTTAGGGGGAATGCTTCCAGTTTTTCTCCATTTAGGATGATGTTGGCCTTGGGTTTAGCACAGATAGCTTTTACAAAGTTGAGGTATGTTTCTACTATCCCTAGTTTTTCTAGTATTTTAAACATTAAAAGGTGCTGTACTTTGTCAAATACTTTTTCTGCATCAATTGATAAAATCATATGATTCTTATCTTTAAGTCTATTGATATGATGGATTATGTCAATGGATTTCCCTATGTTGAACCAACCTTGCATCCCTGGAATGAACCCCACTTGATCATGGTGCACTATCTTTTTAATATGTTTTTGTATGCAATTTGCCAAAATTTTCTTGAGAATTTTTGCATCAATATTCATCAGGGTCTGAAATTTTCTTTCCTTGGTGTGTGTCTCATTTTGGTATCAGGGTGATACTAGCCTCATAGGATGTGTTTGGAAGGGTTCCCTCCTTTTCTATTTCAGGGAATAATTTGTGGAGTATTGGAGCTAGTTCTTCTTTGTAGGTCTTGTAGAACTCAGCTGAGAATCTATCTGGTCCCGGGCTTTTCTTGGTTGGCAGGCTTTTGATGGCATCTTCTATTTCCTTGCTTGTAATTGATCTGTTTAAGTTGTGTATGTCCTCCTGGTTCAGTTAGGGTAGGTTATATGCCTCTAGAAATTTGTCAGTGTCTTTAATGTTTTGTATTTTACTGGAGTATAAATTTTCAAAATAAAATTACCCTCTGTATTTCAGTAGGGTTTGTTGTGATATTCCCTTTTTCATCATGAATTTTACTAATTTGGGTTTTTTCTGTCCTTTTTTTCATTAGGGTCGATAAAGGTTTGTTGATTTTATTTATTTTTTCAAAGAATCAGCTTTTTGTTTTGTCAATTTTTTGAATTGTTTCCTTTGTTTCAATTTCATTGATTTCAGCCCTGATTTTAATTATTTCCTGTATTCTACTTCTCTTGATGTTGGTTTGTTCCTCTTTTTCTAGGGCTTTGAGATGTAGTGTCAAGTCACTTATTTGTTGACTTTTAATGCAATGAACTTTCCTTTTAGCACTTCCTTCATAATGTTCCAGAGATTTTGATATGTTGTATCTGAGTTCTCATTTATAAGAATTAAGAAATTCTTAATTTATAAGAAATTCTCATTCTCTAAGAATTTTTTTTTATCTCTTCCTTGATGTTTTCTGTTATCCATGCATCATTCAATAGCATATTATTGAGTCTCTAGGTGTTGGAGTAGCTTCTATTTTTTAATCTGTCATTAATTTCTAATTTTATTCCATTATGGTCAGATAGAATGCAAGGTAGAATCTCTATTTTTTTGTATTTGCTAAGACTTGCTTTGTGGCATAGCATATGTACTGCTGAGAAAACAGTGTATTTGCAATTTGAAGAATGGAATGTTCTATATATGTCTGTTAAGTTGTTTTATTGAGTTCTGTAGTTTCTTTGTTTGTTTTTGTTTGGAAGATCTATCCAGTGGAGAGAAAGGTGTGTTAAAGTCACCCAGAACTATTGTGTTGTGGTCTATTTGATTCTTGAAGTTGAGAGGGTTTGTTTGACATACATAGATGCCCCATTGTTTGGGGCACACGTATTTAAGATTATGTTTTGTTGATGTATGATTCCCTTAAGCAATATGAAATGACCTTCTTTATCCCTTTTCACTAACTTTGGTTTGAATATGATATGAGGATGGAAACTTCTGCTTGTTTATGCAGTCCATGTGAGTGATACATTTTTTCCCATCCTTTTACCTTCTCAGTCTGTGGATGTCTTTTCCTATGAGATGAGTCTCTTGGAGACAGCATATTTTAGGTCATTTTTTTTTAAATCCAATCTGCCCATCTATGTCTTTTAATTGATTAATTTAAGCCATTCACATTCAGGGTTATTATTGAGACATGGTTTGTATTCTCAGACATTTTGGTTTATTTTTAGTGTTTTAACTTGACTAGGTTTCTCCTCTGATTGGCCTTTCCTTTAGTGTAGTTTCTCCCTTTGCAGGTTTTCATTGTTGTTTTTCATTTCCTCCTCATAGAATATTTTGCCAAGAATGTTCTGCAGTACAGGATTTTTTGCTGTAAATTATTATTTTTTTATCATGGAAAGTTTTTATTTCATCATCAAATCTGAAGCTCAGTTTTGCTGGACGTAAGGTTCTTGATTGGCATCCATTTTCTTTCAGAACTTGGTATATTTTGTTCCATGATCTCCTGATTTTTAGGGTCTGGGTTGAAAAATCTGCTGAGATCTGATTTGGTCTCCCCCTATATGTAACCTGATTCCTCTCTCTTGTGGTCTTTAAAATTTTATCCTTATTCTGTATGCTGGGCATTTTCATTATAATGTGCCTTGGTGCGGATCTGTTATAGTTGTGTACATTTGGTGTCCTGTAAGCCTCTTGTATTTGATTTTCCAATTCATCTTTTATGTTTGGGAAATTTTCTGATATCATTTCATTGAAGAGATTGTGTATTCCTTTGGTTTGAAATTCTATGCCTTCCTCTATCCCAATAATTCTTAGGTTTGGTCTTTTCATATTATCCCATAATTCTTAGATGTTCTGCTCATGGTTTCTTACTATCTTCAGTGTGTGATCAACTCTATTTTCAAGATTAAATATTTTATCTTCATTGTCTGAAGTTCTGTCTTCTAAGTGATCTACTCTGCTGGTGATGCTTTTTATTGAGTTTTTAATTTGGTTTATTGTTTCTTTCAAGGATATGTTTGATTCTTTTCAGAATCTCTATCTCCTTATTTAAGTAATCTTTTGCTTCCTATATTTGCCTATGTAGCTGTTTATCAAAATGATCTTTTTCTGACTGTGTTTGCTGTCTTATATCACCCTTCAATTCACAGAACATTTTAATTATGTTGAACATCCTGAACTGAACTCCTGAACTCCTTCTCTGACATTTCTTCTGCTGTGTTGACCATGGATTTTTTAAATATATATATATTTTTAGTTATAGATGGACACAATATCTTTATTTATTTATTTTATGTGGTGCTGAGGACCAAACCCAGTACCTTACATGTGCAAGGCAAATGCTCTACCACTGAGCCACAACCTCAGCCCATTGACCATGAATTCTAATAATGTAGTATTCTGATTTGTTTTGGGCACTTTCTTCCCTTGTTTTTTCATGTTGTTTGAGTGTCTTCCCTTCTAGTACTGCAGATCTGAGGTGTTACAGTCTTTATCCTATAGGCTTATAGATTCCGTGCAGGGTTCTAATACTTCTCCTTTAAGGGGGAGACCAATATTAACAGATCCCAATATAAACAATATATAGCTTTAAACCAAGTAGAAAATTGGACATGTATCGCTTTGTCACAATATACAGAACTTATGAGTTCACTTAGTGTCTACTATATAAACAAAAGGGTTTGCAAAAGGGTCTTTAGTTACTGCTGGTGAACTACAGAGAACTGGGGGTGGAGTGTAGGATGAGATGTTAGGAAAATAGGAAGTAAGAATGTAGAGTTATTAGATCTTAGAAAGTGTGAAAGAGGAATCCAAAAGAAGTTGGCTAGTAGTAGAAAAGAATGAAAGAGGTTTGGGGAAGACAAGTAAGTAGGAAGCAAATAGAGTCTAACAAACAAGGAAACTTAAAAATTAAGAAAAATAAAAAATGTAAAAATAGAAGATACAAGACTATATAATACAACTGTAATATACTAATCAGATATCCCAGCCCTTAGTAGCCTAATGCATGAAAAATACTTGGTTTCACAAATGTTGGGGATGTGTGGTTGGGAAAAGAGAGAGAGAGAAAAAAAAGAAGAAAAAGGGGGGAAACATCTCAAGGTAAATAAAAAGGATTGCTTCCTTTCTCATCCAGTAGGTGGGGTTGTCTGTTGTTTACTCATTTCTCCCTCTCAGGTCCAAGATGGCAAGGAAGGTGTCCCACAATGCAGGTGTCTGATTTCAGATATAGGGTGTAGGGCCAGGCCAGGCAGTGGCATTGGGCGACAAGTTCAGAGATGCAGCTCTGTGGCATGCTTTATTGAAGTATGCAGCTGTCTCCAGATCCTGTCCAGTGTCCCCAGGTGTAGGCAGGAGCTCCACACTGGTCCACATGGGAGCAGCAACCTGGAGTCCTGCAAAGGAGCTGGGGGTCCCACATGGGAGTGTCAGCTAGGGGTCTTGCCTGTGTGGGTGGGCAACCAGAGGTCCTGTGTGGTGTGTGGGCACTGGAGCTGGGGTTCTGCACAGAAGCAGGTCCTGCATGGGCAAGCGGCCACTGTCCTGCACAAACACTGGTGCCTGGAGACCTGCGTGGGCACGCAGCTGGAATTCCTGCCTGGAGGCAGCTGTCAGGGGTCCTCTAATAAGTTGCAGAGAAACAGTATTTCCACTGCTTTAATCTTTGATCATGGAGAGACTAGGAACGCAGCGTCTGTCTAAGCCACTATTTTGGATCCCCCTCTTAATTTATTTTACTCTGCTCAACCAGACATTCTTTAAAAAGTAATAGGCAGCCAGGCACGGTGGCACAAGCCTGTAATCCCAGCACTTAGGGAGGCTGAGAGGGGAGAATCACAAGTTCAAAGCCAGTCTCAGCAACAGTGAGGCACTAAGCAACTCAGTGAGACCCTGTCTCTACATAAAACACAAAGAAAGGGCTGGGAATGTGGCTCAGTGGTTGAGTATCCCTGAGTTCAATCTCCAGTACCAAAAAAAAGTAATAGGCAAGACACATACAGGGATGAAATAATCATAATAAATATCAGAAACTTACATAATGAATAAATCAGGAGCTAGGCATGGTGGCACATACCTGTAATCTCAGTGGCTTGGAAGGCTGAGGTAGGAGAATCATGAATTCACCACTAGCCTCAGGTGCTCAGTATTTATTGAGCACCTATTATGTGCCAGGCAATGTTCAGGGTACCAGGGATACAGCAATGATCAAGACACTATACTCCTTGTCTCATAGAGTTTCACCTGAGTGCAGAAGAGACAGAGAAGGAAAAGATATGCAAATAGAGACAATTTCAGGTGGTGATGAATACAATAAAGAAAATTAAATATTTAGAAAATGAAATATTTGTCTATATTTTACTCATTTCTAAGAAAGAGTATGTGAATCACATATTTGCATGTCAAATTACATTATATTTAGCTCCCCTATGGTTTTAAAGATCAGTTCTCACATACTTTTATTCTCACTGTATGACAAAAACATAGTTTCAAAACACGGGAACATAAAGTTATATTTCATCAGATCACATCTATGTACATTTTATTTTTTCACACTCTTTTGAAAAGGACAGATTAACTGTTTGCCAAATCATTACACACAAATTAAGAGCATGGGGACTGTGTTTAATCCATTTTGTCCTGGCTTTTTATAGGTGTCCTGTATCATGGGATGCTGGGACATAATGGGTTAGTCTTGTAGCATCTCCTTTACACCACACAATTCACATGGAAGAGAAACCTGTGCAGATTGTCAGCTAAATCTATATTTATGTTCATTTGCCTTGTAAAATAATGATGACAGTGGTGATGTTAGCTCATCAGAAGCCATGGAACAGGTATTCCAATAAAGGCAAGCAGTTAAATTGAAGACAACTGGGGCCACACAGTCATCTGAACAAAAAGGAAATTAAGAATTAAAACCATCATTTATGCTAACACATAATAAGGGGGTGAGGGAAGAAGAGAAGTTCACTGGATTAGACAAAGGGGAAGGAAGAGAAGGGAGAGAGGATAGGAATAGGAAAGATAGTTGAATTAATCATATATAACTTTCCTATGTTCCAATATGAATACATGTCCAGTGTAACTGTACATCATGTACAACTGCAAGAATGGGATCTTAATTAGAATACATCATACTCTCTATATGTATAATATGTCAAAATACACTCTACTGTCATGGATATGTAAAAAGAACTGAAAAAGTCTGGTTCTTAGGAAGATTTAATCTCACAGCATGGGAGGGAAGGACAGCAAACAAAGAAACTAGATAGAATAACATTTTGATAATCCAAATTTGGGAGTAGGAGAGCATTGACCAAGAAAACAGAAAGGAAAAGAAGGTGTCTGGAAGAGCAAAAAAGACTGGACAAGACATATTGATTGATTCTAGAGGGCAGAAGGAGAGAGAAATAGAAAGGTCTAGAGAGTGGGGATAAAGAATGACACTTGACATCCACAGCTGTTTTCTGTGGATGGAGATGGAGAAAGCAAGAGGTACCTGTAAGCCAAACGACCAGATGGAAGTGAAACAGGACCAAAACAGGCTTTTATTCTGAGAAATACGCTCCCGGACCAGTTCCCCGCCCAGTCACCCGGCTCGAACAGGTCGGGAAAAAGGCCCCGTCCCTCGTGCTACACAGGGTTATAAGGCCTTTCCCATCCGGAAAAAGCAGGCTTGAGGCCAGGAAGAGGTGTTGACTTAGAGTCCAGTGTCCTCTGAGATTGGTTTGGTGCAGCTGGTGAGGTCAGGTTTCTTCCGGTATGAGCCGAGAGCCATGGAGATTTTCATATCAGAGGTTCACTATTTCTTCCGTACAGACCACTGGGGGCCGCCATTTTTGTGCGTTCGGTGCATGCGTGCTGCATTCATCGCGCGCGACGGTGGGCGGACTGGCTCTGGGTGGTGATGGGGAAGGGGAGAGAGAGATTCTAGAAGTGTCTCCCAAGCGAACTTTCTGGCAGAGTGCCCACGCAGCATGGCACGGTGGTGGGCGGGCTGGCCTCGGGCGGTGAGGGGAAAGGGAGAGAGAGAGAAACATTCCAGGAGTGCCTCCCAAGCAAACTTTCTGGTGCGGTGCCCGCACAGCGCCACGCATGGCGGGTGGGTTTGGCTTTCTGCGTCTGCCTCTGACCTAACAGTACCCTATTTTTTTTTTTTTGAATTTGAAGTCATCCTGTGTTATTCATTATCTTGTGAATAAAATGTTTTAATTTATTTTAAAAACCATCATTTACACAAATAGCAGTATTAATGAGAATAAAAGTAGAGCCTTATGTTTTATACACTGAGACTAAGTAGAGTTTTCTTTTTTTCTATTTCATGAAAATATATTAAGAGGATCAGTATTCCTGTGAATAATAAAACTCAATTACAATCCCAGCACTTAGGGAGGCTGAGACAGGAGAACCGCAAGTTCAAAGCCAGCCTCCACAATGGCGAAGTGCTAAGCAACTCAGTGAGACCCTGTCTCTACATTAAACACAAAATAGGGCTGGGGATGTGGCTCAGTGGTTGAGTGCCCCTGAGTTCAATCTCCAGTACCAAAACAAACAAACAAACAAAAACTCAATTACTTGTATCTTTTAAAGGCAGAGTTTGAAGCTGATGGCAGAGACAGGAAAATGCCATCTCTTCTAGATGAAAAAAGTCTCACTATAGACTAAGAAAATAATTTCAAATCACCATCAGATGGTACACATGATGTTTTAAGTCATCATAAAATGTTTTATCCTTCTTATCAGTCTGAGATACAGGATCACTAAAGAACCCCTTTTCTGTAAATCACATGGCTCT
Source organism: Xerus rutilus (assembly GCA_028644305.1). Lineage (NCBI taxonomy): Eukaryota > Metazoa > Chordata > Mammalia > Rodentia > Sciuridae > Xerus > Xerus rutilus. The sequence continues at coordinate 60,000,544 of CM053401.1, forward strand.
TCTAATCTGTGGGATTTTTAGAAATACACTTAGGGACAGGACAAATCTGGATTTGAATCTCAGCTGTGCCACTTACTAGGGTGATTCTGAGTTTGTCCTCTGTACTTGCTTACTGTTTTTTGAACTGATAAAACTTTCTTCATAACATTATCCACATGAACATTTTGTATTTTCTATTTACCTTCTTCATACTTTCAATCACTTCTCTACTCATCTTGTTCTCCTAACTGGAAGTATGAGATCAGAGGCCAAGTATTGTTTTGGTTTCCTGAAGGTCTTTGCACACATTGGGCATTTAATAAATGTTTATTGAAAGTAAAAAATGATATACTCCATTAGAACTCTTTATGGGAAGTATTATGCAAAGACATCATCAATTACCTTTCTCTGTGCTCAATTTATAATGTCCTACATGAGATGAATACTCACCACCTCCCAACAGCTCACTATTGTTGCTCTCGAACATAACTGTTTTTGAACAAGTTCCTCAATTTGGACATTTTTTTTTCTGGGCTCTAAAGTGTTAATGCATGATCTCTGGGTATAATTTGCCATGTTTAGAAGTCAGAGGCAGCAATAAAATAATATTTTTATTACTGGCATATTAAATTCACATCCAAGTGCCCTATTGAGGAGTCACAGTGTCTGTTTACTAGAATAAATATCTTTTATCCTTCATTTAAATGATGCTTTTAAGCTGGGCACAGTGGCATACACCTGAAATCCCAGCAGCTTTCCAGGATGAGGCAGGATGATCATAACTTCAAGGCCAGCTTCAGCAACTTACCAAGGCCCTAAGCAACTTAGTGAGACCCTGCCTGAAAATAAATAAATAAATAAATAAATAAATAAATAAATAAATAAATAAAGGGCTAGGGATGTGGCTCAGTGGTGAAGAGCCCCTGGGTTCAATCTCTGGTACCTCCTCTGCCAAAAAAAAAATTAAAAGAATAACCAAAAAATGATGAATAACTTTGTTTCAATAAATTGGAAAATTTAAAAGAAACATATTCACAAACAAAAATTACCAATCATATCAGAATAATATTGTTGGGTCCACTCAGGAGTTTGTGTTTTCTTGTGGATCTTCGTGTTTTCTTGTGGACCGCGCGCTGCAGGGAAGGAAGTGGCAAGTGCCTGCATGCGCGAAGGAGCAGCTAGCCGTAAGCAGGAACCAGGAAACAAAAGAACTCTGACATCAGCAGGATGCCCTGACCAATACCAGGGGGTACAGGACTCTAGATGCCCTCCTCTTCCTGCCTCAGGAAGGGAGACCTTCCCCTTCCTGACTGTGCCTTATAAATTTTTTGTACTTTGGAACACACGTGCATTTCTCCCCTTCCGCCCTGTTGAGTGGGAGTTCTCCTGGGAGTGTACTTCTCAATAAAGCTTTTCCCAGCGGTTTTATTTACCACCTTTTGGTCTCCTGGCTTTACATATGGTGCCCGAAACCCAGGAGGGTTTTTTGGATCTCCCCAATAAGGGTTGAGATCCACCCTCTCCTCCGAACTAGGAGAACTCCTGAGCCGCTCTATTTCCCTTCATCCGGACCAACAGAAGTGAGGTAAGTTCCCCCAGATCCCCTGATCTTCCAGCCGCCCTTCCATTTCGGAAGCCTATCCATAAGTCACAAGTATGCCATAGGCTTCCCCGTTTAAAGGCTCCAAAGTATGGGGAGATGTCTCCAGTCCTTGTGTGAGCCACTAGACTCGGTTTGGGCCCCTGTAGGGTTGCAGGGATGCCTCAACCCCCGCCTGGCCCTCCATTCCTCCAGTGAGTGCATTCAGAATTGGGGATACCTTTTTCTGTTCTCACCCACCCCTACGGGCACCAGAAGGTCATAGGAAGCATTGAGTCCTCCCTAGACCCCAAAACTCCGTTGAGTTGTCTATGTTCCAATTTTGCCAAATTAGGACTCACTCAAGACCCGTACCGTACTTTAGCTTGGCCCCAGTATGGCCTAGACATTGGGCCAAAATGGCCCCCAGAAGGAACTTTTGATTTTGAAATCCTCACTGAATTGGCAATCTCTGTCGCCGGACAGGAAATTGACATAAATTCCTTACATCAAGGCTTTGTTGGGAAGTACACTCTCACCCCGACCCTCTTTCCCACCTGTTCTGTCCTCTCAAGTTCTTCTCCCTAGGGAAAATCCCAAGCCCCTTTCCCAGTTTTTGTTCTGTACCTCCTTCCTCATTCTCAGATCCACCCAGGTGGCCACCATTCAGTCTTCCCACTCCCTACCCAGATCCCTCCTCCCCTCCCTCTCCTACTGCCACAATTCCTCCACCCTCCTCCAGCCTGCAGCGGCCCCTCCCTCCAAGGCTTAAAGCCAAAATGCCATGAACTCTCGCAGGCACCTGTGAGCTGCCAAGCCAACCACTCTGCATCCTCTCTCCTTTGTCCCCAGCTGTCTGAAACCCAAGGGGAAAAATGTGTCTTTTATTTTACCGGCCACATCATTTGTTTAAGACTCTTGCTTTTCTTAAGTTCTATATGTTTTTTGAGTTCATGATTTTAATCCTTCACATCTAGGATAATGTTTTTCTGATCAGTCCTACTTTTATTCAACAATGGAGTTGTTTTTAAACATCTAACATTACAATGGAAATCCCTCTGCTGGCCTTTACTATTGTGTTGTACGTGTATGTGTGTGTGTACCATGTACATGATATCAAAATTGGCACAGATAATGAGTACTCATGAATTAAAACCTAAAAAAATGGATCCAAATACCTTTTTTAAAATTTTTTTTAGTTGTAGATGGACACAATATCTTTATTTATTTATTTTTATGTGGTGCTGAGGATTGAACCCAGTGCTTCACGCATGCGAGACAAGCACTCTACCACTGAGCCATAATTTCAGCCCCCCAAATACCTTTAATTCACATGATTTAAAAGGTTCAATTTAAATTGAGTAAACATAAAGGTTTATAGATTCCTATATATGAAGGTTTAAAGGTTTCTACTCTTGCCTAAGTTCAAAAATTTACAAGAATTTCTTTGGGATATGAACAGAAGGAATTAAAGATTCTAAATATAGTATTTATTGGAAGGAAAGGGAATATTTCTGGTCAAAAGGTTTATATTCATGACTAAGTTGACTATAATTAGTACAAATTTATTTAAAACTCAATGTACTACTATAAAACAAAGTCTGAAACATTATTCAGCTTTTATCAAAATAATTTTCTTACATTTGTCAGGTTTTATCACTTTTCTACTGGTAATAGTTGGGCTCTCCTTGGCCTCCATTCGCTGCCTCTGGGCTGGAGGCAGGAGGACTTGGTTATGCAGTAACTGCTACTCAGAATGTTGAACAAGTTTCATTACAGAACCATCTAGCCTTGGAATCCCACCACACTGGGGCCCACCAAACTCAAAATTTTTTGGCAGCCCCCTTCTTTTCCTGCTAATCAGTAATCTCTCCCAAGCCTCTGTTCCTACCCACAGGTGGCGCCTCTATATTCAAACGACATGACTGACAACCAGACACTCCCACACCTATGCGTTCGCCTCCCTGTCAGACCAACACCTGAGCCGCCCCCCCTTTGCCAGTGCCCCCTATCCTGCAGGAAGTAGCCAGACCGAAAACACCATCCTATATTATCAAGAAGGCCAGGATGTTGGGTCCGCTCAGGAGTTTGCATTTTCTTGCAGCTCGTGCGAACATGGGCTATAGGGGATGGAGTAGCCTATGTGGACAAGGGCTATAGGAGACAGAGCGGTGGATGGCCCACACAGACACGGGCTGCAGGGAAGGAAGCGGCAAGCGGCCCGATGCGCAAAGGAGCAGCTGGCTATAAGCAGGAGCCAGGAAAAAAAAGAACTCTGATGTCAGCAGGATGCCCTGACCAATACCAGAGAGTACAGGACTCTAGATGCCCTCCTCTTCCTGTCTCAAGCCCTTCTCTTCTGGCCTTAAGCCTTCCCCTTCCTGTCTGCACCCTATAAATTCTTTGTACTTTGGAACACACGTGTATTTCTCCCATTCTGCCCTGTTGAGTGGGAGTTTGCCCAGGAGTATACTTCCCAATAAAGCCTTTCCCAGTGGTTTTATTTACCAGCTTTTGGTCTCCTAGCTTTACAAATATGATTAGAGAATGGTGTCAATTGGAAATTCACTTAAGAATTTTCAAGTGCACACCAATAGAGGAAATATCCTTATGATCCTCCCAAGATTGTTTGAATCCATCCTGTCCAGAAAAGGGAGGACTGACTGAATTCTCAAGTTTCATGCTAAGCCTCTAATGATAGACTGAAAGACAACTTAAATATTATCTAAGGTGGAAGTGAGTGAGAAAGGACTCAGGCCAACAATGGGAGACCAAACGAGTCATGGAATTACTGTAAAGGTCACACTGAGAACATACCTCCACTGCTCATTTTCTATTCATTATTTTGTACAACCTCAGAAATTTGAAGGTTTCAGTTTTGAATTTAGAGTTAAACTCTTTCTAATTTGATCAAAACTTGAAGAATATTAACTTTGCAGGCTTCTCTGCCCCTTCCTGGTGCAGTAAGGATTCACAGCTTGATGGACTTCTTTTTCACATAACTGAGTTTCTTCCACATCTGCCCAATCAACAACAATAAATAATTAAGAAGTGGATGAAATTGTGCAAGAACATGGGCTTTGAATTCAGAGGAACCAGGATTCAAATCTACCATATATTTTGCACAGTGGTATAAGATTTAGTAATTAATAGAATTACTAAACCCAGTACAGAAAGCCTGTAGGTGCTCTGTAATAAGTCTGGACCTAGCTCCTTCTCAGTGTTGGTGGAGATAACACATTTCTAAATGGATCTAACTCATATTCATGAAAATGCTTCTCCTAGAGTCTGGCTTAGGAGGCTCTAAATATCACATATTTAATAATCTTATTGTTTGGACAAAAAGGTTCAGATTAAAGAACTTTTTCATTTTTGGTTTACCACATTTCCCAGGAAGCTTGTTAACATTTTAATCTGTGCTAGTGTAAAAGAGAACATCCTTTTCAAGTGGTGGTGGAAGAAGACAATAGAAGACACAGGCATCAGTGAACTGGCTGGCTGCCAACCTCCAAGTAGCTGCTGTCCTGGTGTTCTATTCATGTGTTGAACTATATGGAAAGATACTTGCATGGATTGGCCTCCCTTTAAAAACAAATTTCCCCAGGGGGAAATGTATTTTCAGCATAAACAACTTCTAATAACTAGTTCATATTTGGCAAATTCATCTTTGAGTACATATATCAAACTATTTTTGGACTCAGGATTTGTTAGTTCTTGTAACTCTCAACATGGGAGTTTTCCAAACTATAGGAACTAATCTATTACTGAGCTCTGAAATCACCTGCTAAGGAGAATTACTACTATCATTAGTTGATTGTGAACAATGCTAAAAATAGAGAGAGACAATATCAGGAAGCTTCATGTATAGTAAGGAGAAGTACTCTTTGGAAGACTTTTCTGTCTTTTATATGTGAGTGTATACATGTGTGTACACACACAGGCATACTCTGGGTCTTGATCAAAATGAGAATAAATGCAGCTCCATGTTAGCTGAGGAAAAGATTTGTTTCCCAGTATATGAATCAGGAAGTCAAATTCTTTTTTTTTTTTTCTCAGAGCTTAGTAAAATGTTTTATTGCATTACATACAACAAAAATGATTTAGAACACTTAAACTCTTTCCTACTTTGAGAACTGATGATTAACATTTTTCATTCCTTTACATTTTTTCCTGTAGTTTCTAGTTTTCACTCAGTTCATTGTTCTTAATAAAAAATTGGCCTTTATATTTCTTTTACAGGAGTTCTGCTGTAGAAGAATCTTCTCAGTTTTTTTTCCATTTTGCTTTCATTTTTAAGAGCTTTTTTTCAGAATGTATAATTCCAAATAGCTATTTTCTATTTTTTAATTTTAATTTTTAAAATTTATTTATTCTACTTAGGTATATGTGATAGCAGAATGCATTTGATTCATAGTACACAGATGGAACACAACTTTTCATTTCTGTGATTGTACATGATGCAGAATCACATCATATATGCAGTCATACATGAAGCTAGGGCTACGATGTCCATCTTCCACAACTTTACTGTCCCCATGCCCCTTCTTTCTCCCTCCCCTTTGACAAAAGTTCCTCCATTCTTCCCTTGTCCCCTCCCCCATTATGGATCAGCATCCACTTATCAAGAGAACATTTGGCATTTTTTTGTTTTGTTGTCAATGGACCTTTATTTATTAATATGTGGTGCTGAGAATTGAACCCAGTGCCTCACACATGCTAAGCAAGTGCTCTACAACTAAGCCACAACCCCAGGACCCAGCATTTGTTTTTTTGGGATTGGCTTACTTTGCTTAGCATGATATTCTCCAACTCCATCCATTTACCTGCAAATACCATAATTTTATTCTCTTTTATTGCTGAGTAATATTCCATTGTGTATATATACCACAGTTTCTTTATCCATTCATCTATCAAAGGGCATCTAGGTTGAATCCACAGTTTAGCTGTTGTGAATCGAGCTGCTATAAACATTGAAGTGGTTGCATCACTGTAGCATGCTGTTTTTAAGTCTTTAAGGGTATAGACAGGAGTGGGATAGCTGGGTCAAATGGTGGTTCCTTTGCAAGTTTTCTAAGGAATCTCCATATTGCTTTCCAGATTGATTGTACCAATTTGCAGTCCCACCAGCAATGTATGAGTGTACCTTTTCCCCCACAACCTCGCCAACACTTATTGTTGTTTGTAGTCTTGATAATTGCCATTCTGACTGGCGTGAGATGAAATCTTAAAGTAGTTTTGATTTGCATTTCTCTAATGCAAATTTGCTAGAGATGTTGAGCATTTCTTCATATATTTGTTGATCAATGTATATCTTCTTCTGAGAAGTGTCTGTTCAGCTCCTTGGCCATTTATTGATTGGGTTCTTTGTTTTTTGATGTTAAGTTTTTTGAGTTTTTTATATATCCTAGAGATTAGCGCTCTATCTGATGTGTGTGTGGCAAAAATTTGTTACCAGACTGTAGGTTCTCTGTTCACTTCATTGATTGTTTCTTTTGCTGAGAAGAAGCTTTTTAGTTTGAATCCATCCCATTTATTGATTTTTTATTTTACTTCTTGTATTATAGGAGTCTTGTTAAAGAAGTAAGGTCCTAATCTGACATAATGAAGATTTGGGCCTACTTTTTCTTCTATTTGGCATAAGGTCTCTGGTCTAATTCCCAGGTCCTTAATCCACTTTGGGTTGAGTTTTGTGCATGGTGAAAGATAGGGGTCTCATTTCATTTTGCTGCACATGGATTTCCAGTTTTCCAAGCACCATTTGTTGAAGAAGCTATGTTTTCTCCAATGTACGTGTTTGGCACATTTGTCTAGTATAAGATAACTGTACTTAAGTGGGTTGTCTCTGTGTCTTCTGTTCTGTACCATTGGTCTACATGTCTATTTTGGTGCCAATACTATGCTGTTTTTGTTACTATAGTAACAAAAATGGTACAGAATAGCTTTGTAGTATAGTTTAAGGTCTGGTATTGTGATGCCTCCTGATTCATTCTTCTTGCTAAGGATTGCTTTGAATATTCTGGGTCTCTTATTCTTCCAAATGAATTTCATAATTTCCTTTTCTATTTCTATAAGGAATGATGTTGGGATTTTAATTGGAATCACGTTGAATCTATATAGTGCTTTGGGTAGTATGGCCATTTTGACAATATTGATTCTGCCTATCAGAGAGCATGGGAGATTTTTCCATTTCCTAAGGTCTTGTACAATTTCTTTCTTTAGTGTCCTATAGTTTTCATTGTAGAGGTCTTTCACCACCTTTGTTAAATTGATGCCCAAGTATTTTATTTTATTTTATTTTTTTGAGGCTCTCGTGAATAGAGTAGTTTTCCTAATTTCTCTTTCAGAGGACTTATCACTGATGTATAGAAATGCATTTGATTTATGGGTGTTACAAATTTGAATCCTGCAAATTTGGTGAATTCATTTATTAATTCTAGAAGTTTTCTGGTGGAATTTTTGGATCCTCTGAGTATGGGATTATGTTGTTGGCAAATAATGATAGTTTGAGTTCTTCTTTTCCTATTTGTATTCCTTTAATTCCTTTCGTCTGTCTATTTGCTCTGGCTAGTGTTTCAAGGACTATGTTGAATAGAAATGGTGAAAGAGGGCATCCCTGTTTTGTTTCCATTTTTAGAGGGAATGCTTCCAATTTTTCTTCATTTAGGATGATGTTGGCCTTGGGTTTAGCACAGATAGCTTTTATAATGTTGAGATATGTTCTTACTATCCCTAGTTTTTCTAGTTTTTTGAACACAAAAGGGTGCTGTATTTTTTCAAATGCTTTTTCAGCATCAATTGATAAAGTAATATGATTCTTATCTTTAAGTCTATTGATGTGATGGATTATGTTTATTGATTTCCGTATGTTGAACCAACCTTGCATCCCTGGAATGAACCTCATTTGATCATGGTACATTATCTCTTTGATATGGTTTTGTATGAAATTTGCCAAGATGTTATTGAGAATTTTTGCGTCAATATTCATTAGGAATATTGGTCTAAAGTTTTCTTCCTTTGATGTGTCTCTGTCTGGTTTTGGTATCAGGGTGATACTCACTTCATAGAATGAGTTTGGAAGGGTTCCCTCCTTTTTTATTTCATGAAATAGTTTGAGGAGTATTGGCATTAATTCTTCTTTGTAAGTCTTGTAGAACTTGGCTGAGAATCCATCTAGTCTTGGGCTTTTCTTGATTGGCAGGCTTTTGATGGCATCTTCTATTTCCTTGCTTAAAATTGATCTGTTTAAGTTGTTTGTGACTTCCTGGGTCAGTTTGGGTATGTCGTATGCCTCTAGAAATTTGTCAGTGTCTTCAGGGTTTTCTAGTTTACTACAGTAACAATTTTCAAAATAGTTTCTATCTATCCTCTGTATTTCAGTAGTATCTGTCATGATATTTCCTTTTGTCATCATGAATTTTAGTAATTTGTGTTTTCTCTCTTCTTTTTGTTAGGGTGGCTAAGGACTTGTCCATTTTTGTTAGTTTTTCAAAGAACCAGCTTTTTGTTTTGTCAGTTTTTTGAATTGTTTCTTTTGTTTCAATTCTGTTGATTTTAGCCCTGATTTTAATTATTTTCTGTCGTCTACTTATTTTGGTGTTGGTTTGTTCTTCTTTTTCTAGGGCTTTGAAATGTAGATTCAAGTCATTTATTTGTTGACTTTTTCTTCTTTTAATGAATAAGCTAAATGTAATGAACTTTCCTCTTAGCACTGCCTTCATGGTGTCCCAGAGATTTCGATATTTTGTATTGGTGTTCTCATTTACTCTAAGAATTTTTTTTATCTCTTCCCTGATGTCTTCTGTTATTGCTGCATCATTCAATAGCATATTATTTAGTTTCCAGGTGTTGGAATAGTTTCTATTTTTAATATGTTATTGATTTCTAATTTTATTCCATTATGGTCAGATAGGATGCAGGGTAGTATCACTGTTTTTTTGTATTTGCTAAGACTTGCTTTGTGGCATAACATATGGTCTCTTTTGGAGAAGGATCCATGTGCAGCTGAGAAAAAAGTGTATTCATTTGTTGATGGATGGAATACTTTATATATATCTGTAAAGTCTAAATTATTAATTGTTTTATTGAGTTCTGTAGTTTCTTTGTTTAGTTTTTGTGTGGAAGATCTATCCAGTGGTGAGAGAGCTGTATTAAATTCACCAAGTATTATTGTGTTGTGGTCCATTTGATTCTTGTATTTGAGAAGGGTTTGATATACGTAGGTGCCCCATTGTTTGGGGCATAGATATTTATGATTGTTATGTCTTGTTGATGTATGAGCCCCTTAAGAAGTATAAAATGTCCTTATTTATCCCTTTTCACTAACTTTGGTTTGAAGTCCACTTTATCTGATATGAGGATGGAAACTTCTGCTTGTTTACACAGTCCATGTGAGTGATACATTTTTTTCCCATTCTGTCACCTTCAGTCTGTGGACATCTTTTCCATTAAGATGAGTCTCTTAAAGGCAGAATATTGTTGGGCCTTTTTTTTTTTAATCCAGTGTGTCAGTCTATGTCTTTAAATTGATGAGTTTAAGCCATTCACATTCAGGGTTATTATTGAAATATGATTTGTAATCCTGGTCATTTTGGTTTATTTTTTATTTTTCCTTGACTTGGTTTCTCCTTTGATTGGACCTTTTTTTGTTTTAGTGTAGTTCCTTTCTTTGTATATTTTCATTGTTGGTTATCATTTCCTCCTCATGGAATATTTTGCTGAGGATGCTGTGTAGTGCAGGTTTTCTTGCTGTAAATTCTTTTAACTTTTGTTTATCATGGAAGGTTTTTATTTCATCATCAAATCTGAAGCTCAATTTTGCTGGACGTGGTTCTTGATTGGCATCCATTTTCTTTCAGAGCTTGGTATATGTTATTCCACGATCTCCTGGCTTTTATTGTCTGGGTTGAAAAATCTGCTGAGATCCAAATTGATCTCCCCTTATATGTAATCTGACTCCTTTCTCTTGCAGCCTTTAAAAATTCTATCCTTATTCTGCATGCTGGGCATTTTCGTTATAATGTGGCTTTGTGTAGATCTGTTATAATTTTATACATTTGGTGTCCTGTAAACCTTTTGGATTTGATTTTCCAATTCATTTTTCATGTTTGGAAAATTTTCATTGAAGAGATTGTGAATTCCTTTTGTTTGAAATTCTGTGCCTTTTTCTATCCTGATAAATCTTAGATTTGGTCTTTTGATGCTATTCCATAATTCTTGTATGTTCTGTTTATTATTTCTTACCATCTTCACTGTATGATCAACTTTATTTTCAAGATTGTATATTTTGACTTCATTATCCAAGGTTCTGTTTTCCAAGTGACTTAATCTGCTGGTGATGCTTCCTATCGAGTTTTTTATTTGGTTTATTGTTTCCTTCATTGCAAGAATTTATGATTTTTTTCTCACAATCTGTAGCTCTTTCTTAAAGCAATCTTCTGCTACCTGTATTTGTTCTCTTATCTCTTTGTTAGATTGATCAATGGTTTCCTTTATTTGCTCTCTTATTTCTTTGTTGGAGTGATCAATTTTTGCCTGTATTTGCTCACTAAAGTCATTCTTTAATTCGCAGATCATTTTAATTACATACATTCTGAATTCTTTCTCTGACATTTCATCAACTGTGCTGTCAATGAATTCTATTATAGTAGTATCTAGGTTTATTTGGGCACTTTCTTCCCTTGTTTTTTCATGTTGATTTTATATCTTCCTTTCTTGCAATGCCAATCTGAGGTATTACAGTGTCTATCCTATAATCTTGTAGTGATACTACAGATTACTTGTATCTCACCTTAAAGTTCACTTCCAGTCCCCATCAGGTGTCCCCAGATGGACACTACTGCCACTAAAGATGGTGGTGGCAGTTGTGGAGGTAACTCAAGGTGGCAGTGGGAGTGACCTTGACAGGGCTCCCACGGCATTCCCTTAAGGTGGTCCTGGGCCCAAGGGGTCAAATTCTAATGGTTCTAAAATCTGAGACCCCACAACAAATACCTCACACACATAGTCCCCTTACACAGTAGGCAGTTGCTAGTGTTTAAGTTTGTATGTCAGTTTTGAGGGGTTCAGAGTATGTCATATAAAAGACTCATTAAGCCAGTCCACTGAAGTCGTTTTTCTTTTTGCACTCATTTATTTTTTTATTCCTTCTTTTTTAGTTACACATGACAGTAGAATGTGTTTTGACATATCATGTATACATGGAGTATAACTTCCCATGATATGAAGTTAAACACTGGTCATGTATTCATATATGAACATAGAAAAGTTATGTCTTATTCATTCTACTGTTTTCCCCATTCCCATCCCCTCTATTCCCCCCAATTCAAGGCACATTATAATGAAAATGCCCATGTCTAATCCATGGGGAACCTCCACTACCCTCCCCTGCTGCAGCCTCTTGTGAGTCAGCATCTGCATATCAGAGAGAATATTTGGCCTTTGGTTTTTTGAGATTGGCTTATTTCACTTAGCATGATAGCCTCTAGTTCCATCTATTCACTGGCAAAGGCCATAATTTCATTCTTCTTTAAGGCTGAGTAATATTCCATTGTGTATGTGTACCGCATTTTCTTTATCCATTCATCTACTGAAGGGATCCTAGATTGGTTCCATAGCTTAGCTATTGTGAATTGAGCTGCTATAAATATTGATATGGCTCTGTCACTATAGTATGTTGATTTTAGGTCTTTGGGGTATATGCCAAGGAGTGGGATAACTGGGTCAAATTGTGGTTCCATTCCAAGTTTTCTGAGGAATCTCCATATTGCTTTCCATAGTGGTTGCACCAATTTGCAGTCCCACCAGCAATGTATGAGTGTACCTTTTCCCCCACATCCTCGCCAACATTTGTTGTTGATTGTATTCTTTTTTTTTTTTTAATATTTTTTTAGTTATAGATGGACCCAATATCTTTATTTTATTTATTTATTTTATGTGGTGCTGAGGATCAAGCCCAGGGCTTCCCATGTATGAGGCAAACGCTCTACCACTGAGCTACAATCCCAGCTCCTGCTTGTATTTTTTTTTTTTTTGGTACTGGGGATTGAACTCAGAGGTACTCGACTACTGAGCCAGATCCCCAGCCCTTTTAGTGTGTTATGTAGAGACAGGGTCTCACTGAGTTGCTGAGCACCTCGCAGTTGCTGGGGCTGGCTTTGAACTAGCAATTCTCCTGTCTCAGCCTCCCAAAGTGCTAGGATTACAGGCATGCTCCACCACCTCTGGCTCCTGCTTGTATTCTTGACAACTGCCATTCTGATTGGAGTGAGATGAAATCTCATTGTAGTCTTAATTTGCATTTCTGTAATTGTTAGAGATGTTGAACATTTTTTCTCGTATTTGTTGACTAATCATATTTCTTCTGTGCAATGTCTGTTCAGTTCCTTTGCCCATTTATTGGCTGGGTTATTTGTGGGTTTTTTTGGTATTAAGGTTTTGAGTTCTTTATATATCCTAGAGATTAATGTTCTGAGGTGCAGGTAGCAAAGATTTTCTCCCATTCTGTAGGCTCCCTCTTCATATTCTTGATTGTTTCCTTTGCTGTGAAGCTTTTTAGTTTGATACAATCCCATTTATTGATTCTTGATTTTACTTCTTGTGCTTTAGGAGTCTTGTTAAGGAAGTCAGTTCCTAAGCTGACATAATGGAGTCTAAGCCTACCTTTTCTTCTAGTAGGCGCAGGATCTCTAGTCTAATGCTTAGGTCCATGATCCACTTTGAGTTGAGTATTGTGCAGGGTGAGAGATAGGCGTCCAATTTCATTCTACTACATATGGACTTCCAGCACCATTTGTTGAAGAGGTTATCTTTTCTCTAATATGTGTTTATGGTGTTTTTGTCTAGTATGAGGTAACTGTATTTATGTGGGTTTGTCTCATGTCTTCTATTCTGTACCATTGGTCTACATGTCTGTTTTGGTGCCAGTACCCTGCTGTTTCTGTTACTACAGCTTCACGACTGCTTTTTCTACTTCTATGAAGAATATCATTGGAATTTTAATAGGAATTACATTAAATCTGTATAACGCTTTTGGTAATATGGTCATTTTGACAATATTAATTATGCCTATCTGAGAATATGAGAGATCTTTCCAACTTCTAAAGTCTTCTTCAATTTCTTTCCCACTAAAGTCTGTTTAACTCTAATGTACTCTAACGAAAGTACTAAACACCCCAAGAACCACACATTACAAATATACCATATGGACAGTGTAATAATTTTCCATTTATAAAGTAAGAGGCTCACTAACCTCGTGATAACTTTGGTTAAAATAGTCACATCTCAGGCTGGGGTTGTGGCTCAGTGGTAGAGTGCTTGCCTAGCACATGTGAGGCCCTGGGTTCAATCCTCAGCACCACATAAAGATAAATAAAATAAAGGTATTGTATCCATCCACAACTACAACTTAAAAAAAAAACAAACAGTCACATCTCTGGACTCAGATGCCTCTGAAGCAAAATGAGGAACATATTTAAGGTTTCTTCTCCCTCCATATATGATGTTTCCAAAATCACCTTTTACTATTCAGCCTTTCTCCCCACAATGGAAGAGGGAGTGTGGGTAGAGGGACAAAAACAGACTTATTGTATTAGCTATGAGCCACTTCCTATATCCACTCTCATTAATTAGTTCTCTTTACTCTTTGTTCTCCCAGAAAAATCCTGAACTTTCTTATGACCAAGATAAAATATATTTCTTACTCAAGAAACCATTGCCTAATATAGAATCACCAATTTAGTCATAATATTATAAAATACCTTTGGATGTTAATCCTTTTAAATTTTACTTTATTTGACCAGTTATTCCAGACAGATAAAATGAAAATTAAAGTGCCAGGTATCAAGATCTGAAATATTCTGTTAGCAAGGAATAGGTAAGGCTAAAAAGATAAAAATCAAAGAAGATTAAGAAAAATCTACCAAGTCTTCAGTCTGGCTGGTGTTTCCTGTTAGAAAGCAGATGGTTGTAGAGAGAGAGCATGCCTTGTGATTTATTTCAAATTGAGAATTGATTCTGCTTTGGCTACAGTCTCACTGTGATAGATAATGCATTTGGATTTTTGACATGAATTGTATTCCTTTTAAACTGGAGTCCTGGAATACAGGACTTATTATTTAAGGCAAGGTCTCAGATTCTATTTTTGAGTAAGTACACTTAGCTCTCTGGACACAGTAAAAACAAACTTCAATACCCATCATTAGCAGTTTCTAAAGCTATTTAAACCATAAAGCCAGGGTCATTTATCTTTTCCCTGCAAGCTCAGTATTGCTCCAGACTCAAGGATGGGTGAATTAAGAAAACCTATAGATAGTGTACAACAACTCTGAATCAGGCTACTTTTGCAGATTGTCCTACATGAAACTTGCCACAGCTTCTAGAAATAAGGCCCATGTCTGGTTCATTGTGATTAAGCCACTAACCAAATTGTAGTTCCAATATCTAAATAACTGCATTCCATCCTTTCCTTCATTCCAGCTCCATCGTTTTGTGATTTGGGTCTTAACTTACCCTTGCTGATCATACTATGGGGTACTCAAATCTTGCCTTTGAATCTCATATCCATGGCTGCATCCTTTTCTGAGGCTTATGTCCTGCTTAGTCACACCACTACGTATAGTTCTCCTTAGTCTCTCCAAATGCATCTTTCCTGTGCTTACTGCAGGTACCACCTCACAATGCCCATCCTACTCAGCAGTCAGTCCAACATTTGAAGCCTAGCCTTCTCTGCTCTAGGTTGCCCATTTACTTACTAGGGTAACCAACTATCCTGGTTTGCTTCAATGCTAAAATCAAAAGTCCTGGGAAAACCAAGATGAATTGCTCATCACATTTCCTACTAAGTTATGATTTAAATTGATATCTTCGTTCAAAGAACCACTTTTTGTGCCTTGTTCCTATCTAGGAGGTTATAGATACAAACTAAAGATCTATTTCTATTTGAACATGTGTGCTGGAGGGCAGGTTTCCTGGGAAGCTGATATGGGCACGGATTAGCATATAGGAAATTTATTGGGGAGTGCTCTTGTGATCAATACCTGTTGGCAGTGACTTGCTGATAAACATTTATTAGCCTGCTCTCTGGAAGGAAAGGAAGCCCTGATTTGTAGGGATGGCTGATAACTGTAGCATAAATACTCTCATTGTGACTGATTTTGAACTGGCAACCAGAAATCAACAAGGTTGTAAAATCCTTGAAGTTATAATTATTGCTGCCATGATCCAGTACAAACTAGCTCCAGGAAACCATTGCCAATGATGGAAGAAAAGCAGGACTGAATAGAGGGAAAAGGTGGACTGTGACACACTCACAAAAGAGTCTCAGGCAATTACACCAGGAACTCTGAAATCGACATGGCCCTTTGGAGTTATTCCAAGTTGGGGTAAGGGTGTTTGGCATTTACACCTACATAATGACCAATAGTTGGATGAAGACTACTCTCAGGAAAGGGTTCCAACAATGGCAAAGAGACTTTTTTAGGCAAGGGTGATTCCTGGAGAGGGCAGACAGCTGAAACTTGTCATCCAGCATCACTTTCAGAAGTTGGCACAGTGGTGCTTGCCTGTAACCCCAGCTACTTGAAAAGCTGCAGCAGAAGGGTCACAAGTTCAATATCAGTTTGGGCAACTGCATAAGACCTTGTCTCAAAATAAAAAAAAAAAAATAAAAGACTGGGATGTAGCTTAGAAGTAGAACATTCCTGAGTTCAAACCCCAGTCCAACCAACCAACCAACCAACCAAACAAACAAACAAAACAGTTGGAGGATTGAATTTATCATTAGTACAGGGGAATGTATGCAGAGTGGCATAGCATCGACTATAGTCCACCCCTTTCACAGCTCAGGATCATATCTCCTTTTTTTTTTTTTTTTTTTAAATGTTTATGTTTTAGTTGTAGGTGACAGAATATCTTTATTTTATTTTTATGTGGTGCTGAGGATCGAACCCAGTGCCTTATGCGTGCTAGGCGAGCACGCTACCACTGCACCATAATCCCAGCCCCCATATCTCCTTTTTAATGCACTTATTTTTCTGAGGAAAGCTTAAATGATACTCAGTCTTCCTCCTCTACATTCTGTTCAAGCTCACTGTTGCCCTGAGCTACCAATTCTGCTCATCTAGATACTTACTTGGTGCATTACTCAGCCCTGTAACCCTGAGTCCCTGCTCACCATACACTTCTCATGCCTTGGCTGCTACATTTGTACAGGTATATTCAAATTTAAGTAGAGGATTACTGAGAGACACCCAAGTGGATTGCCTGAGTGCCAAAAATATTTCTTTCTGGACCTATGATATAACCGCAGCTCTACCACCTCCTGATGATTAACTAATCATCTGTCAAAATAGTGATTAGGGGTGGGGGTGTGGTGCAGGGTTTGCCTAGCATGCATGAGGACATGGATTCAACCACCAGCACAGCAACAACAACAAAAGTAATGATTATTTTTCTGATTTTCTGGATCCCTTGTTATGGAAGCCTGAAGTAACTATATGATACTCATTGTTTAAACTTCAATAGTGTAAGAATTCTCTCTTTTGAAAACATAACCTCTAAGTTCACAGAGTCCAGAGTTATATATAGAATAGATAGCACAAATTCCCCAAGATGACCACTGGAAACAACTCTGTGTTTCCTGATCTCATATACTCCTTGTTGGTAGATCATTTTGTAGCACTCAGAGAGTGAACCTATATCCAGAAAATGTGTCTTTTCTGATGAAAATGAGTCACTACTCCTTCCAGAGTGAAGGGGTACAAAATAACTAATATGCTACCAAGTGCCTTGTTGGTATCCTTATGAGATGGGCTCCTAAAAATATAGTCTTGAGAAATAATACTGGGGACTCACTCTAAATCTCTTGTTGGAATTTTGGGCAAGTTGGTTATTTTGAAGGGCAATAATTAAATAAAACATGATAATTGGGAATTTGTTTATAAACCCATATGTAGTCTTCAGCCCTGCTACTATGGCAATTTTGTGTGACCATTGTGCTAGCATTGAAAGGCTAATGACAAAGCCTGGCTGATGTTAACCAATGAAGTCATTCTAATTGGTTGCATGATGTATGTACTATGGTGGACATTGACACCCAGTACAAAGATCTTCACATTTTATGCCTACTCCAGTAAGTTCATCCACATATGTATCCCAGACATCCTCATTCCTAATATTCCAATCTTTCTCTTTAGGTCCTTGAGTCTGTATCTGTGCTAATTTTAAGCCACTGCTTCATGAAAGTGGATGACTAAATATACCATCTGAATCTCTGCCCAACAAAATTTTCTCTCACTGTTGTCTACTAAGTTCACTCCTAAAATGAAGTTGAGGTGAAGCTGCAGTCCATTTTTGGTTTATTCCCATACAGAGAGATGACTCAATTATAAAATGAGTTTAGATATTTTTTTCCTTTTCCATCATCTTGTCATAAGGGACCTTCCTGTGCAGCCTGTGTTAATTTGGGACCTCTGGGAAGCAGATGCCAAGATGGAGTTGGAAATACACGAAATTTATTGGGAGTAAAACTGTTGTTGTTTTATGTCATGCCTTGTGTGGGTTTGCCAACGAATTGGGATCCTGGGGGACAAAAGTAAGGGGTCCTTAGGAAGGACAAAATGGGGCCCTGCGGGACGGGGTATGGGGTGGTCGGTCCACGGAGTCACTTCACCCAGACTCTGGGGGCTGGTAAAACTGCTCTGCTGGAGTGAGATGCAGAACCCATTTATTTCAGAAAGTACAACAGCTTAAGAATGGTCCTCAGACCAATTATGGCCCAAAATTACAAACAATGGGGTACTCCTCTGTCAGGTGCATGGTCCATCAGCATAGAATGCGGAAAGAGGGAAGGTAGGGGTTGAAGGTATGGAGAGTGCTCCTATAGACTGTGAAAGATAAAGAGGTAATAAAAGTAGGCAAGGAAACTCTGTAAGGCCAGTAACTTCTACACAGTGTGGAACATGATATAACTAGTAGATTCCCACGGTCATGGACCCATCCTATACCTCTTTTAAAGAATGCTATATTATGTGAGAATTCATGCCTATTGACCAGGTACTTAGTAAGTCCACAGTCAGTGGTGTTCCTGAGGTTCTGGGGATAGGAAAAGACAAACTCATACCTGAAATTAATGTTCATTCTTCTGAGAATGAACTGCTCATCTTTCCAGGACAGAGGAGGTCAAAGCTAATCAAAATGTCAGCAAGTGGTTGATTGGTCTCCACAAGGAACAGTACCATATTGGCAGTCTTCAGCTTTGGTGTCTGTCGTTGGCACATTTGAAATTCAGAATAGGTGAATTAGCTCGAATCAGTAGCCAGACCAGTCTTGTTAAGTGACAGTTCATCTCTGCTGTAGTGACCACTCTATTCATGAGTTCATCATGGCACCAGGGTGCCTGATGACAAAACTTGGCTAATGTCAACTGACTGAGTCATCTCATTGATTTGGTCAGTGCCTTGTCTGTGGTTGGTAACTTTTCTGGTAAGCATTATTAAATAAGTAAAAAAAAAACCAACAAAAACATGCTTCATGCCCATTTCCATATGATCATATATGCCTCCATCAGAGAACACCTTATCTCCAATTTTCTAGTCTTTTCTCTTCCTAGGCCCTAACCAGCCAGTCAGGCTATTCATCACAACTGATGTCTACATAAACTGCTCATCAGGACCCCTACTCATAGCTCCTTCTATTGGAAATTTTCTCCCTTACTCTCTCTTTTATTTTATTTTTTTGGTGGCTGAGGATTGAACCCAGGGCCTTGCACATGAGAGGCAAGCACCCTCCCAACTGAGCTATATCCCCAGCCCCTACCACTGTCTTTTAAGTCCAACCCAGAGAGTATCTGTCTTGTATGCTTTTATTGACAGTAAACCAGGTGCAGTCGCAAAAGGAACAGCAGAGGCTCAGGAAGGCAAAATTCATTATATTCACAGGTTCTAGAGACAGAAAACAGAATATCTCACACAGGGGGAAGACACCAGGACAGCCAGGAGTTGGAAAACAGGAATGAGAGGAAAGCATTAGGCCTGCACTTTTACGGAGATTTCTGCTGGAAAGGCAATGCAGAACAGGGTAAAGAGTTTAGGATTGCCTAGTTGGATTGATTTTAGCAGGCTCTAAGCTATCAGGGGGGTCTCGGGTTGGTTGACCTAGCCCTGGGATATAAATATTGTTTTCTGGGGTGCAGGGAACAGATAGAGGTGGTATACCTCTGGATTCATTTGCATAGCAAAGACATGTTCCCAGCTTATAAATCTAGTTTGTTTGTTTGTTTTCTCCTTCTTCACTTGGTCATACAAGGCCCATCATACAACCTTGATGGCTGAGGAAAAGAAACAGGTGTAACTGGGGGTGGGTGATAGAAAAATATGGACTACTTGCTTATACAGCTTATTTGTGCTCTTTAATCCTGCTCAGGTGCAATCCCCAGATGTACTATTTCCATTTTACAATGAATTGATGCTGGGCCTATCATAAGATTGATGGGTCTGACAGAATCTGATCATTAGGGCAGCTTCAGAGACAAGGTAGTCAGATGCTCCTTTCTCTACTATAGTCTAGGGATATGCCAGGAGCTGTTTTTCAAAAGACATAGAAATATCCACTGTAAATGGTATATCCTTGCTGAAGAAACCCAGGGGCTTACATTATAATTTTTCCTATGGGGCTTTCCATAAACTTATATTATCTCTCCTGCTATTGACACCTCCCATGTCATAGGATCTGCTGTATTGCATGGCCCAAGAGGAAAAGTTCCCTGTGCCAAAGGCTGGGCCTTCTGCAGAATTCTTTTCTGCTATTGAATGCATGAAATCTGGCAACCTTCCCTGTCACTTGTTACATGGGTCAAAGCAGAATTTCTAGGTGTAGAATAATAGTTCTAAACTGGGGATGATTTTGTTACCTAGGGGACATTTGGCAGTTTGGAGCAATTTTTTATTTTCATGACTGGAGTAGAGAGACTGCTATTGGCATTAACTTGGGTAGAGGCCAAGGATGCTGCTAAACATCCCATCCTTCAATGCACAAGATAGCCACCTACCCAGAGAATTATCTGGTTCCGAATGCTGACAGTGCAGAGGGGAAACCTGCTGCAGAATGTGTTGCCTTCAAAGTCTGAAGAGGCCTACATACCAGGTGCTGTATAGTACAAAATAAAAGATGCAGCAAATTTTAAATGATTTGTTCTTAGGTGCTTACAAATTTAGGTAATCCAGAATTTAGAATTGCTGTATCTTCTTCTAAACTGAACTCTTTATTATGATCAAATATTCTCTATCTCTATTGATGGTTTTTCCTTACATCTAGCTCTATGTGATAGTATGGCAACACCAGCTATTAACATTTACATATGATCTTTAAGTGCTTTTTGCTTACCATTGACATAACTGATATTTCCTTATTCTGTGACTGACTTATCAAAATTAAGAGAACTTAATTCTCCTCATACTACTTTGCTAAATACAAATGTTTAAAATGTTTGTGTTTCTATTTGAATGAGATTGTCCTACAATTGAACTTTATCAAGATTATGCTAGTCTCATAAAATCAGTTAGTGTTTCCTTATTTTTAGTTTGCTGAATACTTTATATCTCTATTATCCCTTCCTTAAAATTTAGTAAAATGCACCTGCACAGCCCTGTGGACTTGTGCATAAACTTGGAAATTACAAATTCAATTTAACAGATATGAGACTACTTGTATTTCTGAATTTCTTACTCTTTTCATGTGAGTTTTGATAGGTTATGTTTTGGGAGGAAAAAAATTTATTTTTTTCACTCATACTTTCAAATATATTGATATTCAATTATTTGTAATTCAGTTAACTTATATATAACATCTTTTTCCTTTTAATCTTCCAGTATCCTTATGATTTTTGGGGTGGCCCTTATAGTTTTTTTAAAATTCAGCTTGACTTTCCATATCATTTAAAACATTTTTAAAATTCAGTGCAATTATTTGGATTTAAATGTAATATTACCATATTATACTTTTGTTCTATTTCCTTTTATCTTTCTGACTGAACATTTTTTAAAATTTCATTTTCCTCTTCCCATTGGCTTGGATATTACATTCTTTTTTACTATTATTTTAGTGGTTACACCAGAAACTACAGCATACATTCTTTTTTAAAAAAATTTTTTTATTTGTAGGAACACAATATCTTTCTTTATTTATGTTTATGTGGTGCTGAGGATTGAACTGAGCGCCTCACCCATGCAAGGCAAGCGCTTTACCACTGAGCTACAATCCCAGCCAAGCATACATTCTTTTTCCTTTTTACAGTGCTGGGAATCAAACTTAGGGTCTCATGCATGCTAGACAAGTACCTTACCATTGAAATACACCCCTAGCATATCTTTTTTTTTTTTTTCTTTTTCCTGTGATATGGGGATCAAGAGCCAGTGCATTGCACATATTAGGCAAACATTCTACCACTGAGCTGCATCCCCAGCCCTTTTTATTTTTTGAAACACGGTGTCACTAAGTTGCCTATGCTGGCCTGGAATTTGTGGATGTAACCAAGTGTAGCATTAATGGGTACTTCCCTCTTGGACAAGCAGAATTTCCAACATAATCTCTACTTATGTCTCTTCCAATGTAGATGCCTGATTTTAATTGTATATTTAAATCCATGACTTTTTTGTTTTGTTTTCATACTCACATTAAATTTACCCATGCTTTTTTTTCTTCTTCATTCTTATACATTAGGATTCCTCCATCTGGGGACAGTTTCTTTTGCTTGAAAAACACTCTTCAGTATACCCCTGCCCCCAGCTTTATAATAGTATTTCTTTATAGGAACATTTTCTACTTTTTTTTTTGAAAATGGCTTGTTTTACCTTTATTCTTAGAGGCAATTTTTTGTTAGATATATAATTCTAGGCAAATATATCATTTTACCATTATATTTTGACATCTGAGTTTTTGATTGAGAAAGCAGCTTTTATTTTCATTGGCACTCATTTAAAGACAATCTTTTTCTATAGTCACCTTAAAGGCTTTTCTGTTTATTTCTGCGCCCCACCCCGACCCCTGGCCTTTTTGGTGATACAGGAGACTGAGCCCTGAACCCAGGGATGCTCTATCACTGAGCTACATCCACAGCCCTTTTTATTTATTTATTTTTTATTTTGAGGTAGGGTCTTGCTAAATTACTCAGGCCAACCTTGTATTTGCAACCCTCCTGCCTCAGCTTTTTGAGTTGTTGGGATGGTATTACAAGCACCTGGACTGTTTTCATTTTTATGATATTCTTAGGTATGGATTTTTCTTTCTTGATTGGGATCAATATGTAAATCTTTCTGAATAGATTGCTTCCTGATAGCTCTAGAAAGAGATCAGCAATTATTTATATATTATATATTACTTCTGCCTCTGCTTTTGCTGAGGTGTTAACTTTATGATAAATCTTTCTCTTTAATTCTCTGTATTTTCATTTCTTGTGGTTTTATTGTTTTCTGCCTTATTTTTTTTGTGATGCTGAGGGTTGAACCCAGGGCACCTTGTGATGCTATGCATGACTCTACCACTAAACTAAACCCTCAGCCTCATTTCGTTCTATTTCTTTCAGATGGGGCTTTCAGTTCATGAACTATCTTTTGTTGTGACTAATCTGTTGTAAACCCAACCAGAGTTTAATATACATTTTTAAATTCAAAGGCAAATGCATAAAAACTGTACATGTCTATGAGGTACCATATGATGTGTTTCAATATATATGTATAAAACAATTTTTGATGTTTTCTTCTAGCTTTTCGAAATAAACAGTACAATATTGTTATCTATAGTCATTCTACTGTGCAACAGTACACCAGAACTTCTTACTCATATCCAACTGTAACTTAGTATCTATTGATCTCTTCATTTACCACTTCCTATCCACTTCTCCCTTCAACTCTCTTCAGTCTCTGGTAACAATTCTACTCGGAGTTTCTATGTGAACATTTTTAGATCCTTCAGGTCATGTAGTACTTGTGCGTGTCTGGCTTATCTCACTTGGCATAATGATCTCTAGTTCCATCCATGTTATCTCAAATGTCAGAAGGTGCTCTTTATGAAATTATTGAATATTCCAATATGCGAATGTACTTTACCCATTCATCAGTTGATAGACACTTAGATTATTTCCATTTCTTGGCTACTGTGAATACTGTTTCAATAAACAGAAGTGCAGAGATCTCTTTGACAAACTGACTTCATTTTTTAGGACATATACCCAGTAATGGGTTTTCTGGATTATATGATAGCTGTATTTTCAATTTTTTGAGGAACCTTCATACTATTTTCCACAACTGCTGTATTAATTCACATTCCCACCGACAATGTGCAAGAGTTTCTATACATCTATCTTCACCAGCACTTGTTTTGATAAGTCATTCTTACTAGAGTGAAGTGATAGCTCATTAAGGTTTTGATTTGCATTTCCATGATTGGTGATGTTGAACTTTTTTTTTCATAGGGTTGTTGGCCATTTGTATGTCCTTTTGAGAAACGTCTACTTAGGTCTATTGCCCACTTAAAAAAATTTTTTCTGAGTTCTGTGTATACTCTGAATATTAATCCTTTATGAGATACATTTTCCAGCCAGGCACGGTTGCCAAAGCCTGTAATCCCAGCATTTAGGGAGGCTGAGACTGGAGAATTGTGAGTTCAAAGCCAGCCCCGGCAACCGTGAGGCGATAAGCAACTCAGTGAGACCCTGTCTCTACATAAAACACAAAACAGGGCTGGGGACGTGGCTCAGTGGTCGAGTATCCCTGAGTTCAATCTCCAGTACCAAAAAAAAAAAAAAAAAGATACATTTTCCAAGTATTTTCCTCCATTCTGTCTCTTCACTCTGTTGTTTCCTTTGCTGTGCACTGAGTTTTTAGTTACTGTATGTCTGGCTCTACAATTTCCATTTGGTACTTTGTAGTTATTTGATAAACTCTTCGTCTTGTCGCCTTGGGTTAGGTAAGTATATTTAAAAACCTGTGGTTCTGTCAATTGTATTTCTAGTTGTTTTGTGTCCACACATGCCTTGTTACTATATGGTAGACATTGGGTTGGTCCAAATCATCTTAACGTTACAGTGGAAATCCCTTCCTGTTGCTTTGTCATTTACATTGAAACTATACAAGAATGCTTTTGTAAGATAAAGGTGTATGAAAGCGTACAGATACCTGGTAACATACCTGGTTTAACAAGTAATCAAATCTGGCTTTAAAAAAATTCCACGTATGTTTACATGAAGTGCTTGTAGTCAGATACCAATCTTGGGACAATGTATAAACTTGATACAATGATTATTAGTACATCCTATGCAAGAATGTAAACAGCAGCAACTGGGATCACTGGAAGCCATCTTGGAAGACGGCTATAATTCTATAATCAAGTTTGATCTGTGGTTAACGGTCTTTCTACATTCTGTATATAAGAATTCTCTTCCACATGAAATTCTGGTATATGAATTCCTACTTCTGGGTTAAGGCTTTTCTATGGTCACTCCATTTGTATGTTCAGTGTGCATTCTCTGATACCAATTCACTTTAACATGTTCACAGGTCTCTCCAATATGAACATAATGGATATGAGGCAAATAACCCTTTGGTGATCCTCTCTCCATATTTAACACATATATATTTCTCTATTGATGACAAATATTGAGGTGTGACTTTTAAGAATTTCCTACGGTTACATTTTCTCCATTGTGAATTCTTTGACATTCAATAAAGTCTATCTTCTGAAAAAAGTCCTGCTCTCACAGTTGTTTCTCTCCTATAAGATTCTCCAAAGGAATCTGAATACCGTCTGGTCAGAGTAGCCTAAATATTGGAGAAATCACTTATGAAGTGACTGTCATGTTTTCTGGACTCATTATAGGTATGGATTTGATTTTTTAGATTAACTGCATGCCACTTCATTAATCTATGCTACAACTTACTGAAATCTTTACTTGGTAGTCATTAATATATAGCAATTACTAACCTCAAATATCTTAGTCATCCTTTAGAATAGAAATAAAGCTGTGAAAACAATTCAGCACTTACATATATATCCATCAGTCCTCTTTAAAAAACATTCCACATCTCTCTTTACTTAGTACTTACACCTAAAAAAGATAATTTACTTTGGAAAAAAAGTGATAGGAATAGAGAGTAACTATTATTCCTTGTAGAATTTCACTCCAATCCATATTATTTTGAATTAATCTATCATTATTCCACAGATACATAGTTTAGTTTTTTTTTAAATATTTTTAATTGTAGATGAATGCAGTATCTTTACTTATTGTTATGTGGCTCTGAGGATCGAACCCAGTGACTCACGCATGCGAGGCAAGCGCTCCACCACTGAGCTACACAGCCCCATAGTTTAGTTTTACTAACAATCTATGCCAGGGATCAGTCAAGCATGGTTTGTGGGCCAAACTCAATTTTATTGGAACACAGTCATGTTCATTCATTTCTGTATTGTTTATGGTTAATGGCACACAATAGCACAGCTGAATAGTTCTGTAATGACTGTATGACTTGCAAAGCATAATGTGTTTACTGCCCTTTCCCAGAACAAGTTTGCTAACTTCTGATCTACACCATGAAAATAATACTTAAAATGGACTTTAGGGAAGTCCAACAGTCATTTTGTAATTAAAGTACTGGATTACACAGATTTTAGTTTGTATTTTAAAAGTACATTGCTACTAATAGTTTCTCTCATTTCAAATACTGTAACACCAAAATGTTTAGAAGCTATGCCTAATTGCTAACGAATGTGAAATCTAGAAATGAAGTTTCCAAGAAATGAATCTGAGAAGATATCTAAAGACTATATTCTCTCAAATAATTAGTTTATAATTTTTATTTTTTAAGACAGCTTTTTTAACAAATGGTGCTAGGAAAACTGGATATCCATATGTATAAGAATGAAACTAGACTCCTCTCACCCTACACAAAAATCAAAGTGTATCAAAGACTTAGGAATTAGGCCATAAACTTTGCAACGGTTAAAAAATGTAAGGTCAGCCGGGTTTGGTGGCGCACACTTGTAATCCCAGCACTTTGGGAGGCTGCGACAGGAGAATTGTGAGTTCAAAGCCAGCCTTATCAATGGCGAGGTGCTAAGCAACTCAGTGAGACCTTGTCTACAAATAAAACACAAAAATACGGCTGGGGATGTGGCTCAGTGGTTGAGTACCCCTGAATTCAATCCTCAGAACCAACCAACAAACCAACCTATAGGGTCAAAACTCCATCATATTCATGCAGGAACTGACTTCCTTAACAGGACCCTCAAAGCTCAATACCAGGAATCAATAAGTGGGATGGCATCAAGTTAAAATGCTTCTGCACAGCAAAAGAAAACGATTAAGAGCATGAAGACAGTGCCTACAGAAATGGGGGGGAAAGTCTTGGCTAGGTACTCTTCTGACAGGGTATTAATGTCCAGAATATATTAAGAATTCAAAAAGCTTACCACCCCAAAAACAACCCAATTAATAAATGGGCCAGGGCTGGGATTGTGGCTCAGTGGTAGAGCACTTGCCTCTCATGCGTGGGGCACTGGGTTCAATTCTCAGCACTACATAAAAATAAATATATTGTGTCCATCTACAACTAAAAAAAAATATTTAACAAAAAAAATGGGCCAAAGAACTAAAGACATTTCTCAAAAAGAAACACAAATGGCCACCAACTATATGAAAAAAATGTTCAACATCTAAATGCAAATCAAAACTACACCAAGATTTCATCTCACTCGTCAGAATAGAATTATCAATATGAATAATAAAAACTAGCAAGAATGTGGGGAAAATTTACACACATACGTTGTTGGTGGAATTCCAAATTAGTTTAACTGCTCTGGAAAGCAGTGTGGAGAGTCCTCAAAAAACTGGAAATGGAAACCAGCATAGACTCAGCTATCCTACTCCTTGGTATTCATCCCAAAGAACTAAAATCAGCATACTACAGAGATCTAGCTACAATGTTTATAGCAGCAGCACAATTCATAATAGCCAAATTATGAAACCAGCCCAGGTGACCATCAATAAATGAACAGGTTAAAAAAAATGTATATATACAAAATGGAGTTCTACTCAGCTATAAAAAACAATGGAATTAAGGCATTTGCTGGTAAATAGATAGAACTAGAAAAACCATACTAAATGAAAAAAAAAATCAGAAAATCAAGGGTTCAGTGTTCCCTCTCACAAATGGCAGGTAGAACAAAATGAGTGGAATGAGATCAGATATCATAAAGATATACAGATAACTAAAGAAGGAGACTGAGATGGAGAGAAGCGACATGTGAAAGGGGAGAAAAAAAACGATGAATTTAACAAAATCATACTATGTGCATGTATAAATATATCACAATAAATTCCCTCTTTATGTATATCAGTAAAGCACCAATAAAAAACAAAACAAGAACGAACAGCAGAGAAAGAACAGGGGGAAGGAGAAGTGGAGGGAAATGCAGAACTAGGGACTGAAATGGAGTAAATCAAATGCCATGCATGTACGATTTTGTTAAAATGAACAACTATTATGCATAACTATTATGCACTAATGACAAAAAATCATTTCACCTACACACTTAAAACTGAGTTCTACACAAATAATAAGAGGACTGAGCATTGCTTGATTTTACTTATTTTAGGGAATTAAATATTATAATAGTTCTGCTTCTTTGAACACATAAATTGAGAAAAATAAATAAAATAAAATACCAAGAATCTGGAGTAAAAGGAAACTAAGAGCCACACATGGAAAGTTGGTAAAATATTTTAAGAACTTACAGCAAGAATGTGGAAAATACTAAGCAGGGCAAAACATTCACAATTCAAGGACACAAGAAAAAATTATATGAAGAAGAAATACAGACACAATTAAAACTAATTTGGGTGAATAGTGAAGTAATAAACAAAAGGTCAATTGCTAAACCCACATCATTTATACTAATATGAAACAATACAGAATAAGTTTGAAAAAAGTTAAAACACTGAAAATTTAAACAAAAGATGTGGCAAACTAATTAGGATTGGAGGGCCATTATAAATTGCTCAAAATAACTTTTTCCACTTGAGAAAATAAAATTGAACAAAGTCTGCACTGTGGGAATAAATTAGTATTATTTCTCAAGTACAAATTCTTAAACAGCGACTTACAAAGTGCATATATTGCAGGTCTTAATACTCCTAATTACAGGTGAATATGACTAAACATAACTGCCAACATTACATTAATTTCAAGGATTATATATTAATGTTTTATTGACTATTGACCAGCTTTTCAAAATCACTCCCATTGCCTTCAAACCATAGAAGACTAATTTTATAACTTTTATTTAAGATGTGGATATTAGATGCCACTGCTTTTTCTATCTTCTTCCTCCTGACAGAGATAAAAATAGTGTTTGTGAGTGAACTGAATCATGCATGTAGAACGATGATGAGGTTCAAGTGAACAGTGAAGATTCTTAAAGTTCACTAGTTAGACTTGAATTACTTTATAAAGACTAGTACTTGGATCATATCAAATGACAGGATGTTGGAATATGAGGTATTAATGTTTATCATCTTTTCAAGTATAGAATGATGCTACCATAAGAAAATGATTTTAAAGAGTAGTTTCTTCCCTTATTGAAACTTAGAAAATTTTATTTTCAGATATATGATCACCTAAAAGGCTACGAATTTCAAGAATTCAAATACAATAAAATATTAAACATGTCCCAAATGTATTGAAACAAAAGTTATGCAGCCTAAGAATTAAACTGCTTAATTAAAACAATTAAATTCACGATAAATACAAAGATTCAAGTCAAAAAGACCTCACCAGATCCATAGAATCTGACAGCATACACTATTAAAGTTTGGCTTAATATTTCCAAACCATGAAAAGAAAACAAATGTTTCCAGTGGCTCAAGAATGTCTAGCCACAGCTCAAAATTCAGGTAATATTTGCATTTTAGCAATCTATGCATAATCTCATTTCCCTGATCATTTTTAAAATCCAATTTTCATCTATATACATCTGATATGAATTTTAGATCTTTTATGGTATAGAGGAAGCACAATAATACATCTTCCTAATAAAAATTTCATATTAACATTGATTTATTTTTCATATTTTACTTGAAAAAATTAGTTCATTTTTACCAAAATGGTAAAAATAGAGGCAACTATAACTTAGAATTACACGGCTTCTCAATGTTTTATTTATAGCATTCTTTGTACATCAGAAGCTTCACTGATACTTAATTTACTGCAGCATCCTCTGGGTGAAGCACAAAATTACATTAATTATAAACAAAGAAACAAACCACTTTGACTTTTTAAAATTATATATATATTTATATCCAGTTGACAAATAGCATCACAATTATTACTGTATAAAAAACTAAAATTCACCATGGAGGCTAAGGCCTAAGTTCTTATTCCAATCGATCCCTTTTATTTTTATCTAAGAGATATTAGAAATTAGATTCCAGTACCTCAAAACAAAAAAACCAAAACCAAAACCAAAAGTCTACATTATTTACACACAGTATGGAAAATAAAAGCTGCTTTTTGGCTAAGTTAGATTGCTGTTACCTACAGTATTTACATTGTAAATGTTAAGGGGGGAAAAAGTACTACTAAATACCATTTCAAACAGAAATGTTGTGTGTCTGGAATTTTGTTCTTAAATTATTTGTATATCCTAATAAGTATCTGTTGAATAGTATTTGACTTCTAAAAAATCTACTGAAAGTTTGAAATAGAGTACCACTATGCTTCTTTATATTGCTAATCTAGATACTGTAAAATCCAATATTGTAGTAACTGCAAGTATTGAACTTCAAATGAAACAATGGAAACGTGTGTAGATGGATTTTTATTTAATATTTTAAAATATAATGCCTTAATATTTACCCATAATTATGAGACTATCTACTATTCTTTAAATCCTTTAAGAAGTCTCATATATGATACGTCCCTAAACAGTGAAATCTTCCAGTAACTTACCAGAAAGAAGGTTAATTTGTTATTTTGTTTTTAGAATTATTTTGCTAATGTTTAAAAACATATCTAAACCCTTGGCAAAAACAAACACAATCAATTCAGTGTAACAGACTGAACTTTAAACCGTACTTTAATTTTCAAAAACTGTAACCTACTGGTTGATTGAACCAAATGTAGACTATTTAAAATAACTCACTATGAAGTGAGTCAAATCAACAATAGAAATGCATAGAAAAGTAGAGATAAGATTTGGGAAAGGTGTAAGGTAGTTCATGTGAAAAATGGTAAATGCTAATTTTAATAACAAAATGATACTAAATGCAGATGAATGTTAAATTAACACAGTATAAAAGAGAATAGCTTAAATAAACTGGGATTCACATATTACAATAGCAAAGTTATGACAGAATGAACCAGACACGAACAGTTCTGAAAATTCTTTTCAGCCTACTTCCAATAGAAATAGTCAGGCTTTTTTCCTGTACATAGTTTGATGCTTTGTCTATACCATATATAGTAGAAAAATAAATTCTTTAGCAACCTAGAAACAGTTTATAAAACTCTTAAAGTTTAATTTTCTTTGCCAGACATGCCAATGTTAAACTGACAGCTATAAATTAAAGCTATATAGACAATAGGTATAAGTAATATAGAACAAGTTAAGAATACTACATTTACCGGATTTTTTTTAAAAATTACTGTACTTTCTTAATTCCTGTGTGCTTTGCAATAGGAATAATAGGGACTTTGTTTTCTTAGAAAAGATAATAACATGTAAGAGTATAACACAAATAAGATAATTTATAATATACATGTACTTCAACAGCAGCCTGGTTCATGTCAATATCTTGGTTCTGAAGTTAAAATTGGAAGTACAATGCCTAGGACATAACAGTTAGGAAAGAATATTTATTTTAGAAAAAAATGGAGCAAATCAAACTCTTAGGAGCTTTGAATCTCAAAATCATCTATTTACTATTATACATGTAAGATAACCTTAAAATTGAAGTATGGATGAAGATTACAACACTGAACAAAAATTTTATTCTTTACTACACAAAATATGACCTAGCAATGGAATACAAACCATTTTCGTTTTTCAGAAAAAAAAAAATGGCATGGTTTGATAATTAAATAATTTTGAATAAAGCCTAACAAAATTTACCTGTGCCATCTATTCCAAAAATTTTTCCCATAATTTAGTGCTCTGGTTGTATCTTCACTAACAAAATATTTAACCCCAAAAGCAGCAGTGATTTATATAGCAACTCTGGTACCAACATGAAAGGAAATAAATTGGTTTAAAAAATGGTGTAAAAGCCATTTTGGATTTTAGTACAACATATCACAGAAAAGAATATGAATACAAGTTTGTAATTTTATATATACACACTCCAAGGAGTCTGTCAGTACCCAAAGTATTTTTATTGCTATATTAGCAATGGATTTTTTGGATATGTTTCTAAGGGCCACATAAAAATAGATTCAAGGAACAGATTAAATTGAAGTCCTAGATTAAAATGTTTGGTTTAAAGAATTTTCTACACAAATTTCATGTTTATGAAAAGTTATATAACCTTATATGAAAATGTCATGAAGTATTTCTCTACACTATACTAAATGTATTCCCCAAGAGGGAAAAATTAAAATATCTAAAATATATTAGATTAAGATTACAAGACCATCATAGATCTTTTGAACATGCATCTGTTTACAGAATTAACCGTATACAAAAATGTTTATTCATTATGGACCATAAAGAAATGAGTTGGTAACAACTATCCTTTGCACAACATTATCAACTCACTTTAGCCACAAGCATGTCCTTGGTATGTGCATAAAAGAAATAGGTTCATTTATCCCTCATCAAATCATCCACAGGTTTACTTAGAAATAATGATGAAGGTGTAGAAATGTGAAATATGTTGTGTAATTTTTCTTTCTTTCAAACAACATCCCAAGCATGGCATTAAGTAGCCTGAAATTATGAAATACTTAACTGGGCTTTTAGTTATCTATGCAGACTGCTAGAATGTAAATTAACTTGCCCAAATTAGCACATCAAATAACAAAACCAGCCATAAAGCAGGCTGAAAAGCATTATATGTTTCATATATGTGAGTTTTTAAATCATTTAATTTCTATAGAAAAATTTTATTCACAATATAATGTGACAAAAATTGCCACAGGAATGATATACTGATTGCAATAAGGTTGCATGCAGCAGTAAGTAGCTTTGTATTTTATAGCTATTTTTGTTTAGAAAAATTAAACCTCTCCAGTCATGCTTACCACGTGGTTTTAGATTTGTAATGTAAGTGAATGAGAAATACCATACAGTTCAGAGAGAAAATGTCTCATCATTTTGAATGTGAATTATCTGTATGAAACGCGAAGTATTCTACTGAACCCTGAAACATGCATGTCTAGATTTGTTTTTTGTTGAATTTCAGGCTGTCTGCAATCACTTTCCATTTATATAATACCAAGAGGATCCGTCTGTAATTGTGGTTGTATCAGCTGAGGTTGCAATGGCGGTGGTAACTGAAGGGGTACCATTGATTCCACCAACTGTCCTGGGTTTGAAGGTGGTGGAAGAGCCACAGTGTTCCCAGTATCTACAATATCTCCATTGTAAAAGAAAAACTGACACTGTTGAATGAATGTTTCAACAACAGATTGATGGATCTTGGTGGTAGACAGAAACTCTCGATTTTCAAAATCAGGTCTCATCAGGGTTGGCCAAAAACAGATGGATAAGTTGTCTGCTGTCATTAGGTTGATTTTATTTTGCTGACTAACCCTGAAATTATGAAAGAAAAAA
Source organism: Xerus rutilus (assembly GCA_028644305.1). NCBI lineage: Eukaryota > Metazoa > Chordata > Mammalia > Rodentia > Sciuridae > Xerus > Xerus rutilus. The sequence continues at coordinate 60,033,917 of CM053401.1, forward strand.
AAACCAGAAATCAGAATTCATGAGAATTACAGACTCTCAGAGCTAAAACTATCTCATATTAGTGTTACCTTTTATCCTAACTTTGAATTTATGTATCTTTCTTCTTTTTCAACTACATTTTGAAAAAGGAAATAAAAATAAAAACCTGTATTTTGAGAATGCAAGGCAGTCTTTTTAAAAAGTTGTGCCTCAGGGTTTAAAAATTTGCATATGGAAGCCTTCTTAATTTGTGTATATATGTGGGGAAACCCTAAATTCTTAAAACTGTTATGAGATTAAAAACAAAACCCCACAGATTCTTAGACTCATATGAGATTTAAAAAAAAAAAAAACACAGGATATGCAATCTCTTTCAACCAGCTTTGGAAAAATTACTTTAATATAAGCCAACCAAGAATATTTTAAATTTTCCAAACACTTAGTTTTTAGCATTCCATAAAACAACTTTTTTGGATGGTGGGTGGAGGGTGGGGAAGGGCACTGGGGATTGAATCCAGGAGTGCTCTACCACTGAGTTACATCCCCAGCCCTTTAAAAAATTGTTTTTGAGATATAATCTCACTAAGTTCCTGAGGCTGGCCTCCAATTTATAATCCTCTTGCCTTGGCCTCTTGAGTAGCTGGAATAACAGAGGCGTGTGCCTCTACACCTAGCTTCATAAAGCAATCTTTTAAACCATTAAATATAGTATATTGTTAGAAACTTCACCTGAAAGACAACATTCAGTTCATAACACATTCTACCTTCAATTTCTTGTGATTTAATAATTTACAAATGATCATATACAACAAGTCATTTGCATACAATGACTTTGCATTTAAATCTGGAGGCAAGCACTTCTATCATCTTTAATAACCAAGAAATTTAAGAGGCAAATCTTGGGCTAGAACTCAAAATTATTAAATTGGGAAGGATCTTGGGAATTTATCTAACCTTCCTAATTCATACATAAAATAACAGTCTAGGAGCATATAGGATAACAGGAAAATCTTAAATATGAAAATAAAAAATTCTTTAGATCTAAACCAAAAGAAAGCCCAAAATAAAAGCTGTTCATCTGAGGTAAAATATGTGCACCGCCCCCAATATATATATTCTGTGGTAAAACTCATTAGTATTTGTTAAAAGAGACTTACTTAAAAACAACTTTTTATTAAAAGATGGTAGCTATAATAGATCCAATGTGGTATTTTTATGTAATAGGAAGTGCTAGGTTCTGGAAATATTTATAAAGTTAAGAGGTAATATTTGAGTTAAATCAAGAGTGATGAACATGGGAAGGAAGGGAATTTCAGTTAAAACAATGATTGTTAGCTTTAGCATGTACTGGAACCTCTTGGAAGGTTTGTTAAAACATACTGCTGGGGAATATCTGAAGTTTCTGATTCATTATGTCTGAGGTGGAGCTTAGTCATATGAATTCCTAACAAGATGCTGATGCTGCTGTTTTAGGGACCACATTTTAGGAATAAGTGAGGCAGCCATGTCAAGATGTAACTAGATACAAATTGATACCTTTATATCAATTTAACTAATTGCTATTAGTTAAAATGTCACAGAACTTAGGTAACCTATAGGGGAAAAGGAAAGAAGATGCAATGGAAGAAGTTAGAAACACCTAGTGTTAAAAATTTTAGATTTTCCTACGAAAATCAAAATGCTATTTAATCATAAGGGATTTTTACAGAAAGATGTTTTAGAAAGGAAGATTATTTTGGAATTGGGAGCAAGGAAAAATTAATAGGGAAAGTTGGCAGAGAAAGAGCTCAACTGTAACCATGCTAGAGGTCCCTACATAAGAAATGTTAACTAAAATAGTGGCAAATGAAAGCAAATGGAGAAAAAAATTAGAAAAATCTTGTATGACAGTTAGTGGATGTAGAGTCAAAGAGAATATAACCAAAGAGTAATTCCACAGATTAATTTTTGTAACTATAGCAACTTTTCAATCATCTCTTACCCATTTATTTTCTCCTTTACTAAAGTAAGCTCCATGAAATATATAGGTGTTTTGTTTTGTTCACCAATATGTCCCTAGCACTTTGAAAGTACCTGGCACAAAGAGAGCCTTATCCAATTATAGTCTAGTTGAATATTTGTTTTAAAAATTTAAGTCTGATTGTGTTATTTCTCTGCTCTACTCTCTGGTGTATCTCCGTATCATTCGAGTACGAGAGAATGGAAATTCAGCAATGTTTCTTTCATAAAGGGAGAGGGCTCACCTCTTGAAGAAGAAAAAAAAAACAACACAGCTGAACTCAAGATGGTACTTAGATACATGTGATTTATATTCTGAAATAAATTCCTAATCTTGTCACTAAAACATTTTGAGGACCAAAGTCAGTCAATGGGCTACACTCTGAATAGTACTACTCTATATAACCCTGCACTGTATATTCCTTGCTGACCTCTCTCTTTGCCCATCCTCACTCTGTTCTAATCACATAGTTCTCTGCTTCTCCTTAAAGCATCAAATGTGCTTTTGGCTGTTGTTAACTGCTGTATCACCACAGCCCAATCCACTGTTCTGGAACACAGCAAATATTTGTTAATTATGATGGTGGGCTAGCACTGTGATTCTCTGAATATGCTCTGTCTTCTGCCCCCATTTCCTTAATCTTTTTTTGTTTCGGGTAGTGCAACGGATTAAACCCAGGAGTGCTTTACCACTGAGCTACATCCTCAGCCCTTTTTCTTTTTTATTCTAAGACAGGGTCTTGTTAAGTTGCTCAGGCTAATGTGAAACTTGTAATCCTCCTGCCTCAGCCTTCTGAGTTGCTGGGATAACAAGAGTGTATCATTAGACCCAGTATTCCCTAATCTTTTAATTGAAGTTGTATTTTCATTTCAATAAAACAGTAGTATATTCATAAAATATTCATATACTTCATGTTAGTTAAGTAAAGTCTGCTATAGTATCCATACACATTATTACCATTCTACCAACCACCCCTTACTTCAAAATGGGAAACTGCTAAGTATACTACAATACTATATATGTTGGTATGAGAGATTTATGGAGAAGGTTATAAGAAATGTTAATACAATTTTACACTACACACTGATAGCAATAATAAACAAACTTTAAACTTCTTTTAAGAAGTGTAGAGTAAAATGCACTTTGCATAGGCCTTGATATTATTTAGTTTAAAAAAACCCCCAAACTCTGCAGTTAATGACTTGACTGCAGTGCTAGGGATCAAACCCAGGGCCTCACACATGCTAGGCAAGCACTCCACCACTGACCTATACCCCTAGCCCAGCAGTTCATAAAAATACCAGTAGAAAACATTACAAAGAGTAAACTTAGAAAAAAATTAGAACAATCCCATTTAGGCCTCAGAACAACTTTGTGAAATGTTCTTTTTCTCACTTTACAGTTGAGAAAATCAAGACTTAGCAAGAAAAAAGAAATTTCCTCAAGGCCACAGAACCAGAAACATTTCACACTGACACCTGTTTGATTCTACAGACTAAGCTTTTAATTATTATCACATTACCTTTCACTTAATGAATGCTTTTGGGAATATCACCTTTTCAGAAAAAAAGCAAAAACTTGAAGCTATGATAAATGTTAATATTTAGGGATATTAATGTAAGGATTAGTGCCCAGCATTTCAGATAACAAGATAATTTCTGATAAAATTTCACTGTGTGGGTGAATGCAGTGGTGCATGTCTGTATCTCAGCAGTCAGTAGGCTGAGGCAGGAGGATCTCAAGTTCAAAGCCAGCTTTAGCAACTTAGGGAGAACCTGTCTCAAAATTTTAAAAAATAACAAAAACAGCTGCGGATGTGGCTGAGTGGTTAAGTGCCCCTGGGTTCAATGCCCAGTTCCAAAAAAAAAAAAAAAAAAAGGAAAGGAAAGACAAAAAAACCACTATGTGGAATATTTAAAGTAAGAAAATTATACAACAGCAACATAGTACAGTAAAAGCAGCAAATCAAACCTCTTAAGAATTGGATTCTGGGCATAAAATTTGTCACTTATTAGTTATGTGAGTTGAGGAATATAATTTCCCTCTTTAAGCCTCAATTTTTCCAACTCCAAATAGGTTGATTTGGTTAATTATTTAAGGGTCCTATTACAAATAAAATCATGATTTATTAGAAATACTAAGGAATAAGCAGGATAAGAAAAAAATATATTCATCATACTCAGTATTTAATTATTTCATGTACAAAAATAACCACATATTTTAGATATAAATAGGAGAATACAACCATTATAGAAAAACCAATCATGTTTAGTTTGCACTCCTTTAATAAAATTTAGTTATCCAATTTATAAAGTTTACATTTTATTTGCAAAAGCAAAACAAAAATACCTGTTCAGATGTGTTATTACATATCTGAATACATCATAGTTTACAGGATGAAATTTCTTAACAATTTCTTTCAAGGCATGAAGACGTTCTGCTTTATCTGGGATTTCTGTAAAGGTAGTAAAAATTCTGCGTGAAATCCACATATTTAAAAAGACTTGCTAAAGCTTCCTGTGAACATTTAGTATTAAAAAACAATTAAGAATGCAAACAATTCTTAACAATTAAGAATTAAACAATTAATATGTCTGAAGCATATTAGGATAGGTAAAACAAAAAAAGTGCTTAAGAACCTGCTAAAATTATCTAAATTAAGAAATTACTTCAACTGACATTATCTACTCAAATAATTATCTACTGCTACAGCCTTATAAGTAAAGCTATTCTTCAAAGATCAAAGTAACTCAGCACTGATAATATGAGAAATGGTATATTAGCAATTTACCCAGGCAATTTATATAATTAGATAATAATTTAAAATTAAATAATTCCTTATAAATCTTCTAGCCTCTTGGTATTAATGCTATAGATAGTAAATATTTCAGGCTTTGTGGGTATAACTATTCAACCTTGCAGCTAAAGCACAAAAGTAGTAATAAATGATATAACAAATGTTGGCTATCTTCCAATAAACTTTTGAATTTGAATTATGCATAGCTTTAACATGTAATAAGATTTTCTTTTTCTTTTGTTGTAATATTCTGAAAATGGCCCTTGGGTCATAGTTGTCTATACACACTTACTCATAATCTACTTATTAAAAATAGTCATTTATAGACAGTATAAGCATTTTAAGATAATTACTCTCCAAATATATGTAAATTATAAAATATGGTAACTAAAATGTGCTCTTGTGAAAAATGGAAGATAAGAATAACAACAAGAAAGCAATCTCTTTCATTTTGGAGGCTAATATGCATACCATATCATCATGGTAGTATAACTAAATACTAACAAATTCTCATGTGTCACATTTTACTTCAGATCTAGTTCTTTAAAATGTCCTCAAGTAGGAAAATTATGGTTAAGAAATATGAACATCTAAGCTATCAGCTGAACCACTTTTTTAGTTTACAAGCTACACATATTATCATGTATAAGGCAACTATATTTTGTGAGAATATACCAAAGCGTTTAATTCCTTGAAAAAGTGATATCGCTTTAATATAATCAAAACTATAATGAAATAGTCTCACTTAAAAGAACTTGAAAACTACTAATAAACAGGAAATATTAAAAAGAAATATTTAGAAAAGACAAATTTTAGCTGTTAATGTAAATCAAGCACTTGATGCCCAAATGATGCCTCATTTTCCAGATAAATGAGTATCTGCTTACTGGAAACATCTGAATGATTGATATCAAAGTAGGCATTAAGTACCACATGTTCCTGCCTTACCTTTTCCAAAAATTACTTAAGATATGAAGCCAAAGTTAATTTCCTTGATTTAAAAAAAATGTTTAAATGCATGCAGACTTTGTGTGCAGACTGTACACAGGTTAATATTTTACTGAAGTACATTACATATTCATTCATTTTAAGTATTTATATATTAATATTGTTATACTGCCTCTGAGTTTGAATTAGAAATATAAACCACATATTTTTAGTACCTGTGATGAACTTCTAGTAGCATTTATGTCACCTGAGAGGCTAACTAAAACTGAATATTCCTGGGGACCACCCCCGGGGATTCTGATTTTATTTCAGTTTAGAGGAAAACATCTTTAAGAAACAGAGTTTCAATAAGGTGAATTTTTTTTTTTTGGTACCAGGGATTGAACTCAGGGGTACTTGACCACTGAGCCACATCCCCAACCCTATTTTGTGTTTTATGTAGAGACAGGGTCTCACTGAGTTGCTTAGCACCTCGCCATTGCTGAGGCTGGCTTTGAACTCGTGATTCTCCTGTCTCAGCCTCCCTAAGTGCTGGGATTACAAGCGTGCGCCACTGTGCCCGGTTTAATAAGGTGAATTTTTTTAAAAATATTTTTTAGTTGTAGGTGGACGGAATATCTTTGTTTTATTTATTTATTTTTATGTGGTGCTGAGTATCAGTGACTTACGCATGCGAGGCAAACGCTCTACCACTGAGCTACGGCCCCAGCCCAATAAGGTGAATTTTTATAGACATGTATTTTAGTGTATGACTTCATTTTTTTTAATACTTAGTAATCAATATCTGAAAACTGACATCAGCATCTTTCTCCAAAAAGAAAAAAGAAAAAAAAGGACAGAGAGGGGGGAATTTATACTTACTTGCTGCTTCCAATAGCTCTGGATGAAGAGAATATGGAATTAAAGGATCTGGAAGATCTGCAAAAAAAGCTTTAAGAGCTCCAGCTACAGCATTTACTGTTACTTCCATTGAGACTAGATTGATATTATGATCTATAAAACAAAAATTAAAATTTTAACTGATTATAGAAGAAGTAAGTTCAAAAGATACTTTGAGATCAGAAGATATTTAAACTTCTCATTAGCCACTTTTCTTTAGAGACTGACAAACTGTACAGATCAGGGAAAAGAGAATCAAGCAAGAAACACTTTCTGTTAACAATAAAAAATGCTGTTAGGTTTATTTATATCGAAGAACTTTACTAATACATAGAGGAATTATGTACATAAATTCTAATTTGAATCTTTTAACTTTATATTTAAAATTTCCATATTGTTTAAATTTCAGTAGTCATAAGTGAGGTTCCAACTTAAAAAATAAGAATGGAACATACTAAGGGTATTTTCATAAGGTTAATTTTATGTAACAAGTTTTTTAAATGTAAAAATATAGAACAAAAAGAAAACAATTATCCCCATCACCTAGAGACAATAATTGCTTCTGGTTTATGCCATGTTCCCTTTCAGCCCTTTTCTGCTCATTAAAAAAAAAAAAACTGCCTAAACATCCGTCCATTTTATATTGGATTTCGTTTTTTAAACATTATTAAAGGTTATTAAAATTTCACAAGCAACTTTTATAAACATTTTGTTTTTTTCTGGGTAACGTTGTCATATAATTTCAAATCTGTACAAGTTTTCAGAATAGTTCTATGAAATCAAACACACCTTTAACCCAGAATCTCCAACTGTTAACATTTTGCTCTACATGAACAATTTTAATGTCTATAAAATATTCCCCAGATTGATCAACTTATATATTATTCCTGGTCATTTTGATTTATCTCATTTAAAAGTATTAAAAAGATGCTCTGCTAAGTGCTTTCATGTATGAAAGCTTATTTCCTTAGGCTACATTCATTAATAATAGCCACTCAATGAACACACAATATGGTACCTAGCACAGAAAATTCTGTACATGCATTATCTCATTATTTTAATGCTCACTTTTGTCATCTCCATTATAGAGATGAGGAAACTGAAATTTAGAAAGATTGACTTTCATGGAGCACAAAGATAGTAAGTGGTAGGACTAGAAAACAAAACCATGAAATTGAATCCAAAAGCCTTGGGATTAACTACTACCTTGCCTTCATAACTGGAAATGAAATTTTACCAATTTGATATTATAAAGTCTAAACAGTTTCTCTATAATTTTTTTTTTTAAAAATAATACATGACTATACAATAGTCTTTGGCAAATAATGTATTTTTGTACACATACATGCCACTCAACAACTGCTATTTTGCAATTTTAACAAATTATTTTACATGGCTATTAGGTATTCTACAATTACAGACACACCAGTGGTTCTCCTGCTTTTTTTTTTTAGGCAGTTACTGGGGATTGAACCTAGTGCCTCACACATACTAGGCCAAGTGCTCTGAGCTACATGCCAACCCTTTATAAAATTTTGAAGTAACAACTCACTAAGTTGCCCAGGCTGGCCTCAAACTGGTTATTCTTCTGACTAATCCTTGGGAGTAGCTGGGATTATAGGCATATGCTATCATTCCTGGTCCCCTACCATTTTTTTTCTCTTTTTAATTACAAAAAAATGCTGTAACAAATGCCCTGGTTATGCTTGTGCAAAGGCTTCTGTAACATCAACTGCTAAATACAGAATTTCTTTAGTAAAGCTATGTGCATTTTAATAGATATTCACAATTTGCTCTTAAAAGGCAGCCACAATCAATAGTGCACATGATACTTGTTTGCCTATACTCTATCAATCTTCCACTCTGATAATACAAACTTTCAATAATTTTTTTCTTAAAAGCTAAGCATATATTCAAGTATTTACTGGTGACTTTATTCTGATATAAACTGCTTAACCTAGCATTGGTATTCCAACACCATCACTAAGATTATACTCTGTCTTCGGGTTTTATATTTTTTGTTTTGCTTGCAGGGATTGCAAGAGTAGAACTCTACCAATGAGCAGCATCTCCACTCGTTCATTACTTAGAGACACGGTCTTCTTATATTGTCAAGACTGGTCTCTAACTTGCAGTCCTCCTGCCTCAGCGGACCCTGAGTAGCTGGGATTATAGGCATGTTCTACTGTGCCTACCTTTATGTTTTATCTGTATTCTCATACAGATTTTTTACATTTTAAGTAGTTCATTCTATATTACTTTGGTTCATTCTTTTTAGTTTTCACATCAAGTTTAAGAACTTCCCTAATATAATACTATTAAAAATATTCACTCATGGTCCCCCTAGTACTTTTGGTTTTCATTTAAATCTTTGAACAGATATAAAATTTACTTGTGAGAAAAAAGGGTATTTGGCTTTATTTTTACTCCTAATGGTAGATATCAATACCCACCCCACCCCCCGCAACACTTATACTGGATTATCTTTGACATACAAAGATGCTGATCTATAGTAAGTCCATTTATTGCTTTTCTAATTCTGGTGAAGGATTTATAAAGTTTGGTCATACTCTTATTTAACAGCTTACTGAATTAAGAATATAAAATATGGAAAGAAAAGAATATGAAATATTGGAAGAAACTGAGAGTAGGTTGGCCATAAAATATCTAATCTTGCCCCCTAAATTTATTTTGTATTATTCTCTGCAGTCTTAGAATATGACATAGACTCTCGTTATTACCAGAATAAAACCTATAAATTCTACTTCTTCATTCCATTGGGCCTATGACAGACTATTTCAATACTGAGGGCCTACTTTTTAGTACCACCTTTCTTATGGCTCCTGTTCTGCCTTCATACTTGTATTAAAAAACATATATACATATATATACATAAAATATATATATATAAAATATGGTATTTTCTTGACGTACTGCTTATTGTTTTCCCTCTTTCTTCTCCTTCAAATGTATTTTAAAAGTTTTGTATCTCCAACTGCCTAATTCCCTACCAGTCAGCTCCTTAACAATTAACAACAGGTTCTAAAATAATTTGCTTGCTAATATAAAAACAGCAGACTTTTTGCCTGCTCTCCTGTACCTTTACTATGGCGTATATTCTATTTAATACTTCTATAATCCCACTTCGAAACTCCTTCCTCTAAATATTCATTTCCTTAAGAAGTTTTCAAATAAAAATCTTCCCACCATGAAACTCCAATAAGGAAAACAATAAACAACGATTTTATTGTACGGTTATCTTCCTACCTTGATCAAACTGCTTTTGAATGTTGTCTTGATCAGTTTTATTTCCACTAACACGGTACAGTCCTTCAGTACATAACCCTAAAAGAACAAAGAAATATACATGTTTTTAGAAACATATACATAAGAATATACTTAATCTCATGTACTTAGTAACTTACCAAAACAGGATGCTAAAATATTTTTAAGAATAAAATATTTTGAGCATTTAAGTTTTTAATGAACTGATTTCTATTTGAAATCATTTAGTACATCCATGTCCAAACAAAATCATCAGAAAAAATTTTCTCTATTCTTCCCACTAACCGCAGCTTAAAACCCTGAACATAATATGTTAAAAAAAAAAAAAAAAAAGATTCTTGCTGGGTGCAGAGGCGCACACCATAATCCCAGCAACTCCAGAGGCTGAGGCAGAAGGATTGCAAATTCAAAGCCAGCCTCAGCAACTTAGCAAGGCCCTAAGCAACTTAGTGAGGGACCCCGTCTCAAAAAAAAAAGGGCTGGAGATATAGCTCAGTGATAAACTACCTCTGGGTTCAATCCTCAGTACCAAAACCAAAAAACCGAAAAAAACCTCTTAATAGTGGAGCAAAGGTGGACTGGCTTATGATCGCAGAACTTTACAGGAAATTTCTGCATTTATTTTTCTTTTTTGTGGGGGAAATACCTGAGATTAAGTTCAGGGACAATCAAACACTGAGCCACATCCTCAGCCCTATTTCGTTTTTTATTTAGAGATGAGGTCTCATTGAGTTGCTTATTGCCATGCTTTTCCTGGGGCTGGCTTTGAACTCACGATCCTCCTGCCTCAGTCTCCCGAGCTGCTGGGATTACAAGACATGTGCCATTACATCTGGCTACATTTTCTTATGCCTCTTGTACATCTTGAACAAGGCAAAAGAGAGGCCAGCAGCCCAGAAACACCAATGAGCACCAACAACACCCCACCCCAAACTAAACAACAATAATAAAACATAAACTACCAACAAGAAAAGCTTGCTCTCTCAGATTAAAATATATATATATATATATATATATATATATATATATATATATATATATATATATATATATGAAAAGATACAGGATAACAAGACAAAAATATTTTTGACATTAACAGTCTCATACTCAAACCAAATAGTGTGAAATTGTTCTCTTCACCCTTGTCCATCAGTGGGGAGGCCTACTGGGGAGACTATAGACTTTCACCCTTCATCATTCATAACAAGGAGTTCCTTATCTTCCTTCAGTGTCAGTACAGGCTGAATGGAGAGCCTAAACTTCTACTAACAGTCAGAAGTCACAGATGCCCTATTTTCCTCACTATGGTATTAATCAATGAATGCAAAGTGGAGATTTGGGACTTTGAATAAGGCAGGCCTCCTCCCCTGCTGGTTCAGTGTTGGCCTGCTAAAACAAAAAATTTAAATAAGATCCAAAGTCTCACAATATCCAAAATAACCAGGGTACAATACCAAAATTACTCGTCATACCAAAACCCAAGAAAAATACCTATTATTCTATTATTATCTGACATGGATTTTATGGTAGCCATTATAAAGTATTTGAATGAGCAATTATGAACACACTGGAAACATTAAAAAAAAGTTTCAGTAAAGAAAGAGAAGATACAAAGAAGAACTAAATGGCAAGTTCAGAACAAAATACAGATTACCAATCTAAATAACAAAGAAATAAGACTAAGAAAAATCAAAAGACTTCAGGGACTTGTGGGACAATAAATAATCTAGCATTTGTCAATGGCCAAAAGTACTAATACAAAAAGGGAAGTGAGAATTAAAATGTACTTTGTGGTGTCGCATCAAAATTGAAGATATTAGCATAAACTCAGTTTTTAATATACATAAAAGATACAGATGTAAAGTATGCAAATACATATACATTACTGTGGTTTTGTTCAAGAATATCCAGGAAAAAAACTTACACATTGGAATAAAGGGCCTGATGCCTTAAACTTAACTCTCAACATATATGTATACAGAAGAGAAGCAATGGGGCAATATAAACATATGTGAACTTCTTATGTCAGCATTGCAACTTTTCTATAAACATAAATTATATAAAATAAGTTACAAAAAATGTTACTCAGTTTTATACTTAGTTCTTATCTGAGAACTCCTAGAAATCCAAAAAATTTTATTAGTTTCAAACTGGGCAGTTCAGCGATCCATTTTTAAAAGAAATAAAAATATGCTTATTTTTAACATACTTTGCTAATTATATAGTATAATGATCAGTTTTTTTATGTCAACTTTTTTAGGCATAATACCCAGTTATTCAATCAAATATTAGATTTTGATATAAAGGTCTTTTATAGTGATCAACATCTATAATCAGTTGAGATCGTAACTGATAATTATGGGTAGGCCTGATTTAATCAGTTAAAAAGCATTAAGAACAGAACTAAGGTTTCCCTGAGGAAGAACTCCAGCTGTGGATAAGAGTATTAGTTCTTAGCCAGGCATGGTGGCACACGCCTGTAACCCCAGCACTTTGGGAGGCTTAGACAGGAGAATCACAAATTCAAAGTCACCCTCAGCAACGGCAAGGTGCTAAGCAACTCAGTGAGACCCTGTCTCTACATAACATACAAAATACGGCTGGGGATGTGGCTCAGTGGTGAGCATCCCTGAGTTCAATGCCCAGTACTAAAAAAAAAAAAAAAAAAAAAAAAAAAAAAAAGAGTATTAGTTCTTGTTCAAGAGTTTCCAGCCTGCATTTCCCGACCACTCACCTTCTGATTTTGGACTTAATGTAACCCGCACTGCATAATCACTTAAGCTAATTTCTTATAAAAATGTCTTATATTATCTCCTACTGGTTATATATCTGGTTATATAGTTTAAAAAGAAAAAGAAAAATGGCTAATATTTTTATGTCTTTCTGCTTCAGGCATTCTAATACCAGACAGGAAATATTTTCTTTCAAGTACTTATTTTTTTTTTAATTTAGTTATTTTATTTAAATGCATTTCAAGTCATAGTACATAACCAGAGCTCTGTTTTTCCATTTCTCTGATTGCAAACCAAATAAAGTCACACCATTAGAGTCTTCATAGATGTGCCAGGGGTAGTAATGACCATCTCAAATAACCATCATTACTATGCCCATTTCCCTTTCCTTCCTCCCACCTCCCCCAACCACGTTTAGAGTTCCTGCATTTCTCCTATGATTTCCGTTCCCACCCCCCCTTATGTATTCTTATCCACTAATCAGAGAGAACATTCGGCATTTAGTTTTTTGGGATTGGCTTACTTCACTAAGCATAGTGTTCTCCAATTCCATCCATTTGCCTACAAATGCCATAATTTTATTCTCTCTTATTGCTGAATAATATTCCATTGTGTATATGTACCACAGTTTCTTTATCCATT
>CM053401.1:60047677-60091185 GCA_028644305.1 Xerus rutilus
AGGTCTGGTATTGTAATGCCTCCTGCTTCACTCTTCTTGCTCAGAATCGCTTTGGCTATTCTCGGTCTCTTATTTTTCCATATGAATTTCATGATTGCCTTTTCTATTTCTATAAAAAAGGACTCTGGGATTTTAATTGGGATTGCATTGAATCTGTATAACGCTTTGGGTAGTATGGCCATTTTAATTATATTGATTTCAAGTACTTATAATTTCCCCAATGCCTATTGACTCAAAGCCTAGCTCTTTAAAGGTCTAGGTCCAATGCATTGTTTTCCTTCTACTTCTTTTATCTACATTACCTATGTGCTACTCCTAAACAACCTATAGATAAAATGTTCTATAGATAAAATGTCTTGCCTTGTGAATACATTTTTATGAAATTAATTCTCATTATTCCAAGTCTTCAGAACTCAGTTAAAACATCCACCTCATTGACATCTTTCCTAATGCCAACTGGAAGCTATCTTTTCTTCCTTACATTCTGATAGCACTTTATTTATAACTCTTTACTACTGAGTACTTTTTGGATTATACTATATAGAACACATTCTTCTACTCAGCAGTAAAGTCTTAAAAAGAATAGCAGTGTCCCTTCCAGAATCCTCTGGTTCATTGACAGAGCAGTGGTTTTCAGCTGGGTGACATCATTACACCTCAGGAAACACTTGGCAATGCCTAGATATATTTTTGGATGTCATAACTGGAGGAGGGGAGCTACTATCATCTAGTACGTAGAGGCCAGGGATGTTGCTAAACATCCAGAAGGCACAAGACAAGCTCTAATGACACTGAATTAAATAGCCCAAAATATCAATAATGTCAACTTGAAGAATTTCTTATATAGTGATAAATGATTAGCAGTATTTGTTAAATGAACAGTACAAGGTGTTTAATCTCCATCTTAAAATCTTGCCTTCTACTCACTAATAAAACTGAGTGGTTTGAAAAAACAAAAAATATCTAATTATTTAGATACGAACTACTCAAGTTTTACTTGAACTTAAATCACCCAAAGTTTCTGGGCAGCTAATTCATAAGGGGATCAACAATCTATCCCAATATTCCAAAATTAAATATAAATATCTGAAAATTTATATTACCTTTAAACAAATATCATTTAAAACATTCATTTGGGAAGGTCAATAACTAAGGTTAGCTCATAAGTACTCCGCATTATTAGAGATCTGAAGATTTAAAATAGTCTAAAGTTCTATTTGAGTTGCTAATAGATATAAAACTAGGGTTTCCTTGACTATTTCTGTATATTTTCAAGTTGAAATACAATAGATGGAGTAGAAACAAGATGTGTAAATAGTTCATATAGTAGACTAATATATTCTTGGGGAGTAACACCATCAGAGGTGATGAAGGGAATTCCTAAGCCCAGTCTTTTCACAAAATGATTTGTGAGTGGCCAAAAGATGTATCATTATTTTCTCCAGAACTCTAGAATCTAGTTAAAATAACCCAACCACCAGAGGAAGTCTTCTTGAAGAATGAATTAAATTACCCATTAATCATCTTCCATACTCCAGAATAGTAATAACAACCATGAGTAGAGCGTAAGCTGCAAGTGCTAGGGGGAGCAATAAGGATCTTATTCAGAAAGAACCTTGGTTGTAGATTTTAACCTGTCTGGTGGCCTCAAGAGTGCAAGGGCTTCCCTTTGTTTCAACCACAAGACTTAGAAAATCTTTTCTTTTTTTTGGCTCCAGGCATTTAAAGAAACTATCAAAACACTAAACTAATGGAACACAGACTTCAGCGGTAACAAATAACAAAGACTTCAGACTCTACAACAGTAATTTTGAGAAGCGGCTGAACAAGCAAACAACCAATAAACAGCAAAAAAACAGTGAGGGGGAAGAATCTCATTTCCAGAGTTGCCGAATTATAAGGTTCAAAACAACTTATTTTCACCAAAAATTAGGAGGCATGCAGTGTTGTTCATTTTCAGGAAAAAAAAAAAAAAAAAGAAATTAACAGAAATGTCCACTTGGATGCCCAGCCATTGCACTTACCAGACAAAGACTTTAAATTGACTGTTTTAAAAATTCACAAAGGACTAAAGGAAACCCAGAGAACAATAATTCAATGAATAGAGACCATCAATAAAGTCACAAATTATTTAAAAAAAAAAAAGTCCCCCAAAAGAAATTCTGGAGCTGAAAAATACAATAAATGAAATGAAAAATTCACTACAGAGGTTCAACAGCATATTTGAGCAGGCAGAAGAAAGAATTAAAGATTGGTTAATTGAGATCATCCAGTCTAAGCTGCAAAGAAAAAAAAAACGAAGATACGCTAGAGAAAAGGCTTGTCACACAAGCAATCTTGAGTAACCTTGCAAGTCTATTTATTTTTGGAGAAAATGGAAATCATTAGGCAATGGGAGGATATATTTCAGGTGCTAAAAGAAAGTAAAAAATACTTATCAACAATTCTACTACCTAGAAAGAGTTCAAAAATGAAAGAGAAATTAAAACATTTTTAGAGAAAAAAAGTTGAGAGTTCATCACTAGTGGAAAGGAGTCCTCTAAACTGAAATGGAATAGCAGTAATTTCAATCTTATACAAATAACAAAACAAAAACAATAAAAAAAACTAAGAGGTAGGGGCTGGGGCTGTGGCTCAGTGGTAGAGCACTTGCCTAGCATGAGGCACTGGGTTTGAGCCTCAGCACCACATATAAATAACAAATGAATAAAATAAAAATCCATTTTATTTTATTTAAAAATAAAATAAACAACAGCTAAGAGGTAAAGATATACACACAAGCCAGTAATATTATTTCATTTTTGATTTATAACTTTTTTGTTAAGACATGTAAAAAATGGTAGTTACAAATTTGTGTTAACAGGCATACAATGCATAAAGATGTAATCTGTGAAAATAACATTAAGGAGTCAGAGAGAGCTGAAAAGGAATAGGAGTTTTGTACACTTTTGTAACTAAACTGAGTTTAATTAAAACAATCATTATAAAGTTAAAATGTTAATTCTAATCCCCAGGGTTATGATTAAGAAACTAAACTCTATCTTTACCAAGACGAGATTGCTAGAATGGACAAAACAGAAAAACATGATTCACATTTTCAGTCTACATGCAGTCTACAAGATACTTGTTATAGACTCAAAAACACCAATATATTCAACATAAAAGTTTGGAAGGCTTGGAGTGGTGGCATGTGCCTGTAGTCCCAGCTACTTGGGAAGCTGAGGCAGGAAGATTGCTTTGAGTGAGTGATTGGCCAGTGTTTGAGGCTACCAGCCTGGACAACATACCGAATTATGAAAGAGTGAACGTATGGAAAATATATTCCATGCAAATAACAACAAAATGACAACTAGGGTGGCTATCCTAGTATCAGAAAAAGTAGACTTTAAGACAAAAACTGACACAGAATAACATTTTACCTTAACAGAGGGAATCCAAGAAGATAATAATTATAAACGTATATAATGAGTGTTCTGTATTGCGTGAAGCAAAAATGAAGAGAACCGAAGTTCAACTTAATAGTATACTGCAATAATGAACTAAAAAACTACACAAGAAACTGACTAGACCAGATAGACAGAAAACTGCACCCCACAAGAGCACAATATGCATTCTCTTTAAGTGCACAGGAAACATTCTCAGGACAAACCACATCATAGGTTATAAATCAAGTCTAAATAAACTTAAAAGGACTGAAATAAAAGAGTATGTTCTTTGATCACAAAGAAATGAAATTATAAACCAGTAACAAAAAGTCCACAATCGTGGAAATTAACACTGTCTTAAAAAGCCAACGGATCAAAGAAAAGATTACAAATGAAATTAAAAAACATTTTCAAGTTACTCTTAATTTTTAGAGGACTTTATACTACTAACAAAAGCTGCAGTACTAACAAAAGCTGCAGTACCATGTAAATATATTTCAGGAACTAGGAAAGCAGATGTTCAACAGAGGCCCTTATCAAGTATTTTTTAAATAGTCACACAATAAATACTATTCAAACGAAAGAAACCAAGAAGAAAAAAGAAAATACCCTTGAGATGAATAAAAAACAAAACCTATAGGAAGAGGCAATAGCAGTGCTTAGAGAGAAATTCTGTAGCTGTAAACATTTACATTAAAAATATCTCAGTCTGGGTTGGGATTGTAGCTCAGCGGTAGTGCTTGCCTCGCATGCGTGAGGCCCTGGGTTCGATCCTCAGCACCACATACAAAACAATAAAACAAAGACATTGTGTCCATCAACAACTAAAAAAATATTAAACAAAAATCTCAGTCTGGAGATGTAGCTCAGGAGAATGTGTGCTAGGCATGTATGTTCATTTCCCATCACCACAATACAGACTAACAAAAACCTGACTTTAACATTAATTTTAAGGAACTAAAAAAGAGAGGGTTAAACCCAAAGCTAGCAAAATGAAGGAGTATAAATCAGAATGGAGATAAGCAAAATATAAAGCAGAAAAACAACAGAATCAACAACTCCAACAAATGGTTCTTTGAGGAAAAAGATGGTATTTGGCGGGGAGACTCCGATTACTAAAATCAGAAATAAAAGCATGGATATTACTACTGAAAATACAGAAATAAAAAGGTTAAAAGAGAGTACTATGAACCATTGCATGTCAATAAATTAGATAAACTAAATGAAATGGGCAAATTCTTGGAAACATAAAAATTACCAAAACTGGCTCAAGAAGAAATAGAAAACCTCAACTAATCCACAACTAGAAATAATGAAGTTGATCCAGTAATAAAAAATTGGAATGAAGCAAAGCTTAGGACCACATGGCTTCACTGATAAATTATATCAAACTCTTAAAAAAATCATTAGTAAGAATTGATCTCAAATTATTAAAAAAAAGAAACACTTTCTAACTCATTTTAAGAGGCCAATGTTACCCTAATACCAAAGCCAGATAAACAAATCACCAGAGAAGAAAACTATAGGTCAATATACCCTACAAGTATAAATACGAAACTGTTCAACAAAATACTAGTAAACAAATCAAGCAGCATATTACAAAGATCATATATCATGATCAAGTAGGATTTATTCAAGGAAAGCAAGTTCAACTTTGGGAAATCAGTGTTAACAGACCACATTAACAGAATAAAGGGAGAAAACTACATGATCATCTCAACTGATAGAGAAAAAGCATGTGATACAATTTAATATCCTTTTGTGATAAAAACTTAGACTAGGAACTGAAGGGATCTTTTTCAACATGATAAAACCTTTTTATGAAAAACCCACAGCTAGCATCATGTTGCAGTAGTGAAATATGGTGACAGAATGAAAAACTTGTAAGATCAAGAACAGGACAAATATATCCATTTTGCTGTTTCCATAAAACATTACACTGAAGTTCTCACCCGAAGAACTGGGCAGGAAAAGAAATGAAGGACATTTATCTTTATAAAGGAATAAAGTAAAAATGATTCCTATTTGCACATGATATGACTTAGATAAAGAAATTCTAAAGAATCCACAAAAATACTAGTACATTTAATTCAAGAATTCAGTAAAGTTGCAGGATACAAGATAAATACAAAAATCAGCTGTACTCTTATCCCTTATCAAGAGCATGACTCCAGTTACAACAGCATCCAAAGAACAAAATACTGAGGAATAAATTTGACCAAGAAGGTATAAAATTTGTATATTGAAAACTACAAAATAGTATTGAAGGATAACTAAAGAAGACCTAAATAAATAAAAGACATCTACATTTTGTGGATTAAATATTAAGTGGTAATATTACCCAAACCAATCCACAGATTCAATGTAATCTCTAACAAAATCCACTGTTTTTTGCAGAAAAACAAAAGCAGATCCTCAAATTAATTGAACTGCAGGAAACTCTTTAACCAAAGGAATTTTGGGGAAGGGGGAACAAATTGGTCAACTCCATATTTTCATGATTTCAAAACTTACTTAGTTGAACATCCCTAAAATGTACTGACATGATGCTGCAAGTGGAAAGTTCCACATCTGACCTCACATGATGGGCTGTAGTTAAAATACAGGCACACTGAAAACATTATATGTAAAATGCCTTCAAATTATGTACATAAGTTGTATATAAACAAAGGAATTTTGTGTTTAGACTTGGGGTCCATCCCCAAGATATCTCATCCTGTATATGCAAATATGCCAAAATATAAGATTCAAAATCCAAAACACCTCTGGTCTTAAGAATTTTGGATAAGAGATGCTCAACCAGTACCAGCAAAAACCTAACACATATAGATCAGTGTAATACAACTCTGAGTTATATTGCCAAAATAATTGTGTATGGCCAATTATTTTTACTAACAGTGTCAAGATCACTTAATTAGGAACAGATAATCTTTTCAACAAATGGTACTCAAACAGCTGGATATCTACCTGCAAAAAAAGTGAATTTAGATCCCTATCTTACTATATAAAAATTTGTCTGAATGTAAGTGCTAACACCATGAAAACAGATAGAGGAGGAGATCCAAGATGACAGGCTAGAGGGAGGCTACATTCCTTGTCATTCCATGACCTGGGATTTAAGCAGTGGGAATACTGTTTCTCTGCAAATTATTAGAGGACCCACAACAGCTGCTCCAGCACAGGAATCCCACCCTGTGCCTGTGTGGGTCCCCCAGCCTGCTTCAGAGTTTGGGCAGGACCCTGGAAGCTTGCCCACACAAGACTCACTCCCACACAGAACCCCAGGCATCAGCACCACACACCGTGGACCCCCATATACCAGTATAGGGCTTCCCTGGTTGCCTCCATCTTGGGATAGGGCAACCACTGCGATAGTCCCTTTCACATGGTAGTCTGCACCGGGCTACACCGGACAGGGTCTGGAGACAGCCGCCTGCCACAACACTGCATCTCGGAACATGTCGCCCAATGCCACTAATGCCCCATCCACCCCGACACCCTATCTCTGAAAGCAGCCTCCTCCACCTCGGGGCACCTTTGTTACCATCTCGGATTATCCGCTACCTCCATCGCCGTCTTAGTTGGGGCAACTCCCAGCTTGGGACACAGGTTGGGGCCTAGAAGCAATATCAACCTATATTCCTCAACTCCCCACCCTCAATGCAGCCACTAACCTGGCACAGCTCTTGCAGCTACATGGCCCTGCAGTAGCTTACAAAGCCTGGTCCTGATCTGCCTGAGACAAAACAGCTCTACGTGAGAGGTGCGCAGGCCCCAGACCTCTGGAGAGAAGTTCCTGACTGAGAAGTAGAAAGTAAAGGGGTGAGTGAGATATAGTTTAGAGACTAAATTAGAGACTAGGAATTGTGAGGTCTTCAGGCAATATAAGGAGATAAGACCAGGCACCCACATCACACTAGCGGGCCCCAAAGGATATTCCTGGGACTCAGTCTTCCAACGGACTCAGTCTTCCAACGGGGACTGGCAAATGATAATCCCCACTTCCAGGAGTCTTGCCTACAAGACCAACCCTCCTACCCTAATAACCTTCACCATCCTCAGGGTGGAGTTATCAGCAAGCAACAGACAACCCCATACATTGGATGAGAAGGGAAGCAGAGAAGATACTAAACTCCAACAGAAACAATCCTTTAATTTACCTTGAGATTTTCATTTTCTATTATCTTTTTTGTTCCTTCTTTTTTCTCTCTCTCTTTTCCCACCTTCACATCCCCAACATTTGTGAAACTAAGTATTTTTCATGCATTAGGTTATTGAGGACTAGGATGTTTGAATAGTTCATTACAGTTGTGTTGTCCATTAATATTCTATTTTTTATTTTTCTTAATTTTTACGTTTGTTTTTTGTACTCTATTTTCTTCCCACTTACTTGTCTTCCCCAAAATCTCTTTCTCTCTTTTCTCCTGCTACTAGCCAACTTCTTTTGATTCCTCTCTCATGCTTTCTAAGATCTAACAACATTTCCTACCACCTTAACATCTCATCCTACACCCCATCCTCGGTACTCATTGTCCACCATCAGAACCTGTACACTCTTTTGAAAACCTACTGTTTATATTGTAGATAATAACTGAACTCACCATTTCTGTATATTTTGACAAACCATAAACATCTTATTAGGAGCTATTTGATTTAAGGCTGTATATTGTTTCTATTGGGATCTGTTAACATTGATCTCCCCCTTAAAGGAGAGGTATTGGAACCGTGCAGGGAAACCACAAGCCTATAAGATAAAAACTGTAACACTTTGGATCTGCAATGCTAGAAGGGAAGCCAGGCGAACAACATGAAAAAACAAGGGAAAAAAGTGCCCAAACAAACCAAGTTACTACTATTATTAGAATCCAGAGCCAGCATACCAGAAGAAATGTCAGAGGAGGAGTCTGGGATGTACATAATTAAAATGTTCTGTGAGTTAAAGGAAGATGTTAAGAGAGGAAACACAGGAAGCAAAAGATCATTTTGATAAAGAGCTACATAAACATAGGAAGCAAAAGATTACTTCAATTAGGAGATATAAATTCTGAAAAAAAAATCCTCGAAATGAAAATAAATAAATAAATAAACCAAATTAAAAACTCAATAGAAAGCATCACTGACAGATTAGATCACTTGGAAGACAAAACTTCAGACAATGAAGACAAAATATATAATCTTGAAAAGAGAGTTGACCACACAGTGAAAATGATAAGAAGCCATGAACAGAACATCCAAGAATTATGGGATAACATGCAAAGGTCAAATTTAAGAATTATTGGGATAGAGGAAGGCATAGAGTTACAAACCAAAGGAATGAACAATCTATTCAATGAAATAATATCAGATAATTTCCCAAACAAGAAGAATGAATTGAAAATCCAAATACAAGAGGCTTACGGGACACCAAATGTACAAAATTACAACAGATCTACACCAGGGCACATTATAATGAAAATACCTAGCATACAGAATAGGGAGAAAATTTTAAAAGCCACAAAAGAAAATAATTAGATTACATATAGGGGAAGACCAATTGGATCTCTGCAGATTCCTCAACCCAGACCCTCAAAGTTAGAAGAGCCTGGAACAACACATACCAAGCTCTGAAAGACAATGAATGCCAACCTAAAATCTTATATCCAGCAAAATTAAGCTTTAGATTTAATGATGAAATAAAAACCTCCCAAGATAAACAAAAATTTAAAAAATTTATAGCAAGAAAGCCTGCAACACAGAACATTCTTGGCAATATATTCCAAAAGGAGGAAATGAAAAACAACAACGAAATCTTCAATGGGAGGAACTACACTAAGGGAAAGGCCAATCAAAGGAGAAACCAAGTCAAGTTAAAAACCAAAAATAGCTGGCACAGTGGCACATACCTGTAATCCCAGCATTTTGGGAGGCTGAGAAAGGGCAGTAGTGAGTTCAAAGCCAGCCTCAGCAATGGGGAGGTGCTAAGCAACTCAGTGAGACCCTGTCTCTAACCGAAACACAAAACAGGGCTGGGGACGTAGCTCAGTGGTCAAGAACCCTTGAGTTCAATCCTTGGTAACAAAAAAACCAGAAACAATAAGAAAAATTAAAAAAATAAAGAAACCAAAATGACCGTGAATACAAACCATGTCTCAATAATAACCCTAAATGTTGATGGCCTAAACTCATCAATCAAAAGACACAGACTAGCAGATTGGATTAAAAAAAAAAAGGCCCAACAATATGCTGCCTTCAAGAGATTCATCTTCATGGAAAAGATATCCACACAATAAAGGTGAAAGGATGGGAAAAAATGTATCACTCACATGGACCCTGTAAATAAGCAGGGGTTTTCCATCCTCCTATCAGATAAGTGGATTTCAAACCAAAGTTAGAAAAGGGATAAAGAAGGTCATTTCATACTGCTTAAGGGAATAATACATCAACAAGACATAACAGACCACAACACAATGATACTGGGTGACTTTAACACATCTCTCTCACCACAGAGCTGTTTGGATAGAACCCCCCCCTCAAAGAAACTACGGAACTCAATAAAACAATTAATAATTTAGACTTAATAGAAATACATAGAATATTCCATCTGTCAACAGGCAAATACACTTTTTTCACAACGGCACATGGATCATTCTCTAAAACAGACCATGTTATGCCACAAAGCAAGTCTTAGCAAATACCAAAAAATAGAGATACTACCCTGCATTCTATCTGACCATAATGGAATGAAATTAGAAATCAATGACAAATCAAAAAACAGAAGCTACTCCAACACCTGGAGACTAAATGATACACTATTGAATGATGCATAGATAACATAAGACATCAGGGAAGAGATAAAAAAAAATTCTTAGAGGTAAATGAGAACTCCAATACAACATATCAAAATCTCAGGGACAGTATGAAGGCAGTGCTAAAAGAAAAGTTCATTGCATTAAGCTCAGTCATTAAAAGAAGAAAAAGTCAACAAATAAACACCCAGACATTACAACTCAAAGCCCTGGAAAAAGAGGAACAAAACAAATATCCAAAGAAGAAGACAGGAAATAATTAGAGATGAAATCGAAACAAAAGAAACAATTCCAAAAATTAAAAAAATAAAAAGCTAATTCTTTGCAAAAATAAGTAAAATTAACAAATACTTAGGTACCCTAATGAAAAGGAGACAGAAAACTCAAATTACTAAAATTTGTGATGAAAAAGGAAATATCATGACAGACACTACTGAAATACAGAAGACAATCAGAAACTATTTTGAAAATTTATATTCTAGTAAATAAAAAACATTAAAGACACCAACAAATTTCTAGAGGCATATGACCTCCCCAAACTGACCCAGGAGGACATACACAACTTAAACAGATCAATTTCAAGCAAGGAAATAGAAGATGCCATCAAAAGCCTACTAGCCAAGAAAAACACTGGACCAGACAGATTTTCAGCCAAGTTCTACAAAACCTACAAAGAAGAATTAATACCAATACTCCTCAAATTGTACTGTGAAACAGAAAAGGAGGGAATCTTTCCAAACTCATTCTATGAGGCAAGTATCACTCTGACACCAAAACCAGACAGAGGTGCATCAATGAAAGAAAATTGCAGACCAATAGCCCTGATGAATACTGATGCAAAAATTCTCAATAACATCTTGGAAAATTGCATACAAAAACATATTAAAAAGATAATGCACCATGATCAAGTGAGGTTCATTCCAGGGATGCAAGGTTGGTTCAACGTATGGAAATCAATAAACGTAATCCATCACATCAATAGACTGAAAGATAAGAATAATATGATTTTATCAACTGATGCAGAGAAGAAAGCATTTGACAAAATACAGTACTTCTTTATGTTCAAAACACTAGAAAAACTAGGGACAGTAGGAACACACTTCATCATTGTAAAAGTTGTCTATGCTAAACCAAAAGCCAACATCATCCTAAATGGAAAAAAATTGGAAGCATTCCCTCTAAAAACAGGAACCATACAGGGATGCCCTCTTTCACCACTTCTATTCAACACAGTCCTTGAAATGCTGGCCAGAGCAATTAGACGAAAGAAATTAAAGAGATATGAATAGGAAAAGAAGAACTCAAACTATCATTATTTGACAACAACATGATACTATGAGGATCCAAAATATTCCACCAGAAAACTTCTAGAATTAATAAATGAATTCAGGAAATTTGCAGGATATAACACCCATAAATCAAATGCATTTCTATACATCAGTGATGAATCCTCTGAAAGAGAAATTAGGAAAACTACCCCATTAACAATAGCCTCAAACAATAATAATAAAAATACTTGGGAATCAATCTACAAGAGAGGTGAAAGACCTTTACAATGAAAAACGGGACATTAAAGAAAGACACTGGGGCTGAGGCTGTAGCTCAGTGGTAGAGCGCTTGCCTAGCATGCGTGAGGCCCTGGGTTCAATCCTCAGTACCACATATAAAAATAATAAATGAATAAAATAAAGATCCATCAACAACTAAAAAAAAAAAATTAAAAAAAAAAAAAAAAGACAGACACTGAAGAATACCTTAGAATATAGAAAGATCTCCCATGCTCTTGGATAGGCAGAATTAATATTGTCAAAATGGCTATACTACCCAAAGCACTATACAGATTCAATGCAATTCCAATTAAAATCCCAATGTCATTCCTTATAGAAAAACCAATCATGAAATTCATTTGGAAAAATAAGAGACCCAGAATAGCCAAAGCAATCCTTACTAAGAAGAGTGAAGCAGGAGGCATCACAATACCAGACCTTAAAGTATACTACAAAGTTATAGTAACAAAAACAGCATGGTATTGGCACCAAAATAGACATTAGACCAACGGTACAGAATCGAAGACACAAGAGAAAAACCTACATAAATACAATTATCTCATACCAAAGGTGCCAAAAGCATACACTGGAGAAAAGTTAGCCTCTTCAACAAGTGGTGCTGGAAAAACCAGAAATCCATATGCAGCAAAATGAAACTAAACCCCTATCTCTCACCATGCACAAAACTCAATTCAAAGTGGATCAAGGAGTCAGGCACAGTGGCACACACCTGTAATCCCAGCACTTTGAGAGGCTGAGGCAGGAGGATCACGAGTTCAAAGCCAGCCTCAGCAACAGCGAGGCCTGCTAAGCAAGCCCCTCAAAAATATTAGCAAACTGAATCCCTAGTATGCTAGTGTTCAAGTGGGGTTTATCTCAGGAATGCAAGGGTGGTTCAACTTAAAAAAAAAAAAAAATCAAGCAATGTAACATATCAATGGAAAGAAAAAGAAATCACCTAGTTATCTCAATTGCCACAGAAAAATCATTTAACAAGCTAAACACTCTTTCAGGATAAAAACAAGCCAAACAAAAAACAAACAAAACCCCTCAACAAACTAGGAATAAAAAGATATTATGAGTTGAAGAGTTTCCTAAAAAGATATGTTCAAGTCTTAGTCTCCAATACCTCAATAGGGTGACTTTATTTGGAAATAGGGTTCTTACAGATGTAATTAGTCATGATAAGATCACACTGTGGCATAGGGTGGGTCCTTAACCCAGTATGTTGGTGTCCATATAAAAACACAGACACACACAGGGAGAATACAAAAGGCAGAGTTTGGAAAGATACAGATTTCTAGCCTTTGGAAGAGTCAGAGTAATTTTCTGCTTTTTAAAGCTTCCCAGTTTGGGAGCTTTGTTATGGTAGCCCCAGAAAACAAACACAGGAGGGAACTTCCTCAACACTGATATTCTCAATGGTGAAAGAATGAAAGCTTTCTCCCAAGGAAAGGAATAAAAGACGCTTGTTTACACAACTGGTATTCACCACTGCACTGGAAATTCAAGCTAGAGCAATTGAAGCAAGACAAAGAAATAGAAGGCATTCAAATACGAAAGCAGTAAAGCTATCCCCTTATCCAGAACAAAAAAATACAAATACGTGTATGTATATATATAAATACGCACAAACACATGAGAAATTCCAAAGAATATGCACACACAAAAACACTTAATAGTGTGCTAATAAAGTCGGGCGCAGTGGCGCACACCTGTAATCCCAGCACTTCGGGAGGCTGAGACAGGAGAATCGGGAGTTCAAAGCCAGCCTCAGCAACGGCGAGGCACTAAGCAACTCAGTGAGACCCTATCTCTACATAAAACAAATAGGGCTGGGGATGTGGCTCAGTGGTCAAGTACCCCTGAGTTCAATCCCTTGTGCAAAAAAAAAAATAAACTACCATTATATTTTCTTCAAAGTTGTTCAAAAAGTTTAGTCTTTTAAACAAGAGAGCTGATTATAACAAGAATACTGGTCATTTATGTTACTATAACTAAGAATCTATAAACAGCAAAATACAATTTTAAAATAATAGGTACCTGCAATATATTTCCATTACTGCATGTGGAACCCTAAATGTAAGAATACTGTGCAACAGTCCATATCAAGAGCTGTACACTGAACTCTTATGCAACTGGAATTTAAAACCATTAATTGAAAAAGAAATCAATCACTATACTAAAATAACAGCAATAGAAGCTTTAATCTTTTATTCTATTCTTATGGTCATATGGTACCTAAGTCTAAATTGCTAGGTGACCTGAATTAATTCAAGTTAAGAATCAGACTACTAGACTACAGGGCTTGGGATATAGCTCAGTGGAAGAGCACTTACCTAACATGCCTGAAGCCCTGGGCTCAATTCCCAGTGCCTCAAAAACAAACACACACACAAACAAAAAAACAACTGGTAGGCTGGAACTGCATTTTACCGTGCACTTGAAATCTATTCATTTTCTTCAAATCACTCAGCTACTATGAAAGTATTCAAGAAATGAGATTTTTAAAAATTATAATAATAAGTGCTAATCCATCATATTATTTTTCAGTCATTAAAAGAAAGTATTTTACAATTGCTCAGTCACATCTGTAAGGCTTAATTAGAGAAAATGAGAACTGTTTAAATCAAGAAGGTAACATTGTAAGAATCTGTATTTCTTCTATATTAAAGATGAACAGAAACAGACAAGAAATTTGCTTGAAACACACTTCTCAAGTATTTGTTCATGGAAAAAGTAAATTGTTAAGGGCATATCCCATGTAGGTTCTATAAACTAATCATTCTTCTTTTTTCAATTGGGGGGGGGGGTTGCCAGGGATTGAACTCAGGGGCACTCGACCACTAAGCCACATCCCCAGTTCTATTTTGTATTTTACTTAGAGATAAGGTCTTACTGAGTTGCTTAGTACCTCGCTGTTGCTGAGGCTGGCTTTGAACTTGACCTTCCTCTGCCTCAGCTTCCCAAGCTGTTGGGATTACAAGCATGGTAATCCTGGCTAAACTAACCCTTCTTAATTGAAGCGAAACTATAATCCTAGCAGGTGACAGTTTATCACCCACATTTCACAACCTTATTAAAACTTAAAAGCCACCATTCCTCAACAGAGACAACAGAATATATATAGAACTTAGGTGATAATCAGACTAAAAGGATAAGATGTACACAAAAGTGAGCATGCTTATATATATATAGGACATTGGTATGCTAGTTTTTTTAAAAAAAACCAATGCTCATATATCAAGAGAGATAATTAAGAACAAATAAAGGGGCTGGGGTTATGGCGCAGTGGTAGCGTGCTCGCCTAGCACGCGTGAGGCACTGTGTTCGATCCTCAGCACCACATAAAAATAAAATAAAGATATTCTGTCCACCTACAACTAAAAAAATAAATAAATATTTAAAAAAAAAAAAAAGAACAAATAAAGCTAAACTAACTTAGCTCATGTTTTCAAACCATTAAAATTTGTAGTCCATTCAATCACTAAGATTTCATGGTTAACTTGTGTTCATTTTAAATATACTCTAACACAACTACCTTCTGCTACCCTACCTTTGGCTGGTCCAGCGCAATATTTTTAGTTTACATCAGGCAAAATAAACATAAGAGCAAGCTTATTTTTAAAATAGCAAGGATAACTATACATTTCTTAAAAATACAACTCAATCCATATAAATCACATCAAGCTAGAACTGCTGAATAAACTGGAACATCACAATAACCTGTTTTATACAAATATAACTATGCCTGTTTTAAAAGAAAACAATCCATGATAAGATAGATAGCATTAATAGTATTAGATTTTAAAATATTGGAAACTTCCAAATTATTGACTCAAATAATAAAGATCTATTGATAGCACAATAACCAAGTTATTCTAAATGTCAAAGTAAGATAAAGTTTAATGCTTTGGCATCAATTTAACCATCTATTAGGTTCAAGAGAAGTCCAACAAAAGCATTACTGGTCAACAAACCTCCTTCCAAATGTCAAATGGTTATCTTAAGAGTTAATACTCAAGTTAAGACTCAATCCCGATAATGAAAACTATAATCCTCTTTCAAAATTTAGTTTAAACAAGTCACAAACATTTGATAAACTCTTGGGATAGCATAAGTGAAAATTTAAATCAAATCTTGTTTTGATACTCTATCCTACCTGTATCTTCAATAAATTCCACACATTTTTCAACAAACAGTGGTATGGGCTTCTCAGCTGTAACCAGATCCTGGAGGGGCATCCCAAAGTAATTACTTTCCCAATTTCTACGCGTTGGTGGATTGAAGTTCTTAGTTTTCTTTTTCTGCTATAAGAAAACATATTTGAGTTAAAACTATTAAAAATTAATCTCCCTCAGAATATTAGTATCAAGCAATGTAAACACAGTTTGGATCAAAGGAAATATTTACAAGCTATACCCAATCAAAATGTCCATGAATACAGGACTCATTACATTCTACTTAGGAGCAGCAACCTGATCAGTGGAGGCAAAACAGTGAACAGGAAAAAAAATTAGCTGACTAGAAGAAAATATTTTCCTTCGAAAATAACATAAGACTGGACAGGGAGAGATGAGAAAGATTAGATAGTAGAAGAATGGGAAGATCATTTTTCAACGACAATATAAGGGACAAACTATGAATAAAAAATGGCCAATTCAGTTTTTGTGTGGTCTGTTAATTTTATTTTAGCCTTTGAGGTAGATCCAAGGGAGGTTTTTATATAAAACTGTAGAATTTACTGATTACTGATTATACAATGAGGCTATATATTTGCACCAAGAGTTTAGTCTACTTCCCCATATTTTTCCATTCCATTGTCTTAAATATTAAGACAGTTTTCAGAAGAAATGTATAAAATATTTTTATAACAGTAAAAACCAAAACAAAAAATTTTTTTCTAGAATTTAACTTTTATCTAACATTAGAAAAAAATGGATTATTAACCAAGAAAACTCAAGGATGTATTGTCTGGAATCAATGTTGGGGAGATTAATGAGTAGGGCATAGCAAGCATCTTCAAAGATGATTCTATTATGCACACCCTGTTGAGAATCTCTAAAGTATAGAAGAAAGTTCTCAGAAAGTCAAAGAGCTTGTTAAGAGCACTTTTACTGATTGCCCTGGTATCTTTCTCAGTCTATCTAAAAATTTTTATTTTCTCTAGTATAAATCACAAATCTACTCATATTGATCATATATCACTACTGGCTTACAAACAGAACAAAAATTAATTTCCTTCTATTTTAACCTGACAAGAATGGTCTTGTCTTAGGACTTCTGCATGGGCTGTTCCTTTTATCTTTTCAATGAGGCCTACACTGATCTCCTGATTAAAAATTACAAACTGCAATCCTACTGCTTGTCTTCCCTAGTCCTTCCCAGTACTTCCAATCCATCTTATCCTACTTTTTCTCTCCTCATCAGTATATAATTTATTCATAATCATCTTTGTTTCAAGGGTGGGAGGGAGGAGACTTCACCTGCTACAACAGAAGCTCTACATATGAGCAGAGATTTTGATTTGCTCATAAACATATCCTAAAGACCAAGAATACCGTCTATGAAAGAAAACAGTACAAATGGTCCTAAAAAATACTTGAAGTCTCAAATTGAAGAAGACTTTAGAAGACGGAAAGATCTCCCATGCTCTTATCTTAGACAGGCAGAATTAATATTGTCAAAATGGCCATACTACCAAAAATGTTAAGACAGATTTAATGCAATTCCTATTAAAATTCCAATGACATGCTTCATAAAAAACAGAAAAAGCAGTCATGAAATTCATTTGGAAACATAAGAGGCCAGGAATAGCCACAGCAATCCTTAGGATGAAAAAGTAAAGCAAGAGGCATCACAATACCAGACCTTAAATTATACTACAGAGTTATAGTAACAAAATTAGTATGGTATTGGCACCAAAAAGACATCAAGACAATGGTACAGAAGACACAAGGGCAAACCCTCAGTTATCTCATACTAGACTAAAGCACCACAAACATGCATTAGAAAAATGATAGCCTCTCTTCAACAATGGTGCTGGGAAAACTACATATGGATTCATATGTAGCAAAATGAAATTAAACCCCTATCCCTTACCCTGCACAAAACTCAACTCAAAGTGGATCAAAGACCTAGGCATTAGACCAGAGACCTTGCACCTACTAGAAGAAAAAGCAGGCCCAAATCACCATTATATTGGCTTAGGAACTGAATTCCTCAATGAGACTCTAAAACACAAGAAGTAAAATCAACAATCAATAAATGGGATTGTATCAAACTAAAAAGCTTCTTCACAGCAAAGGAAACAAATAAGAACACGAAGAGAGAGTCTACAGAATGGGATAAAATCTCTGCCACTTGTACCTCAGATAAGCATTAATCTCCAGGATATATAAAAGAACTCAAAACCTAATGCAAAATTTAAAAAAAGTGTACACTCATACATTGCTGGTGGGACTGCAAATTAGTGGAACCACTCTGGAAAGTAGTATGGAGATTCCTCAGAAAACTTGGAATGAAATCACTGTGAGGCACTGGGTTCAATCCCCAACATCATATATAAATAACAAATGAATAAAATAAAGATCCATCAACAATTAAAACAAAAATTTGAAAAAAAAAGAATGAAATTTTGGCATTTGCCAGTAAATGGATAGAACTGGAGGCTATCATGCCAAGTGAAATAAGCCAACCCCCCAAACCAAAGTCCAAATGGTCTCTCTGATATGCAAATGTTAACACACAATATGGGGGTGGGGGTTGGGGGGGTAGAAGTTCATTGGATCAAAGGGGAATGAAGGGAAGATGGGAGGGATGCGACCAGGAAAGATAGTAGAATGAATTGAACATAACTTTCCTATGTTCATATATGAATACATGACCCGTGTTTAACTCCACATCATGTACAACCACAAGAATGGGAAGTTATACTTCATGTATGTATAACGTCAAAATACATTCTACTGTCACGTATAGCTAAAAAGAACAAAAATAAATAAACACTCCCTCCCCAATATTTAACATCTCTTCTAAAATAATGAACTTGGTTTATAGATTGAGTGATCTTACCATGTACTAGGAAAGATAAATAGGAGTGAATTATCAAAGACATATTGTGCTACACTTAGTAAGCCTCAAAGAATATTAAAGGATCCAAACAGATTAAAAACAACAACAACAACAAAAAAAAACAGTGGAGGAACAGTAACAGGATAGCCTCAAAGTTCTCAGGAAAACCACAAGTCACAGGATTCACCTACAGGAATGCTTGTGGGAAAAAGAAGTGCCAAGAATTCTTTACCCAGTCAATATATGTCATTCAGGTGTACATAACCACCAACTACAAATTTTGTCAAATATGTAATAATCAAATTTAAATTATAGCATGCACAAACTCCTTGAAAAATCATAAGCACACAATGAAGAATCAATAAAAAAACATATTGGAGAATGTTGCTATAAAAAACAAACACTATACAATGAAATAAAACTAATTCTAAGTAACGATAGTGTGACTACTAAATAACATATCATCAATAATTTCCAGGCAGCACTACAAAATATAAAAATTATCTGGTAACATGTCCTGTTTGTGGATATGATTCTCTCTATATAGAAAAACCAAAAAGATTCCACCAGAATACTATCAAAACTGATAAATTCAGTAAGGTAAGCACTTTAAGACATTGATGTGGCAATTGTTTTCTGCAAAGGACCCTAAAAGCACAAGAAAAAAAACTGGCAAATGGAATTACATCAAACTAAAAGGCTTCTGCATAGCAAAGGAGACAATCAACAGAGTGAAGGGACAACTTATAGAATGGGAAAAAAGATCTGCCAACTAACTATGCATCTCACGGAGGGCTAAATTCAGAATATATAAAGAACTCAACAACAATTGAATTAAAACATGAACAAATTATCTGAATAGCTATTTCTCAAAAGAAGAAATATAAATAGCCAATAAACATGAAAAGTGGCCAAAATCATCAACCATCAGGGAAATACATATCAAAACTACAATGAGATACCATCTCACCCCAGTTAAAATAGCCATTATCCAAAAAACAAAAAATAAATGCTAGCAAGGATACGGAGAAAAATGAACTCTTATACACCATTGATGGGAATGTAAATTAGTAGTCATTATGGAGAGCAGTATGAAGGTTCTTCATAAAACCAAACACAGATATATCACATGATTCCAACTGTTCCACTTCTAGATATATATCCAAGAGAAGTGAGAACAGCATACCAAACAGATACCTGCACACCCATGTTTACTGTGGCACTATCCACAAAAGCTAACATAAGATATCAGCCTAGGTGCCCACCAACAGATGAATGGGGTAAAAAAAATATATTATGGAATACTATTCAGAAATAAAGAATAAAATTCTGTCATTTGTAGCAAAAGGGATGGGAGTAAGTAGAGCACATTTTGTTAAGTGAAATAAGCCAGACCAGAAAGTGAAAAGCTAAAAATGTTAACCTGGCAGTAGAATAGTGACTATGGGTTCATTTAAAAATATTTTTTAAAGGAAAAAAATATAACAATCCATGAGAGGTGGAAAAAATGATTTGTCATTTTTTAAAAAGCAACACTGGACTGCTCTTCAAGGCAAGAAGCTTTGAGTTATACAAAAAGACTCACTTGATCACTACCCAGAATTCAATCCATCAGGTAGTAATGTTATGGTAGAAATAAATATAAACAACTATGGAAACAAAATAAATTATAAGTTACCTCCTTTCGTCCTCATCAGCTCAAGCACGTCTAAAGTAATGATAATAAAGGCTTGAATTAAGGTGGCTAATTTTAATAGATTCATATAAGTTTAAGAGTAGTATAAGCAGTATAATATTATTTATCTAAAAGTCAGTCATTCATATTAATATAAGTACAGTTGACCCTTCAACACTACCAGGGGTTAAGGGTGCTGATTCCTCTAATAAAAAATCTGAGTATAATTTTCTAAAAAAAACAAATTTAGCTCTTTATTAAGAGATACTTGCAGTTTGACTTTTTTTGAAAAAATCAAGTTGTAAATATTTACTACAAATTAAAAAGTAGATTTAAAAAATTTTTTCACATATAACCAGATACAAAACAATTTAAAAACCTGTAAAGGTATACTTAGAAAAATCAGGTTTTAAAAAAACTTTCTTTTGTTTTTACCAAAAAGATATGTCTTTAGGTAAAAACAATAAAAGCCCTATGCATGCTACAAAGATAATATAGATAGTCTATCTGGTCAACAGGTACAAAGCAAGCACTGTAAGATCTTCAGCTCCAATCTCCTGTTCATTTTTTATTGCTCAAATTCTGTTGGATGTGTTCCATCACATTTCCCCGCACAGGAGAGTTGGAATACTGTGGTCATACCCAAAGGATTTCTGCATATAGTAAAGTGAGAACCTTTACCTGAATTAGGGCAAGTGTTGTTAAGCCTGCTATCTGGAGTACTTGTTCTTTTTCATACCTTCACTATTCTG
Organism: Xerus rutilus; assembly: GCA_028644305.1. NCBI lineage: Eukaryota > Metazoa > Chordata > Mammalia > Rodentia > Sciuridae > Xerus > Xerus rutilus. Next base: position 60,068,936 of record CM053401.1, read on the forward strand.
GTAATTCTGCTGATGATTGTATAGAGGACCCCTAGGACATTGAGATCATCCATTATGCTTATAGTCTATTGCATATTTACTACTTTGAACTCTAGATCTTCACCAGACCCTGCAACATTTGATGAATCCACACCTTTTCCTCCTTCAACATCAAATTCTAGTCTCTTCATCTCATACACTTAGAAGGTACTTCCTAGGGTTATTCTTTATGGCAGTCTGATATATGTAACTACATCTTCCTTGGTGTTATTTCTGGTGGTAAAATCTTATCAGTTTCTTACACTGAATGGTTTTACTATTCCATAAACCTTCACTGTATTAACTTTCCTGGCTCTGCCCACCAGTAGAGCCTGCCAATGTGAGTCGCCCCTTTGTCTCTTCTCTGCACTACTGCTTTTGGTGCCTGGCTTGGTGTTGGCCTTGCTGGGAATGGGGGTGGTTGCAGCTGTGGCAGCTGCAGATGCTCTTAGGCTTGGTACCATGGGAGCAATAGAGCTACTCAGGGCCCTTTGGAGTCTGCTCTTTGCTCCTGATTGAAATCTGGGTATAACTTTTCCCCTAAATCTACTTTCTGTACCTACTATTCACCAGAAACCTTCTAACATAAGCAGTCAATTAACATATCCTCCCACCCCTTTTTGTGGTACTGGTTATGGAACCCAGTGTTGCTCTACCACTCAGCTACATCCCCAGGTTGTTTTATTTTTTATTTTGAGACAAGGTCTTGCTAAGATGCCCCAATTGGCCTTGAACTCATAATCTTCCTGTTTCAGCTGCTAGGATTACAAATATGCACCACTGCCCCTGGCTACATGTTGAAAAATAAGGTCTTTTTCTTGGGATGGGGTGGGGCAATATACAGAGATAGTCAACTGCTCAGCTGGAGATGAGTTCACTCTAACAGGAGGTGGCTACAAAATTTTTACAGTAAATCAGTTATGTACTACAGTTAATTTAATGTAGGTATGAATTAATAGCATTTTTACATGTGTTTACATTTCTCTTGACTGAATGGTGCCATTTATGATTTGCAGTGTTAAGTTTTAATATAGTTTAGCTTTTATAAGAGATTTGTGTATATATTCTGGTAGTAAATAACTCATCTACATATATTTTATGCATTTGTGACCTACTTAACTTTTTAAAAATGTTTTCAATATTTCTAGGCTAAACCACATCTCCAGATAAAATCTCCAAAACTTAAGTGAACGTGTGCAGTTCGAATCTGTTATTCAAGGGTAGATTGTGTACAAAAAGGTAAAAAAAAAAGGGGGGGTTACACAGTATTTCCACTGTTAAGTCATACATTTCCTTTTGTAAAGGAAGAAACAAATTTTGAAAGGCAAAATATTACTTGTGTAACCAGGAAAAAAAAATAAGATTAAAAAAAATCACGGACTAGGGTTGTGGCTCAGTGGTAGAGCACTTGCCTAGCATGTGTGAGGCACTGGGTTCGATCCTTTATACCACAGAAAAATAGTTGTGTGTGTGTTTTTTTTAAATAGTCTATTTTAAAAAATTATACATAAATTCTGACTTCTCTAAAAGGAAAAAGTGATGGGAAATCATACTTCCCTCCAACAGATTCCCATTTGAATTTTCTCTTGTCACTATATACTCCGGTCCCCCTGTCCTAAACTCGAGGGATTCTCAACATATCCCAGCATACAATGCAATCAAAGAAACCCAGGTAACTACAAGACCTACTTAACCTCTCCCTTCCTAATGTTCTCAAACCACATTTCATTATGTTACTGCCATGACCAACTTTCCTGTAGTTCTACCCTGTTTCATATTTTCCTACCTGTAACAACCATAGTACAATTATATAAGCTACTGCCCCCTCCATCATCTAAATTCTTCTTTCTACTACTTCTTTGGGGCTACTCCAATTCCTCATACTTTTTTTTTCTTTTAGCATCAATCTGTCCCTCTCCTGGGACATTCTCATAAACATACAAATACTCTCTAATCTTTCAAAACAAGTCCAAAAACCCTACTCCAATACCACATTGCTTTCTAATCACTGCCTCAATTTTGCTCCCTTTCACAGAGGAAAAAACAAAACAAAACAAAACCAACTTCAATGTCATTTACATCTTCGTTTTTCACATCTCATTCACTCTTCAATCCACTTTCATCTGGCTTTTTGTACCATTCTATTAAACTGATGATCAAATACTCTCACACTATGAAATTTAAAAAAAATTTTTTTTTCTTCAGCCTCAATTTCCTCCGTAAGTACTTGTTCTTTTGGCTTCCAGAGCACTAATCTTTACTAGTTTCTCTCTTTTCAGTCTCATCTGTCAATAATTCTTCCTTTTCTAGTCAAACTTGGTTCTGAGCTCTCCTTTCTTCTCTAGCTATAATCTGCCCTTGGATGAATTTATCTAATCATGCAGTTTTAAGTTGTTTTATGTCCTGGAAACTCTTCCTCTGAGTACCAGATTCATATATTTAATTTTTAGACTATTTGACATTTACACTTAGTATCAACAGGTATATTTAAAACATAAAAAACAAAATAGATGCCTTAACTCCCTTTTGTCTGAGATCTCTCACCTCTAGATTTCACTATTTCAGTAAATTCATCCAGTTGCTCAAACTATAAATCATTACTTTCAAAATAGTATCTAGAATCTAGTTACTTTTTTTCTTTCTTAGTATCGGAACCCAGAATAATACCTAGCACAAGGTAATACTTAGTAAACTGTGACAAGAAGCGAACAAAACTGAACAAAAACTTGAAGGCTGAGCATGGCAGTGCCAGTCTGTAATCCCAGCAGTTCAGGAGGCTGAGGCAGGAGGATCACAAGTTCAAAGGCAGCCTCATCAACAGTGAGGTGCTAAGCTACTCTATGAGCTCCCATCTCTAAAAAAAAAAAAAAAATATGTGGCTCAGTGGTCAAGGACCCCTGAGTTCAATCCCCAGTACCAAAAAAAAAAAAACCTTGAAGAGTCTTTACTATGTAAAATTTCTGGGCTGTTCCTTTACTCACCAGTTTACAGAAACCATTTCATTTCCCTAATTCTTCATTCCTGTGAAAGGCACTAGACAGTTATACCCAAACTTACATATCCTAAGTGAAACCAGATTCATACAAAAGAATGATTATAAAGTTATGGTAAGAAATAAGCAGTTTGGATATAAAGAAAGATGCTTTCAACAGTGTATAAACTGAGAAATATAACCGGCTAGGTTACTGTGAAGGATACAAAAATAGTAGAATTTAATATACTCAAGAAACATACAATCTATTATAAAGAGTAAAACACCCCACTATCAGTTATTTAACAGCACATACAAAATGGTATGTTAAGTATCAAAATAACTTGATGTAAGATTTAAACACAGACTTCAAAAAGGTAAATCTCATATAAGAAATAAGGTTAGGGACATTTTAGAAATTTAGAAAGGAGCCTGTAAGTCTATAGAATCTATATGTGACTTAGTCACTTAAATATTTGGATGTCTATTAACTAGTACCTATTATATCAGAAAAAAAGACTAGAAACTGCCATTTATATATCGCTCACCATGTACCACGCACTAGTTAAGGCTATGTACTCAATCTCAATTTTCACATCAGCTCTGAGACAGCTACTATTTTACAACTATTTGGATATTCCTGGAATTTATATGCCCATAATGGGTGCAGAAAGGTAGACAAGGGCTACACTACAATGGCTTTAGGTGAGGAGTCTGAAATTTATACAATTCGTGTGAATTAATGTTGAATGTAACAGAGAAACTCAATTAAAAAGTTATTGCACTGCAAATACTGGTGAGGATGTTGAGAAACTAGATACATCATACACTGTTAGTTGTAATTTAAAATGGTACACTGTACTCTGGAAAACACAAGTTTCTCATGAGACTTAATATGAAGTTACCACAAGACCCGGCAACTGCATTCTTGAGCATTTATCCTAGAGAAATGAAAATTTATGTTCATATAAAAACCTACTCTCAAATGTTCATAGCAACCTTATTCATGATCATTAAAATATAGAGATAACTTGGTGTACTTCAACAGGTTAAAAAACTGATATATTAACACCATGGAATATTATTCAACAATAAAAAGGAATAGTTGATACATGCAATGACTTGACTGAATCTTAAGGGAATTATGTTGAATGAAAAAAAAGCCAAGCCTAGAAAGTTACATACTATATGATCCCATTTATATAACATTCTTGAAAGGACAAAATTATAAGCCAGGTGTGGTGCTACATGCCTATAATTCCAGCTACTTGGGATGCTGAGGCAAGTCAGTCTCAAATCCCAGGCTGGCCTGAGAAATTTAGAGAGATCATGTCACAAAACAAAAGGGGAGTGAGGGGGCTAGGGATGCAGCTCTGGTAGAGTGCCCTTGGGCTTAATCCCCAGTACTCTGGCAGGGCTGGTGTGGGAGCAGGGACAAGAAATGACAAAATTATAGAAATGGAAAACAGATTAAATGCTGCCAGATTAGGTCAGGGGTGGGGAATGGGGAGGAGGAGGGTATGGTTATAAAAAGATAACACAAGGGATCTTTATAGTAATGAAGGCAGAACACACACAAAGGAGTACAAGTGAAACTGGAAAACTTAAGATGTGGACCATATTAATGTCAATACACTGGTTGTGATACTGTACTAGTTTTCCAAAATGTTATACCATTGTGGTACAAAACGGTACACGAGATCTCTATTATTTCTTACAATGGTATGTGACTCTACATTTAAAAATAAAAATGTTTAATTAGGAAATAATAAAAAGGTCATTGCAATAATCCAGATAATAATGACAACCTCAACAAAGACAGTGACAATGAAGTAGAAGCAACACATTTTACAATCAAATAAAAACAGTCAAGTATTATAAATAGCAATAGCATGTATCTCTGATTTCATAGTATCACTTTCCTAAAAGCACATTCTTAACTTCTTATTCAATCATGGTAAGGACAGGGAAGTAGAAACTATGACCAATGAGGAAAAACCTGCTTTTCCTACTGAACGAGTACAAACATGTCATCAATGAATGACTTCTAGAAACTCATGGCAATTTCTTTAGGGACCACCTACTATACCAAGGTTTCTCAACTTCAGCATTATTGACATTTTGGGCTGCATAATGTTCTGTTGTGGGAAGTGGCTTGTGAATCCTAGAAGGTGTAGCAGCACCCCTGACTTCTACTGACTAGATGCCAGTAGCAACTCCTCAAACCCAGTTGTGACATCCAAAAATGTCTCCAGACATTGCCATATGCACACTAGAGGGCAATATTGACCCTGGCTGAGAACCACTGTTAGGCTAGTAAAAACAAAGACAAAGGGCTGGAGTTGTAGCACAGTGGTAGAGTGCTTGCCTAGCACATGTGAGGCACTGGGTTCAATCCTCAGCACCACATAAAAATAAATAAAATAAAGGTATTGTGTTCATCTATAAAAGGACCAAGAACTCAAGCTGGGAAAATGGACAGAGATGTATTCCTGAATAAGTCTGAGAAACTTAAAAAAAAAAAAAAAAAAGCCATACATGACTCAAGATTGGGAAACACCACCGTAGAGTATACAAAGATGCATGATAATCTTAATTGTTCTCAAAATGTTTACAACAAAGGGAAAAAAACACAAAAATTTGTGTACTATATATAAAGCAATTTCTTTAGGTGAGGAAGAAGAAATATTGAGTAACATCAGTTTTAAGAAACTCAAATAAATGGGTAACTTCCACCCTGCTTCCCCAAATACATATTTTCAAGTATATTCAAAAGAATGTAAGTTTTATATTAGACCTCACATTTCATTCTTAGAACCACTGTTGTTCACTTTGCTTCCTATCTCATCATTAAGCAATCTCTGTTACTTTAACAGTTGCCAATGAGAGTATTAGCAAAGAAAGATTTCATTGTGTCTTCCTTTCCCTCACATCTTAATGGAGTCTTAAACTAGGGTCCACAGGCCTTTAGGAAGTATGTGAAACCCTTAAAACTCCAGTAAAATTTTGTGCATGATCATTTTTCCAGGGAAAATACTCAAATCTTTTGTTGTATTTTCAAAGGCTTAAAACAAATTTCCAAAAGTTCACAATTCTTTTATAGAAAGTATGCAAGGTGTACCTCTTGTTTGGACAGTCATAAAAGCCCCTTTGTCACACCCCTATAGTTTGTTCTAAGGATTAGAAACATCAAAAATTACTACTTTTAAAAAGCAATTGTGGCAAGCCTATATATATTCCGAGCGGCTTGGGAGACTGAAGCAGGAGGATCTCAAGTTCAAAGCCAGCCTCAGAAACTCAGCGAGACTTTGTCTCTAAATAAAATATTAAAAAAGGCTGAGAATGTGGCTCAGTGGTTGAGCAACCCTGGGTTCAATCCTCAGTACCAAAAAAAAAAAAGTAATCCTCCTTCTCGCTGGGCTTTCTCTTCTTTAGAAGTCACAGATTAAACCTTGTTTATTTGAGTACTCCTTGACAACATCACTGAGATGACAGGAAAACAGTACAGAGATAGAAATCATAAAACTACTGCAAAAAAAAAATCTTCTAGGGTTGAGTGGAACAATTTATAGTATTGTAGTACACCAAATTTAAAGTTTATAGAATTGGCAATCCTATAAATTTACCTATGAAAACTATAGAACACAATATTCCGTTATAGGAACACACATTAACTATATTCCTAACAATCAACAATCCACTGCAGAAATAAGTAACTTAATAAGCCTCATCAAAATACATGAATCTGAAATATACTTTTAAAATTAAACACCTAATTATACTTTAACTATATCCGAAAAGCAACAAACCATGAGCAAATGGATAGCACAGAACAAATTCAAAGAAACAGAAAACAGCATACAGTTAAAATACAGGTAGAAATACCTAAATTTATGTAGTATCATAAATTAGTGAGGCCAGCACCAGAAATGCTACTGAAGAAATCAATTTGAACTTTATGGAAACCTCATAGATTTGTTTAATGATCAGAGATAGAGCAATTTAGCCAATTAGTAAGAAAGCAACAGAAATATTTACTAAAAAAAGTCTCAGTGAATGTTTTCCAGATAAGACAGAGATATGAGGAAAAAGGAGTTTTGATAAATCTTGTTGAAAATATAACATATTTAAATTTTAAAAAATCAATTTTACAAGACTGAATTACCTGAGAGCAGAGCCAACAACTAAGTTATCCCTCTATTAGGTTCTAACAACATTCAGGCATAGCAGGTATTCAATAATATACTTATTAAGTAAAAAGACAATTTCCTTAAGTCAAAATAACATAATTATTAAACAGATTCTTTTCTTACCAGTTCTCTTATTACTACTTCAAAAATAAGGCCATATATATTTATATTGACTTCAACTGATCACAGCACAACATACTGTGCTAGGTTAGGGAGATGAACTATAAACAGTATATAAATTTTGTCCATAGTGGACATCATGGTTTTCATCCTTTAGAAATGTCCCCAATTTAGAGGAAAGCTAACTCCACCCAGAGTTCCTGGGATAAAGGCTCAGAACTAAATTCAGTAGTGAATTCTATTCCTCTGGTCAGAAAATATTGGCTAGGAGGAGATACAGGACCCAATTCAAAACAGACAGCAAAGATGCTAACTAAAGGGCTTGGACTAGAAAAGATGCTAACTGAAGAGTATGAGAAAGCTTTCTCATTCTTCTAAATGTACTTCCTGCTGGGCATGGTGGTGTGTGCCTATAAATCCAGCTACTAAGAATGATGAGGCAGGAGGACTGCAAGTTTGAGGCTAGCCTGGGCAACTTAGTACAACCTTGTCTCAAAAAAAAATAAAATAGAATGTGTTGGGCATGTAGCTCAGTGGTATAGTGTTTGCCTAGTATATCCAAGGCAATGGATTTAATCCAGTATTACAAAAAAATTAAAAGTAAAAGGTGAAAAACACAGCAGCCTCCAAACTTCCTATATAAAGATGACCTTCTCATTCTTTTTTAATGGTGTGTCCAAAAGGTAATAATGTATATAACTACCATATTTTATCAATTGCCAATAAACGTAAGCAAGAAATTCCCAGAAAATAGATTTTTAAAAAATTTTGAAACTTTCAAGCATCAAGACTTTGTTAAAGAATCCTTGTTCAGGGCTGGGGTTGTGGCTCAGTGGTAGAGAGTTTGCCTACCATGTGAGAGGCACTGGGTTCGATTTTCAGTACCATATATAAAGAAAGAGAAAGAAAGAAAAAGAATCCTTGCTCATAAAACAAAATGCAAGTCTAACCTATCAGACCTGCAAGTATTTTCTACCTGTCGCTTAACGTTCAATTCATATTTCATCCTAATTAAATTTCTTCAAAGACCTGATGTATCCCAGATCTGTGAAGATCGACAGTCAATCTAATAATTGCCAAGAGGGTAAGGATATACACAAAAATCCCAAACTATGCTTTCCTTACAATTTACACATTTCCACAGAGTTCAGACAGACATGTTTTTTATATACTTCATTACCTTTGTATCTGGAATGAACAAGTTAGAAATCACCACTGTTTGGTTAGTGGAATTTACTTTTTCAGAAGTGTTTTACTTGATAAAGACTAAGGTTCTAGAATTCAGAAGTCAAATAATTCTGAAGATTTACTACATTCAAAAGGATCTACTATATTAATGGCTTTGCAAGTTGCTATTCGCTATTGTCAAATTAACATCTTGTAACCCAAAATACACATATTAATGTCTCCCTCCTCAAATCTTTTCAAAAGAAAACCTCCCACCACAAAAGGCTCCAAATCCTACAAGCTCTGGTTAAAGCAGTAGCAATCTTGTATACTATCTGATAGTGCGTTTAGATAAGAAAAGCACAGAAAATGCAGAGAAAAGAACAAGGTCTAGAAAGTATATTTGAGAACAAAATAATATTTGGTAATTGTTAATGTAAGTAAGAGGATGAAAACAGCTAAAACCTGGAAGATAGGAAAACAATTTAAAAAGAACAATTTAAATGAAAACCATTGTAAGACTTACACAAATGCACAATAAAATTCAACAGACATTTTACCATTTACTCTTGCTGAACCAAATTGACAACACTAAAGTAGATACCGAAAAAATAAAATCAGCTTGATCACTTCCCTCCTTCATTGAACACTGAACATGAGTTTAAAAACTGGCAATTTTATTAATATGACTCAAATTTTCTCAGTTTCATTCTCTTAAAGCACTGCTTTTCAAATATTAGGCTATGAAACCAATTCAATAGATTATAGCTAGCACTTCTTTTTTCACCATAATGGACCAGAGAATCAAAATATGATACAGCATTTCAGCACAGTGGTGCATGTCTATAATCCTAGCAAACTGGGGAAGGTGAGCTAGGGGCCAGCCTCAGAAATTTAGTAAGGCCCTGTCTCAAAAAATAAAGAATAAAAAGGGCTGGAGAGTTAGCTTAGTGGTAAAGTGCTCCTGGGTTCAATCACCAGAACAATAAAAAAGGTATACAGTGAAACTAGGTATTATATTACCATCTGAAGTATAGACATACATTTATGTAATACATCATGATTTTTAAAAAATTCTCATTGCTGGTTGCAATCAACAATGTCTCACAAGGGCTAGGGCTGTAGCTTGGTGGTAGAGCATGTGCCTTGCACGTGTGAGGCACTGGGTTTGATCCTTAGCACCACATAAAAATAAAGATATTGTGACCATCTATAACTAAAAAAAAAAAAAATTAAAGTTATGAGTCAGAGAGCTTGCATATAGAAAGCTTATGAAGTGAATAAATCCTAAAAAAAAAATAGAACGTCACACAAGCCAGGCATGGTGGTGCGCACACCTGTAAACCCTGTGGCTGAAAAGGCTGAGGCAGGAGGATCACAAGTTCAAAGCCAGCCTCAGCAAAAGCAAGGCACTTAGCAACTCAGTGAAACCTTCTCTCTAAATAAAATACAAAATAGGGCTGGGGATGTGGCTCAGTGGTCAACTACCCCTGAGTTTAATCCCCAGAGTACCTCTCCCTCACCCTCCAAAAAAGAATATCTTACAGGTTTTGTTCCCATAACTAACACTAAATTCATTTGGAGTATTAAAAAGATAGCTAAGTATAAACCTTTCTCTGATTCTAAATGGATGCCTCCCTTGATGCCACTAATGCCCAGAAGTTACAGTTTTCCAAGTGTCAAGGAATATGAGTGAAGTTTCCTAGACTTTGGCTCCCATCTTAGAATTAAAGAATGAAGGCAAAGAAAATGATCCTTTCTCTGGGAGGGGGAAAAAAAGCAAAGAAGTGCATAAGCACAATTAAAAATTATAGGGGGGGGCTGTGATTGTGGCTCAGCGGTGGAACGCTTGCCTCACATGCATGAGGCACTGGGTTCGATCCTCAGCACCACATAAAAATGAATAACTAAAATAAAAAGATATTGTGTCCATCTACCACTAAAAATATATATATTAAAAAATTATAGTACTATTTAATTTTAAAATGTGTCAGAAAACTAATCCAGCAAATGGGACAAAGGATTGTTTTGAAATATATGCAGAGTACACTGGGACACTTCAGGCCTGATACCATTTTTGAGCAGTGAGCTATGCCAGTTTCCAGTATGCCTATTTCCAGTTCCCAACACAACACCAAGGAAAGTACTATCATTCCTAATTTACAGGTGAGGAACCAAGTACAGAAGGGTCGGGGCTAGTAGTTTTTGTTTTTGTTGTCCATCTGCTTTTGTGGGGCTGCAGATCAAACCCAGGACCTCACAAATGCTAGGTAAGTGCTCTAACACTCAGTCACACCCACAGTGGTTTATTCTTACTGTCTAATTAATTAAGGATTATCTCGGTTATTTGTTGTTTGGCCATTCAGTAATGGCAGTTCCTCAAAGATCTGTGTTAGGCAATCTTCTATATTCACTCCCAAGGAGATTTCATCTATTACCATCTTTATTTCATTGTCTCTTAAATATGTATCTCCAATTCCAATCTCTCCTGAGAGCTCTTAACTACCTACTCAATATCTCCACTGAACTCTATAACCAAAGTTATAATTCCCACTTCCCAATTCCAAATCTGGCAAATTTCTAATGGTATTATTGGATTTCAAAAATTAAGAATAAAAAAAAAAATTAAAGATCTATGAACCTTAACTATAAGGTTAAAATTTTATTTAAAACTTTTGCTCAGTCATGAGTATGTATTTTTCTTCCCTTATACCATCCTTGTCTGGTTATAAACCTAAGTATAAACCAGATCAGGTGGCACACACCTCTAACCCCAGAGACTCTGTAGGCTGAGGCAAGAGGATCACAAATTTGAGGTCAGCCTCAGTACCTCAGCCAGATCCTGTCTAAAAAAACAAAAAAGGGCAGGGGTGTACCAGCTCAGTAATAGAACACTCCGGGGTTCAATTCCCAATACTGTTAAAAGAAAAAATAAATAAGATAAATAAAATACATGACTTAAGAGAATGAATTGAAGAAATGTATTCCTTTCTATCTATTCTCTGGTACAATCTTTTGTAACAATGAAATGAACTGTTCCTTAAAAATCTGTAAAACTTATCTGGGCCAGCTATTTCCTCAGGGAGAAAATTCAACTGCTACTTCACATTTTTTTTTGGTACTGGGGATTGAACTCAGGGATACTCAACCACTAAGCCACTTCCCCAGGCCTTTTTTGTGTTTTATGTAGAGACAGGGTCTCAATGAGTTGCTTAGCGCACCTCGCCACTGCTGAGGCTGGCTTTGAACTCGCGATTCTCCTGTCTCAGCCTCCCAAAGTGCTGGAATTACAGGTGTGCGCCACTGCTCCCGGCTCACTTTTTTTTTTTAATTAAAAGCTTTCTTATTTAGGTTAATTGTATTTTTTTTTTTTTTTAGGAATTTGCCTAACTTCCAATTGTGTTGGCATAAAATTGTAGTACTCTATTATCTTTCTAATCTGATTTATCTCTAGTTTTGTTCTTTTTATTCTCAGTGTTTATGCATTCTCTCTTTTCTCATCAATCTTACCAGGTTTGTCTACTTTTCTAGTCTTTTCAAAGAATCAACTTTTAGCTTTGGTAATTTCTAAGTGGTCTCTGAAACTCTTATCATTTTGTAACTCAATGGTCCCTACCTGTCTTTCAATGTATGACACAAAATCTTTCTCCTTATTATAACCTGAATTCCAACACAACTTACCTTATGGTTCAGACTCTGCTTAACTAATTTCAGCTCTAAACTAGCTCTTCAGTTTAGCAAAAACCCTTTTAAATGTAGTGCTATTTCAGTATTCCATGACTAGGACATCTTCCTTATCATACTTTACCTTGCCTAGTCAATTTTATGCCTCTGTACAAGTGATTTTCTGCGCCAAACTTATCTTTTATCTTCTTAAATGCCAACAAAAGTATTAGTAACTGATAATTTATAAGGTTTTCATCAAGTTTTGTAAAACTACCAACACACTACTCGTGGTCTCTTCTCATCCTATGTTCCCATAAAATATTTATATTTGGATTATATTATTACAAAGCAATATACTTTTTTTACGGGTGGGGGGCAATACTAAGTATTGAACTCAGGGCTTCACACATGCTAGGCAAGAACTCTACATGTCTTTAAAAATTTATCTTGAGACAGATCTTGCTAAATTGCCTGGGCTGGCCTCAGATTTATAATCATCCTATCTCAACCTCCCAAGTAGATGAAATTACAGGCATATGCCACCATGCTTGGCTACCTATGTAATTCTTATTCAAGTTTACTATGTCCCAGGCACTATTTGAAATAAATATTAACTTATTTCTCATAGCAGCCCTATTAAGTATGATTATCTCCATTTTCATAAATGGAGGTACACAGAGGTTGTATAGTTATGCAGCTAGTAAGTGGCTGTACCTGGATTCAAATCCCTTAAGTATGCCTCTAGACCATGTGTTCTTGACCATCACACTATGCTTTTTTCAATTGTTCTAATAGTATTTTCCTAACCATGGCCCAACCACAGGGCTATAGTGTCCCAGGCTACCATTTCAGCTCTTTAAGGGATACAAGACATCAAATTTTTGAGACAGAGGCAATTTTGATGATTCAAGTCTAATTTTTAATACAAAAACAATTTTTGGGCAAAACTAAGATGTATAGTTGTGCTCCAGTCATTCTAGTGATGCTTAAAAGAAAAATGTCATGGATAGATGTTACATAAACAGCCCTAGAGAGACTGAAGACTTTTCACTATGGATAAATATAAAGTCCCAAAAATATAATTTTGACACAAAACTTTATGATGTTGCATTATAACCTATGTTTATCTTCTTGAGACCTTAGGTCCAGAAAGCAAATGTTTATGACACCATATTTAACATTACTTAAAGACTTAAAACTTTCAAGACTGTCATTTTAGTGTTAAAGAGTTCAAACATAAATAAAAAGCACAAATCTAATAGTTAAAGCAATGTTACATAAAAGTATAAAGCAATTCTGAAAAAAACTCTACAAAATAGCTAAGAGAGTATTATCAACTGAACACCTATTAAAAGTCTGAGTTAAGCCGGGCGCTGTGGTGCAATCCTGTAATCTCAGCATTTAGGGAGGCTGAGACAGGACAATCAGGTTCAAAGCCAGCCTCAGCAATAGCAAGGCACGCTAAGCAACTCAGTGAGATCCTGTCTCTACATAAAACACAAAATAGGGCTGGGGATGTGGCTCAGTGGTCGAGTATCCTTGAGTTCAATCTCCAGTACCAAAAAAAAAAAAAAAAAAAGAAAAATCTGAGTTAAAACCCAGCCATCACTTCAGTGCAAGTGAGGAAAAAAAAGCCTGACACAAACTAAGGAGAGGTACTAAACAAATAAATACAAAATAATAGAAGACAAAATATTATATTCAGTGAATGTAAGATGTTAGTGATCGTAAGCAGCACTACAATTTTATGTCTTTCTAAAAAAGAATGAAAATAAGACCTGTACCATTTAAATTGTGATATGCTATCAACATTGGACATATCCAAATTTCAGAGATGTGAAAAAAAATCCTGGATTTCAGAACCAATGAAATGCAGTTTAAATCACTAAATAGTACAAATCAAGTATGAGGAGACTGAATTCAATTCAAGGTACACTAACATTCAATTCAAATAACATTGTTAATTAAAAGGTATTAAGGACTGTGCTAAACATTCCAGACATAAATTTGGCACATTTCCCCTTGAAGGTGTTCAGAGTTGAGAAATTAACACACTAAGAACTGTAGTAACAATAAATATTCAATCTGAAATATTCAGGCCTTTTGAATGTAGTGATGTGATTCCATTGTTGTACATTTATTCTAAAGAAACATCCTTTTATGCAAACTGGCCAATGCAAAAAAACAAAAAACAAAAAACCTAAGACTTGGAAACCTAACCAACCAGTTCATAAATCTGCTAAACAGAAAACTACGTCATGACTACAAATGTAATGTGAAAGACTATACAGCATTATGGGAAAGTATGATTGTACTACTGCTTTTAAAGAAAACAGTTTTATCTCACGGGGATACAATGAAGAATTTCTTGGCAATGAGTCCAGTATTTCCAACTTAATCTTAAAAGGGCTCAGAACAAACAAAAACACACAAACCAATACATATGTATATTGTTCAAGCAAGTGGAGCTAAATGTAAACAACTGGTAAATATGTGTAAAGGCTGTACACTTTACTATTCCTGCAACTACTACCCAAGTGGAAACTATACAAAGATAAAAAGTTACCAAAACATTTAGATTCGCAAACAAAATTGGAAAAATAACACACACGTACACAGAGCAATTTAAAAATGTAAAGACTGTGGATGCTTTATTTTTGTTAATAAGTATTAAGTAGTTTTCAAAATATAGGCTGTGTTCCTTGGGGCCAGGAGTGTTTTGGATTTCCATTTTTTAATATCTGCATGTACATAATGAGATATCTTGGGGATGACACCAAAGTCTAAAACCAAATTCATCTGTTTCATATACACCTTATAAATATAGTTTTAAGGTAACTTGTAAATTACCTTAAATGTTTTAAGTGTATTTGCATTTTTTAAATTTTATTTTATTGGTACATTGTAATTACACATAACAGTGGAATTCACTACATCATATCTGTACATGTACATATTTTGATCAATCTCATTCCCCAGTACATTCTCTTCCCCCCTTATCCCTGGACTTGTTTTGACTGATACCCATCACATGAGGTCAGGTGTGGAATTTTCCATGTGTGGCACCATGTTGGGGCTCAAAAAGTTTTAGAGTGAGGTGAGGGGGGATGAGAATGGGAAAGACAGAATTTTTTGGACGTAACTTTCTTATGTTCATATATGAATACACAACCAGTATAACTCCACATCATGCACAACTATAAAAATGGGAAGTTATACTCCATGTATACATATATGTCAAAATACATTCTACTGTCATGTACAAGGACAAATTAAAAAATTTTTTTTTTCAATTTTTTTTTAGTTGTAGATGGATGCAATATCTTTATTTTATTTATTTATTTTTTATGTGGTGCTGAGGATCAAACCCAGTAACTCACGCATGCGAGGCAAGTGCTCTACCACTGAGCCACAACCCCAGCCCTAAAAAAAATTTTTAAAAGTATGTGCTTTATGTCTAGATGAGTCTCATTTAAAAAGTTTACATGCTTAGTGAAAAGAATAATGATAAAAGAAACACTGTCACTTAAATTTAGAAAATAAAATGTAGTCTATCCAATTATAAAGGGGAGTTACTATATGTAGGAAAACTAGAGTAAGCTTAATCAAATTGAGCCTGATAAACAGCAATCACCTGCAGTAAATATGTATTGATAATTTATAAGACTATGGACTTAACTGATGGAGAAAATTTCAATACATTGAAGTACAACTTTAACAGAAACCTTTAATATATATGTTCATGTTCCTCATACTTCATAACATCGAATCAATTAACCATCTATTAAAAATGTAAAAGACAAAAACTTGCTATCTGGTCCAAATTCTACAATTCAAATTTAAGAAATCTTTCCACATGTTTTCAGGCAGTTTAGCACTACACACAAAGAAACTGCTTGAAAAAGTTAATACATTTCCAAGACTACAAATTGTTACATTTAAAACCTATTATTGGGCTGGGATTATAGCTCAGCGGTAGAGCGCTTGCCTCGCATGCGTGAGGCCCTGGGTTCGATCCTCAGCACCACATACAAAGCAATAAAATAAAGACATTATGTCCATCTACAGCTAAAAAAATATTTAAAAATAAAAATAAAAAATAAATAAAACCTATTATTGATATCCCTGAGTAAAATAAGTGAATAAATTAATATTGCAGAACTGGTTGTTAGAAAGGAAAACCACAAACAGGATTACAAACAGAAAAGAAGAAACAAAAATCACTCCATATCTGTTTCTGTTGAAAGAATAAAGGCACCTAGAATTTTTATGCTGAAGGATATGGAGTCAAAATTCTAATGAAGCACAAAAAAGAACAAATTTGCCTCACAAAATATTGAGAAAATAAGCTATTAATTATATTTACTGAATAAATCTTAAGTAAATATAATACTGATATCAAACTTATTAACTTAAAACATATATATTCTTTAAAAGGCAAAAACAAGCATCTTCACAGACATAACTAACCATAAATTCAACTTACCTTTTTATCTTCTTTTACTTTGTGAGTTTTCTTCTTCATCTTCTTTTCATCAACTTCCTGGTCAGAAGTGATTGCAGGATTATCAATACCACCCTTCCAAGTTTCAACAGGAGAAAGAAGTGGATCTTCTTCACTTCCACGATGTCTTCCTTTTCTTTTTGTTTTTGAAGTAGTGAAAGCCTCATCATCACTTGCATCTGAATGTGTTCTTCTATAGTATGACTTGGCTTTACTAAACAAGGTTTTAGATTTATATTTGTATTTAGAAGGCCTACGTTCCCCATGACTTTTTGAGGTTCTATCAGAAAATCCATTTTCTTCATCTCCTTGGGTGTTATTTACAAATGAGTTTCGAATTTTAATAATTCGATTCTGACTATCATCTGGGACAACATAAATCTCATCAGAATAGCCCTTCTGTTTGAAAATTGTGTCAATGGGTTCTGCGTAGTTATCTGAAGAATCCATATCTTCAGGATGTGCCAAAGGCACACGGGAAGTCTGTTTTCTTGGATTTTTACCAATACCAGCTTCAATTGTTTTTAAAAGGTTTGGATCCAATTTTTTCACATTTGTCTTAGGTACAACTGGTTTAGGTTTAATAGGCGGAGGCACTTTATGGTTGCGTTCATGATCATGACAGTTCGGAGTGCTATGAACGGGGTATTCATTTCCTTCCAAATCTAACCTGTATCTGGAACGGTCACTAGGTGTTGGAAGCAACTGTACATCATCCCCAATTGGACTATAAGGAGGTGGTGCTTCTGTATCATCATCTGAATCAGGGTAGTTGTTATAAGGAAAACAGTCTCTGGGAGATGGTAGAAAAACATCTTCACTTTGATGGGTTGATTCCCTTGTATTATCAGACAAATAAGAATTTTCTATCATATTTTTTTTCTCTAGAACATCACTAAAAAACAGAGTAAAGACCTCAGTTTGCCGATGATACTGAGATAAAGAATACAATGCTGTAAATTTAGCAGTGATTTCAGTCGCAATGTGTTCTCCTTCAGTCATTAACTCCTTGATAGCCTCATTTTCAAAAAAATCTGCTTGGCTGTCAGTAACTGCCACCAGTTGTACAGGAATGGTATCTTGAACTTCTGACAGAAATGCTCGAAGCATTCCCATTGATGCTTTCCGTTTAGCAGAGTAAACTAATATATACCCATGAACCAGTTCATCCTTCCTTACTCCAATTGAAGAGTGATATGATAATATTGTGATCTGTATTCGCCTCCTTTTTTCACCAATAATTTTATCAAGCATTAAGGAATTATTTTGTCCAGCTTGAGCAGCACTGCAAGAATGAGAATCAAGGAAGGGTGAGAGAATAAGATCCACACTAAATGGATCACCACACATGGCACACATGACAATTCTCAAGTCAGCTTCTGATACGTCCTTATTGGTGGGAACTGGGCTCACCACATCTAAATTGTGTTTAACTGATTCCAGTACTCCTCTTAGAGCTTGCTTTATTTGGGTTTCATTAAATTTACGAGGATATGTACCTGTAGGCACATCTACAAAAGGACACTGTAACTTGTTTGCCAATTGCTGCCCTTGGTGCCTGAGAATTGGTAGGTTCTTACTAATGGAATCTCTCTGATTAGCCAGAATTAATGTAAATGGAAGATTAGCCATATATTTATCTTTTCTGATCTGGGAAGCTTCAGTTCTTATTTTTCCAATAAATTCCCCAATAAAACTTAGTGATTCAATGGAGTTAAATACACAGAAGCACCCATGTGGTTTGAAGGCGGCAGTCCATAATTGACTCAAAATGTAAGGCGATTTGGCATCAACCGGCCGAAGATCAAGTTCATAAATTCTTCCATCTAAGGCATACTCATCATCAGTGGACTGTGTCCTTATCTCATTTGCCAGTTCTTGGGCAAGGCCATCTTTCCCTAAAATGAAAAGGTTAACTTTATCTATATTGGTACTATCATGATATAACCGTAAGCGGCCATGATCCAATTGCAAAAGACTACTGGCAAGTAACTGTTCCACTTTTATGTCTGTACAATTTTGGCCACTAAGGCATGTTTCTTTAGTGGGATGATAAACAAATCCGATATGCTTAAGTAGAAGAGATTCTCTATCAGGTGCAAGTTTCTGTAAAGCTTTATATCTAGGTTCTTCACTCAGAACTGTATGAATCTCACTCATTTTATCTGAACTTGGTGTTGCATTAAGATCTAAATCATAAAAAAGTTCAGAATGCTCAAAAAGCATTTCCTGAAACTCTTCTTTGGCTTTTTCAACTATCTCTCGCTGATGCCTACCATACACCTCCTTACTATCAGCCTCAGTAATATATTTGAAGGCTTCATCCTCCATAACAAAGCACATAACTTCCTCCCACGGCTGTCCAGGTGAAATGAAATGAATTTTTTCCAAAGTCTTTTTGAATTTTTCCTTCATTTCTACTCTCCTCTTCTCTGATATTAGATGCTGTACATGGTTCTGATAGACTTTTTCAGCTTCTAAAGTGCCTAGGAGGTCAAATGGGATTCGTCGATCATTAATTTTGTCTATATGGTCAGTTTCATCCCAAGGTGTTTTTTCTAGCACCACAAAACATAACTGGAAATCTGCTCTCTTCTCCATTAACTTCAAAGCTTCTGACCAGTTCAAATGTTCAATCTCTTCTAGATTTGGCAAGAGAGTGTTAAAAGCTCTCGGTAAGGTACTTATATATTCTTCTCTCCTTTTTCTTATATGTTCCTGCTTAAGCTGTTCTATATGTTTTGAGAATGTATTTCTGGCCTTTCTTGTTCCCTCTAAGTTGATATATTCTTCATAATCAGGATGATTTTTTAATTTATTACTAACAGTTTTCCAAGTTGCATGATAATCTCTCACAGTCTGCACAAGTTTTTCAAACTTATCTGTTGCTGTGACAACAAGTTGTCTCTGTGTTTTATAAGCATCCAGATAGGGAATAATTTTAGGTTTGCCACGAGTTTTATCCAACATTTGTACTAGTGCAGTGAAACATGTCTCAATGTTGACATTAAATCGTGCTGATGTTTCTACTACAAGAAGGTTCTTTTTGTTTGAAGCAAATGCCTGAACTTCTCTAAGATAATGATCCACGCATTCATCACATTTAGTTGCTGCTATTATCACAGGTTTTTTTGATTTTGACAGCTGGACAAAAAGGTTATTCACAAATTTAAGTTGATCATCAAATTTCCTATTGCATCCCTGACTTACATCAATGCACAATAAAAATCCATCTACATTGAGCTTCCCTTCAGGCATCTGCTTCTGCTCAAAGTCTTGCTCCAAGCCTAGTTGATCAGTGCAAATGTACATTAGTTTTTCTGCTGACTGCAATTTAGAGGCAGCTGCACGTTTTATATATGGTTGCAAATTCGTACTCCGATGAGGCAAGAAAGTCTGGTCATCAATGAACTCTGTTTGTTCAATGACATGAATTTTGCATTCTACTCCATCTTCACCATTTTGTGTTATGTCACCCCAGTATAAAAAGTGATCATTGTTTACTACTCGTCCTCCAAAGTCAATGGTGCTAAGCACAGAAGTATGCTCTGGATAATATTCATCTGCTTTTGAGCGTACAAATCTATTGCACAAACAAGACTTTCCAACTCCACAGTTACCTTTGTCTTTTTCAGTACCAGAGAGTCCAACTACACTGATGGTATAGGATGGGGGACGAGGCTCTTTGTTTTTTGCCATCATAACCCTTTTCTCATGTCTCTACATTCATGAAGGTAACAATGTATACTTCTCATTCTGAAAATAAAATCATCTCAAAATACAGGTCCCAAATTTCAGAATTGTATTTGGTTCTTTGTATTTCCCTCATTTCTGCGCAAAGATCTTCACGGTCATATGGATCATCTTCCTAGAAAGAGGGGAGAAAAAGAACAAATCTTAATCATGAATTACACACACTGAATTACCATATTAAAGATGTTAATAAAAGCACTATGTAAGTTAATAATCCTAGTAATAAGGCTACATGTATTTTAAGAAACCACCACATAAACAGTTGATTCACTATTATAAATGTAAAACACTCTCAAATTTTAAGACAAATCTAACAAATAACCAAATACAAAAACCTAATATAATATTTCACACTTGAAAACGCCTATTAACCAAATGTGCACTTTGCCTCTAATTATTCCTTGTGAGTTCGAAAAAACTAGTCCTTTTCCACTCCTTTAATTTTCCTGCCTTCTGCAAGATTGTGTTGGTAATAACTAAAATGTACTGGTTATTTTAGCAACTCCTTTATAACTTTAAAAAATACCAACAATCACCGGGCACAGTGGCACACGCATGTAATCCCAGTACTTTGGGAAGCTGAGACAGGAGAATCACTAACTCATTGAGACCCTGTCTCTATATAAAAGACAAAATAGGGCTGGGAATGTGGCTCAGTGGTCAAGTACCCATGAGTTTAATCCCTGGTACCGAAAACAAAAAAAAAAAAAAACAACCCAGAAACAAAAAACGAAAAAAAAAAACCAAAAAAAAAACCAACCAACAATCTACTTTCTATTACAGATTTCCTGAAAATTTATTCCCAAGCTGGGTTTGCAGCTCAAATGTAGAGTGCTTGCCTGGCATGTGAGGCACTGGGTTTGATCCTCAGCACCACATAAAAATAAAAAAAAAAATAAAGGTATTGTGTCAAAAAAACTTATTCCTTAAAACAAAATTTCATATGAATTTAGCAAGATTTCAGAATCTAAAATTTTTCATTAAGTTTCAACTTCTACGCAATCTACTGAATTTTATGTTCCCAATTAAGAATATTCAAATATTTAGTGGGGTGTGGTGGCACATGCCTGTAATCCCAAGGGCTCGGGAGGCTGAGGCAGGAGAATCTCAAGTTCAAAGGTAGCCTCAGCAAAAGCAAGGCACTAAGCAACTCAGTGAGATCATGTCTCTAAATAAAATACAAAAAAGGGCTTGGGATGTGGCTCAGTGGCTACTTAGCCCTAGGTTCAATCCTTGGTACCAAAAAAAAAAAAAAATCAAATACTGAAAGAAGGGAATTAAAATAAATGGACAAGGGTGGGAGTATAGCTCAGTAGTATGGATTTGATCTGCAGCAAAAAAGGAAAAAAGACGGAAGAAGGGAGGGAAGGAAAAAGAAAGAAGAGGGTTGAGCCGGGCGCGGTGGCTCACGCCTGTAATCCCAGCACTTAGGGAGGCTGAGACAGGAGAATCGCGAGTTCAAAGCCAGCCTCAGCAATGGCGAGGCGCTAAGCAACTCAGTGAGACCCTGTCTCTACATAAAACACAAAAATAGGGCTGGGGATGTGGCTCAGTGGTCGAGTGCCCCTGAGTTCAATCCCCAGTACCAAAAAAAAAAAAAAAAGAAAGAAGAGGGTTGGTGGGTTAATACAAATAATGATAGCAGTTAAGTAAATTGAACTCTAAGATGGAAGAGATTTTTATTTTCATATCTAAGTCCAATTGTAAAATAAATAAATTAAAATAAAACAAGCCTCAATTTTTAAATTAGATTCAAGAGACATAAAATCATTGTCAAACTGTTTCTAAATGTTCTTGATTTCTGAATTTTCTTTCAGAGTAATCAACAGCTTAAAGTCCACAAATTTTGAGTAGCACCAAG
>CM053401.1:60091685-60188339 GCA_028644305.1 Xerus rutilus
TAAGATGGAAGAGATTTTTATTTTCATATCTAAGTCCAATTGTAAAATAAATAAATTAAAATAAAACAAGCCTCAATTTTTAAATTAGATTCAAGAGACATAAAATCATTGTCAAACTGTTTCTAAATGTTCTTGATTTCTGAATTTTCTTTCAGAGTAATCAACAGCTTAAAGTCCACAAATTTTGAGTAGCACCAAGCTAAATAATTTTAAGATTATACATTTGAGAAAATCTTTTAGAATTTTTGACATTATCAGATACATTAAATATCCTTCCAAGAATTATAAAATTTAATTTTGGTTACATATTTACAAGTAAGCAATGCATCACTTTTTTTTTTTTTTTTTTTAAGTATTTTAGGTTGTAGATGGTCCCAATACCTTTATTTTATTTATTATTTTTATGTGCTGCTAAGGATCAAACCAATGCCTCACACATGCTAGGCAAGAGCTCTATACCACTGTCCCACAACCCCAGTCCAGCAATGTATCACTTTTAAAAATTAAATTTTATTTGGAGATTCTTCATAATATTTTGAGGCTGAATTAAAAGCAATACATCATTTCTACTACCTCAAAATTTTCCTAGATAGGAAAAACGTATTCGGTAATGTACATCAACATATGAAAATTATCTCCAATCCAGAGTTCCCCTACAAATATATAAAGAACACAAAAAATTTTAAAAGACCATATTAACTTCCCCCCTCCCAACTGCTGACTTCTTCCTTGATCTCAATTGCAAGGTAACATTTATTTTGATTATAGTGCACATTTGCTATATTAATGGTGAAATTGTTCTTGTAATTTAAAGGCTTGACTAATATTTCTGGTAAAATTGAAATAATTGTAAAAATAAAACTGAAGATTACATTTTGTAAGTTAATTCTATCAGCATCAATTAAATCTTTATCAGCCTTCTGATAGTGAAACAAAATGTGTATTAGGTTCACTTCTGAATAAATATTACTATATGGTAGCAATACTTGAACTACATAATGAAATACAATTTTTTATTAAATATCTCAGATATAATTCAAAGACTATATGTAAGATAGATTCTTACTATATGTAAGAATAATTCAAAGATGTTTAAGACTGTCTCTTACTTTCCAGTTTATGAGATAGACAGGTTAACAGAAAAATAACAATACTATGTAGTAAAGACTTGACTATTAAAGAAAAATTTCAACTAAAACCTAATCCTTACCAAAACAGTAATATCTTTATTAATATTTCTTATATATGCTTACCTGAACACAATATAATTCTAGATACTTTTACTCATTAAAATTAAGACTTGGGGCTGGGAATGTAATTCAACTGCAGAGTGCCTGCCTAACCTATGCAAGGCCCTGGGTTCGATACCCAGTACCACCAAAAAACAAGACTCACTTCTGGTCTTCTATAGCATAAACCCCAAAATACTGAGATATACTTTACTGCTTTAGAAACATAAGAGTAGAAATAAAAATACTCTATCATAAAATGTATTATTAAAGTCGGTGTTTCAAAAAGAAAGGGTTTTAAGATAAGCGGACACATGAAGTCTTTTTTTTTTTAGTTGTTGATGGACCTTTATTTTATTTATTTATATGTGGTGCTGAGAATCGAACTCATTGCCTCACACATGCTAGGCAAGTGCTCTACCACTGATCTACAACATGAAGTCTTCACCCTGTCACTGGTCACTGAGAAGTGGAAGGCTTTTTATCTCAGAGACAAACTGCTATTATAGTGAGGTTAAATTTTGATACTAATACTTCAACTCACCCTAATTAACTTTACAGTGGCAATCCATCAATCATTAATATTAAAGTTCAAATTAAAAATAAGATAATTTTCTGTGAGTTTTATGGTTTTCACACCAATTCACAACAATCTGCCAATTACACACAGTGAAGAACACCCAAGTCCTTTTTTAAAAACACTGTCAGGAAAGCTGCTTGCTGGTATTTTGAAGTCAGTCCCAGAGCTTATGACATGAACTACAATAAATTTTTTTAAAAAAAACATAGTAGAAAAAATTCTTTCACCTAGGGGTGGGAAGGGAGGATGTTGGGCAAATAGTTGCCCTTTCTTTTCGACTAGGACTAGTGTCATCTTTGCCTATTTCATAGGTTTAACTCAGAAGACTTAGAAGTGTTTCAACATTAAACAAAGTTTGAGAAACTCTTTACTACAAAAAATTGTTATTACATTGTCCTCAAAAGGATTTTGCTAGGTTTTTGGGTGACTATGGTTAAGCAATATAATAAACCTCGTTAGAGCTCATGAAGTTGACCCTAAAAAGATTTATAAGGGAATTTTATTTCAGACACTGGGATAGTTTATATATATTAATTATCCACTGGCTTCTAACATCAAGATCAAAATTGTTCTCCATTAACTAACATAGTTTTATTTTTAATTTCAGTGCTAAAAATAAAAAATTCCCTTCTGTCTTTTATGTTCCAATTAATAAACTAATGACTACTATCTTCAACTGTATATAGGTTAAGATAAAAATGTCATCAAAAATGATTACTGGTAATATCTAATTGTGTCAACTATGCATATCTTTTCTATTTTTGATGTAATTTTGCTTTCATATACAGTACCTTGTTCTTATAACTTCCAGCATGATGTTTATTTTTACTGATGAAAAAAACAAGACAAAGTATCAATGACCTACACGAGATTATAATGTTTGGTAGGATCAAAGCCTCTCCATGCCCCATCTTAATACTGCTTCTAACTGTATATAGCCTCTCATTTTGCCTTTAAGATGATCTTAGAAACTTGTTTTATTTCAAGGAAATATTTCAATAATAATCTTAACAGAAATTAATGACAATGCATATATGTGACACTCTCCTACAGTTATCTATCAAAATGAAGCCATTTCTACAATTAAGTTTTCTAAGATAGTTTAATAGGTCATTCAAACATTACATGCCCCCTTTAATGCAGTTTTACTGACATGTAGTGGCTTTCTGCAAATTAAAAGAAAAAAAAGTTATACAAGAGCTCTCAAGAAGTGGGGAAAAAATATTTTTTTTATAATTCAGGACAAATCAAAGCATTTTTAAAGAACAGCAGTTACCAGAGTTTTAGAAGGTTGTGGGAAGAGGGATGAAAAGGATAGTTAATGGGTATAGGGGTACAGATAGGAGGAATAACTTCTAATGTTCTATAGCATACACAGTAGGTAACTATGGTTGACAATAATTATTTCAAAATAGCTAGTAGAGAAGATTTTAAAAGTTCCTAACACAAAGAAATGATATATGGCTGGAGAGAGAGATGCCAATTACCCTGATCTAATCATTACACACTGTATACCTGTATTGAAATGCTATACTATACTTCATAGATAGAATTACCAAGTGTCAATTAAAATATATATATATAAGAAAAAAAATTTCAAAGCATTAGTTTAAAAAAATAAAACTGTTCCGTATCTTTTCACAAAACTGTCACATTCATTAATAAAAGGTGCAATTTAGCCAGGTACAGTGGCGCACGCCTGTAATCCCAGAGGCTGAGGCAAAAGGACGAAGAGTTCAAAGGCAGTCTCAGCAATTTAGTGAGGAACTTGCACTTCAGTGAGACCCTGTCTCTAATAAAATATTTAAAAAGGGCTCAGTGGGATGTGGCCGAGTGGTTAAGCACCCCTGGGTTCAATCTCCAATACCAAAATAAAATAAAATAGGAGCAATTTTTTTTTAAATTATGCTTTTGAACTGGTATGCTATGTCAGGAAATTCCTATTGGCCCCATCTTTAAAATACTTTCATGATTGACCTATTTCTGATACCTTTATTATTATAACCTCATCCTACCCTCCATCATCTCTGGCCCAAGTTTACCTCAAAGTCTTTACTAGATGAATTTCCCTGATTTACTCCTATCTCCCTCCCCCTACAACCTATTCATATCAAAGCTATTGGAGTGTTCCTTTTAAAACGTTGAGTCAGAGTCTGCCATTATTCTGTTCAAAACTTTCCAGTACTTATTAATAAAAGAAAAGTAAAAGCCATGTCCTTTCAATGACCCTGTTACAAGATATGTCTTCTCCAGCTCTCTCTCTTACCTCTCTGGCCCACTCTTATTATTTTCCCTATTCTCATTCTGCTCCAGCCACACTGAGAACCATAAAATGCTAAGGGCGTTCCTATTTTTGCACTTACTTTTCCCAATACCTCCAAAGATATTATACAACTTATTTATTATTTGTTATTAACTCTATCCCTCTTCCCATCCCACTCCAGATTTAATAAAAGGGCTAGAAAGGCACAAATCTTTGTTCATTCCACTAGTACATCCCAAGACTAGATAGAATAGTGCTTCTTACATAATGGTTACTTGACACACAAATCCTAACAAATACTAAAATAAAACTTTTGTCAAAAATGAAAGAACCAAAACGAAGGCAAATTATAATCCATAGGTATGCATTAAGCCACAAAAATCACCTAATTTTTATGTAACACTTATAAAACACATTTTACAAGATGCAGGTGAATATAATCCCGAACAGTTGATTCAAAATACTAGCTAAAGTTATTTAAAATCACAAATATTATAGTAAATTACATGTTCAAGATCTAATTACACAGAGTAAGTTTTATAGTTACTTGCTCTGTCTTAAGTCAAATAAATAAAATATCCCTTATATAAAGAAATACTGGAAAAAGACCCAAACCCAAAGGTTATCATATACTCCACAATCTTAGGCAAACTTATCCAAAATGGCTTAAGAATTAAAAATAAGGAAAAAAAAAAAAAACTACATACTAAGCAATAAGGAAAGTAATACTAATGTATTACTTTTTTTATTGTTGCTAAAATTTCACTAACAAATTTGCAAATGCTGGGATAAGCAGAAAGAAATGACATTTAATAAGATAATTAAATAATTTGACAATACTTACAGGAATTAATCATATTCCAAATTTTATTTTATCACTGAATTAAGGTTGTTACATAAACACACAACCTGTAGGTTTAGAGGAACCTTAAAGTCACTGTTCCTATGAATTAGTCTCTAGACAAAACAATCATCAGGTTAATGAAGAGAGCTAATAAAAAATTTCAATCATTTATGTAATGACCAAATAACCTGTAAATATTAGAATATTAGAATATTTTTCTTTTAGCTTATCTCCAACACCCAGAAAAGTGCCCAACATACAGTGAGGCTCAATAAATATTTGATTAAAAATAAATGAATATATATCCAGGATTCGAACACTCAGCTCTAAAAACACCAGACAATCCTGAAGTCACATTTGCAGGCACTATTAACAAAAACCACACAGTGCCATGTGCTTTTATATGGTCTATCCAGTATGAAAGAATATTCTAATATTAAAAAGTCCAGGGGACTGGAGTTGTGACTCAGTGGTAGAGTGTTTGTCTAGCATGTATGAGGCACTGGGTTCAATCCTCAGGACCACATAAAAACAAATAAAGGTATTGTGTCCATCTACAACTATATCTATACCTATATATCTCTCTCTATATTAAATAGTCTCCAGTCTTTAAAAAAAAAAACACCCCATAGTTTGATTATTAACACACATTAAACAATGAGCCTCAAGATTCCACAAAGTTCTTCTAAGGAGGATCCAAGCAAGTAGGACTCTGATAGCTTCCTAAGCCCTACTCAGCAAATGCAATTCTTGTTTTGCCCAATTTTATCTTTTGATGTTTCAAGTTATTGTTTAAAAAACGGTTCAGTGCTGAAAGTATCTGAAAACTAACAATCAAATTATTCCCAAACAGGTTAACTGCCTACACTATTATTTAATCTAAATTGTCCTCTGACATGTTGTTCCCAAGATCTTGGTATAAGTTACCCTTAATTCTTCCCAGTCTACTTCCTTACACTGTGGTGAAAACAGAAGAACCAAAGGTCATTTCATTTACAATCAACCCAGGAAAACAATCTATAAGTATTTACTGTGCTTAGCTACTATCTGGTTGGCCTTATGTCAAAGGTTTTGAAGGTTCAAAGGCACATATAGGGAAGTATACACTAAGCCAATATAGGTCTGAGTCCTTTTAAATTTCCCATTCAGAACAAAGTGATGGGGACAAAATTCAACCTTTGATAATATAATGCTGTACACTGAGGACTCATCATTCATAATGTAAACAACACGTTTTAGCCACTTCAAAAAAGGTGAGAAATACTTGCTGATGGGAACATGGAGAGGTCAAATAATCACAGGGAAAGGAGTATAGAATTAAAAACATGGATTTAAAAAGAAAGCGGGGTTGAGGGTTGAGAAGTATTTTCCCCACTACATATTTTTAAGAATATTTGTAGTACCATAACTGAGGAGATAAAGGCCATGTGCTACACCATGGAGTTGATTAATACAATAGAAATTTAAAGAAGTACAAGCTGGAATTAATCAGGATTTGGATTTTTTTTTCTTTTTTCTGTGAAGAGCCAGGCACCAAACACTTAAGGTTTGCATACTATATCGTGTCAGTCACACTACTTGACTATGCAGTCATAATGCAAAAGCAGTCAGACAGTATTAAAATGAATGACTATTGTCATATTACAATAAAACTTTATTCAGGTACACAAATTTTAATTTCATGTAATGTTCACATAACAAAATAGTACTCTTGTAATTTTTTCTACAACCATTTCAAAATGTAAAAAGCTGTTATGCAAAAATGCGTAGCAGGGCACATTTAGCCAAAACACTACAGTGTACAAACCCTGAAAGATTAATAAGTTTCAGTGATGGGGGTGGGGTTTGTAGCTTAGTGGTGGAGTGCTTGTCTCGCATGGGAAGGGGGGTGGCACTGGCTTCGATCCTCAGCACCACATAAACATACATAAATAAAAATAAAGGTATTGTGTCCATCTACAACTAAAAATTTTTTTTAAAGTTTCAGTGAATAGCAGGGTGTGGTGGCACACGCCCATAATCCCAGGACTCAAGAAGCAGAGGCAGGAATTCAAACCCAGTCTCAGCAATTTAGCGAGACTCTGTCTCTTAATAAAACATAAAAAAAGCCTGGGGATGTGGCTCAGTGGTTAGGAGTCCCTGGGTTCAATCCCTGGTACCAAAAAAAAGTTTCAGTGAATTGAAAAGATCTGAGTCAATCTTAGAAAACAGGCTGGATTTAGTTTAAAAACTAAAGTCATTCCAGGTGTGTGATCACGATGGAGTGACTGAGCCATACTGGAAAGTAACTGGGTTGAAAATAAAATAGGACTATCATCTTCAATGATCAATAGGACCTTGCAATAAGCATAGTTAAGAAGTGAAATACAAGATTGGATTTGGTGGAGCACAAAGCCCAAAGAATACTGCTGGCTTGAAGTACCTGAACTACCATAATAGAATTGAAAAGAGTAATATAAGACAGAGTTTGGTAACTGGCTATTAAACATAAGAAATAAAAGACAAATGAATCAGTGTTTCCTAATGGAAGATATTCAGTTTTAGCAGTGAACTGAGGCAAGATCAAGATGAGTAACATAAACTTCAAGACTGTAAACCACAGAAAATTATCCAAGAGACCATTTATTACTCTTAAAAACATCTGAAGTTATATAGTTAAGTAACAGAGAAGAGTAGAACATAGTAGAGAAGAGCAGAAATCTGAACCTTTCAATTCCCCAGATAATAGCAATATTAATTTTCTACTTGTTATCTAAACAGTCAACAATGACATCAAAAAGGAGTTATCATGGCTCTGAAAAGAGATGTAGAAAGAATTAACATACAATTTTGATCAGTAAGATGACATGATTAACAAAAAGAAAACAAAGTAAACCATATTGGAAGACAGAGCATTTTCCCAAGGCTATCTGACAATATCTAACACAGCAACTATAATAAGCAGTTACGGGTATTTTTTCTCCACCATTCCATCCATTACCCTTGCGTTAATACTTCCCTAAATCTTCAATTTGGCTTATAAGATACAAATTAATGCTTTTACATTTTTACCTTATATTTTCATCTCACGTGCCAATCTGTCCTACATGTCCTAGCAATTCTGGTCAACTGTCATTCATGTACCTAAATGTCACCCCCCACCCCCAACTATCCCAAATCTTAAACTACTTTTAAGTACTGTCTCTTTTACTTAATTTCCTTTACACTGAATTTTAAATCAGTAATATACTGCCCTGCACATACAGAGCATCTACTCTGTACCAAACTGGCATTTAACACGTGCTGTCTTGCTCTCACCATCAAAACTGTATGCTCTGATGGGAGCTTTTAAGGAAGCAATATTTTTTCTTTGTTGTATCACAGTGCTTAGCTGCTCAATAAATAATAGGGATTATAAAATAGGCTAAATCAATCTGATGATAGAAAAATTAAAACTCATTTTTACCATTAACTCTTCATAATAGGAAACAGGAATCTAAACAAGTGACACATATTATTCATGTTTTAACTATGAAATTATTATTATTATTATTATTTTTGGTACTGGGGATTGAACTCAGGGGCACTCCACCACTGAGCCACATCCCCAGCCCTATTTTGTGTTTTTATGTAGAGACAGGGTCTCACTGAGTTGCTTAGCGCCTCGCCGTTGCTGAGGCTGGCTTTGAACTCGCGATTCTCCTGTCTCAGCCTCCCTAAGTGCTGAGATTACAAGCGTGAGCCACCGCGCCCGGCTAACTATGAAATTATTTATATGTAACTTTTTCCCCATTAATAGCTCTATTATAAGAAGTGAAGCCTACAGGTAGTCTCAAAAATTGACAATCTGTTCCATTTCACTGCATATTCTCAGGCATTATAATCCACAGCAAGTCATCTAAAAACAATGGAAAAAAATTAAAAGACTATCCTTGTTTCTCTCACATTCAAACTCCTATTTGCAGTTAATGCAGTAAAATTAAAAATGTTTAATTTCACTAAACAAAAACAGGCCCTGACACAAATAGTTCTCTTTTTTGCACCTTTTAGTACTCTTTACTCCTTTATAATTACCACCTCTCCAATTAAGGATCAAGCTTGAACTACACTTTAATTTACCTTTGTTTCCGAAGGCTAGGCACATAGTAAGTGCTAAATAAAATAATCTGAATTAATGATAACAAATCTGGTTTTAACATTTTTTAATGTGAATAAACTTTTTAAAAAGCAATTCTTATATTTAAGTAATAGATAAAAATAGAAGCTGCCTTGGTTTGGGAAGGTTGCTTGTTAAGTGGAAGTCTCAAGGCATCTAAGGAAAAAAACAAAGGGATCCAAGGAACAGAGTTTGAAAATCATTTAAAGTTCACACTAAAAATTCTTAGCATTAAAATATTTTTCTTAATTTCTAATACTGTTTTTCCTAGTTGGATAAAATAATCCACAGAAGTCTACACATAAACAGATAAGAGCTTCATTACTCAAATTACCAAATGATAGATCACTTTATCAGATTTTCTCACAGTTCTTTTAGAAATCAAATTCTACTGGCAAAATTTAAATGTTTATTACAGACATCTTTCAGAAACCTAGATATCACTAAAACAGAACAATGATTCTGGAGTAAATTATCTGCATCCCTTCTTGATGTACAAAGAAAAAACGATGGAATCACAAAGCCCAAATAGTTTTCAAATAGTACCTGTGGAAACTTAAGCTGTGATAAAACTTATTCTGCAGCTACTAAGAAAATCCCTATTATGCTATTTCATATTTAAGCTGTGAAAACCAAGGCAATACTTACCTTACATCCTAATGCTGAAAGTTTAGTACAGTCTTCACAAAAAATATTTTGTTCAATTAAAATACTATTACTCTAAGCTGCACCATAACTTCAAATCCAAAAAAGGAAAGCAAATAATTTATTGACTAGAAAATCTTAACTTTCAAGGTCAAAACAATTCATTTTCTCCAAAAAAGAGTAAGTGTACTAAATCTACCTTTCAAACAAAAAAAAAAAAAAAAAAAGGAGAGATGGTTCTCAAGACATTTAGGGTAAATATGACAGAACTAAGATATTAAATTAGTAACATTTTTTTGAATTGATAAAGTAGTTTAAATGGGGGAAGGATACTAAAATTGATATGGGTAACAATTCTGTAACTATTCTTAGTATCAAAGTGTAATCAATCCCACTATCAATATCTCTTAATAATTAATATACAAAGATTTGTAAAGTAAGATGCTGATCTGGGTTAAAAAAATACAGCCTATGCAAATAAATCAATAGTTATCTATAATCGGTACTTTGATTCTGTTTTGAGTCAATCAAATCAATTGTGCTATTTCTTGAAAGTCAAAATATTAGGCATTCCAATCTTTCAATCCAATATTTTTAGTCATACAGGGTTCCAATGCCTTTGTAATTCTTTGGTGACCCACACCACTCTCTGCCTCAGCTGTATTTACCAGATTCTACAAATGTGGGTCAATTACAAAAAATAGATGAAAGAGCAAAAACAATGAGAAAGTAATTTTAAATGGAAGAAAAATTTGGTCTGGAAACTGTAGTAGGTTACCTATACTGTTACTATGTGTATCTAAAAATAATAAATAATAATACCATTTTATGATATTAACAACTGGAATCTACAGTAAAACATCCCCAAATACATTTTACTAGTCTGCTTTAAACCAAAATATTTTTTTCGATGAAATTTTTGCTGTAAGTCGTTTTAAATGGAGATTTAGAGAAATCCAAAAAGTGAATGAGATCCTCAATACAAATAAACATTCCCTAAAATTCTGTTCGAACAGAACACTGGTGTGGGATTTAAGTGTAACTGGCAAATCTCTTCCCTCCCCCAACACCTGTAGAAGGCAGCATACGCAAAGGCTAGTAAATACAGAAGTATTCCAGTGTTTTATATCTGAACATTTAAAAAATGTTGTCACTGCTTCCTATCTATCTAAAAGGTAGAAGTAAATTATCGATGTTAATATAAATTTTAAAATACGCACACAAACCCAAGTGTATGGCTATTGTGGTGTAGATTTAAAGTATTTGAATTCTCATTTTCTAAGCATCGGCCCAAACTGGATTTCTATCATATGGTAAAAGTATTAAGCGTCTCCCCTCCAACTTTCTTGGAATTTTACTAACTGTCCTAATAGTTTGCCCTTACTTGCGAACACCTTTCGGCCTCAGCTACACTCAGAGCCTCCACCTCACTTGCATTTCTAATAACACTGTAGAGGGAGGGTGTGAGTGTGTATTTATGTGTGGATAAGTGCACGCGCGCTCCCGCGCAGCTCCCCACCCCCACCCCGATACTTTTCTTTAGTGGAAACAGGGAGAATCCAGAGGTTATTCCACCGAAAACTCAATATCAAAGCCCCAACCTTACGAAGTCAACCGACTGGACTCAGGGTTTTGGTTGCGCAGTGCAACTTCTCAAACCCTACCCCAGGCTGAAGCAGCAGAAGGGAATTTGGAGAAGAGAACCCAGGGAGGAGTAGTCGGGGAGATAAGGAAAAAGTGAAAGGGCCGATCCCCCTGAAAGGCGTTTAAGTTTGCAACCCAGATCTTGTTTCCGCGAATCTGCGCCCACCCCCACCCCGCTCCCCCTTCCAGGTGGAACTCGTTAACAGCAGCAACCTAGCCAACAGACACAGCCACCTTCCTTCCCCACGTACCCTCCCAGACCAGGGCAAGTCAGGGCGGCGAACAAGAGCGGACGCCTGGCGGGGCCGCGGCGATCCCGGGCCACCACCAGGCCTCCGCCGACCCCAGCCCCGTCACCTGTGGAGAAAGAACTCCCTCCCCGGCCTCTCTGTCCTTCGAGCCGACTGTATCCCCGCCGCAGCAGCCGACCCCCGTCCGGCCTGCGAGGACTGAACGCGGCGCCGGGCTCCCCTCCGCGGCTGCGGGGCCCCAGCCCCCCGAACTGGTTACAACCGGCGGCTGTGACCGAGTGGGGCAGCAGGCGGCGAGAGGGTCCCTGTCGGGCAGGGGAGGGGACGGGCAGGCCCGAGGAGCTGGGGGTCGCAAGGTCCTACCTAACAACGTCGGTCTCCTCCGGCTCCTCCTCAACGGCAGCGGCCCCGGCGGTGGCGGCGGCAGCGACATTCCTGGGGAGCGCTCCCGCCGCCGCCGCCTCCTCCTTCACTCCGCTCGCCTCTCGCCCCCGGCGCGCTCACCGAGCACCGCGTCCCTTCAGCCACCTCCCCTCGCCCTCCCCAATACACACGCCCCGAAACCCTGAGCCCTACGGCTCCCGCAGCCTGGTAACCCACCCGCCCTCCCTCCCCGCCACCAGTGGCGGCCCCGTCCCTCCCCCCTTCCCCTGCGCCCGCCGCCGCGCCGGGCTCAGTAATGGCGGCCACTCCGGCTCCCTCGCGCTGACGGATCTCTCTCCCTCTCTCCCGAACTTTACCTCAGCATCTCTCCCAGCGCGCACCGCCAGAACGCACGCGCGCGCGCACAGCCACACACCCGGCCAGGGGCGGAGCGGCGGCACAACCAGGACAGGAGGCGCGCGCGCGCGCGCCCGCGTCGCCCGCCCCACAATCCCCGCCCCCGCCGCCTTCACCTCGCGACGCCTCCCGCGCCGCGCGCCCGGCTCGGCCCCGCCCCTGCCCTCGTCTCCCGGGAGCCTGGGAAGGCGCGAGCAATGGAGCCGGAGGGAGGGGAGCGAGCGTGCGGGGCGCGTCCTCGCTCGCGTCCCCGCTCCCCCATTGGCTTCTGCCCCTCCCCCTTCTTCCTCCGCCTCTCCCATCCATTGGTTCCCTCTCCTACTCCATTCCTTCTCACCTTTTCCCTTTTACCCATTGGCGTGAGTATTTTCCCTCAGCTTTCCTCTCTCTCCGTGTTCTGCTCCTTCTCGGTCCCATCCTCCACGCTTTAGAAGCTGCATGCCGTGCGTGGTCGTCCCCGAACCTCCTCTGCTTTCTCCCTTTCCTTCGTTCCGGTTTCTGGCCATAACTCAGAGCGAACCGCAGTACTGAAAAGGAGCCTGATGCTGTGTTAGCCGATGTAAAACATGGCACGGGCACTGAATGCTTCTCGGTAAATCCCTCTGTGGTCTCTGAGCATTAAAGAACGCAAAGGTGGAAAATATGCGTCCAAGCTCATTCGCAAGGACATGTTCGCATGTGTGCTTCTGGGTGTGCTGCCAGTTTTCTGCCTGGGGAATCGCTCGCCAACTTACAGGCATCACCCGCCCAGGACCTGGTGCCACACTCATCCTAGAAACCAGAACTCCCCGAGGGCAAGAAGAGTCCATTTCCCCTACAGGGCAAAGGGACGCAGGCCCTTGATCCAGTCGGTTCTCGTGGAAGTTGAGGAAGAGCCAAGATCTGGGGTGGGTTAATTTAGGATGCAAAAGACCCCAGCTCACACCACCAGCCCAACTTTAACAGCTTTTATTATACTACTTTAAATATATTCAGTATTTTTTGAGACTTCCAGAAATTTTGCAGGTTTGGGGGTACACTGGATTTTCCATGTAGTTTTCATCTGTGCAATGACATTGAATAGTAGAGGGAGAAAGAATGGTAAAAATGCTTTCCTCTTACCAATAAGGAAACAGGTCCTGTGACTTTCCCAAGGTCATCAGACTCCGTCTTACACAGAGGTCTTAAAATAGTTGCCATTAGATAAAAGAATGAGTAAAAACACTAATCTGCCCCAATTCGTTGTTAAGTCTGATAAAAAGAAGTAATTTGGAGAGAAGTTCTTTGGAGAAAGATTTATATCTCGCATTGAAAATTGTTTATCATCAGTAAAGTTAACATATAAAAAGGTCTTTAAAATTCAAGTTATTCTTTATTTCTTGTGTTACATAAGGTACTGAAGTTAGCCAAGGTTGCTTTTTAGTGTTATAATGGTGCAGCTGCTGCCAACCAGAGTACATTTACGGTCTGTCAGTAAAGAAAACAAAAACTGCCTGTTGGTAAAAATCTGTTAGAAAATATTTGTCAGTAAATCTGTCACAATATTCCAGCAGAAGTTCTGTTCGTTTGTTCCTTCCCCCTACCCTACTCTCCATATTTCTCAAAGGTAAACCTATTAGCAGAAAAGGAATTTCTAATTTCTCTATGTGTCTCTTACTCCTAAAATTCCTTATTCCACCACTCCCTTGCATCTGAATGTTACCAAGTGATTTAAGTCCAGGTTAAGGTCTATAGGTACTTCTTTCTTTCAGGTACAAATGATAAGCAAGGAAAAATACATTGGAAAAAAAACCTTGCAATGAAAATAAACACAGGGAGGAAAGGAGAAAAAGAGAAGAAAATTGAGGAGAGAGGGTCAAACCACCAAAGTGTGCTACTAATCCCATTGGTCTCAACCACATATAGGTTGGCAAGTTAATGCACTTATATGTATATTTTTTTTGTATTTTTGTACTAAAAGCCCATAAAAATACATAAGCCAATTCAAAGCCATAACTTTATTTAATGTTAAGTACTAAATAAGTGCCCACACTAGAGACAATTATTAAATTACTTCCTAAATAATCAGAAAAATTTTAACCATGGACATATATTAATATAAACTGAAGCTAAATAAGTCAGGGTTTTAAAAGGGAACAATAAGACAAAAAAGATGTAATTTTCAATTATAGGACGTGATAGAAATTTAGGATTTTGTTTCTTATTAATATTACTATTCTAAATCTACAAAAAACTACAACTTGTATTATTTTCATGTTACTTTTTTCAAAAAATAAAGTTCACTGTTTTCTATACCAATAGAAATCTGAAAATGGGAATTGGGAGCCAAAAATCTGTGGTTGCTTATATATCTACAAATAATGGGGGGGGATAAATATCATCTTTTAAAGTGTATCAGGAGCCACACCTCACAGCCACACCATACTTAAAACATTACCCTCCCCACTCAAAGGGAATGTTTTGGGAAAAATGGGGAATTTATTCTTTATACACATGCAAATATGTAGGAGAGATGGAATAAATATTACCAAGCCTTCTCAGATCAGCTACTCTTCTTATCTAGAATAAAAAATTTAAGCACTTGTTCTGCTGTACTGGATAATTAAAATCACCCGAAGCTTTTGTTCTTCGTTTACTTTGAAAAAATTGGCAGAATAAGATTTCAGTCAGGCAGTTTAGGTTTTTAATTTAAATACTCTTTTCCACAAATTTCTGCTTCTTCAATATATCCTAATAAAGTATTAATATGCATGGTCTTTTTGGATCAAAAGAAATGACAGTCATAAAAAAAGTCCTAATTCCAGCCTTTACTATCAGGAGTAACACTACTATATTCAAATACATGGGTGTTTGTGGCTTCCAAAGAACTTACCCTATAGTAGCAGCTACACCCCCTGCTGGAAATCTTTGATTACAACAACTTTGGTTTCCCTAGCCTCAGTTAAGAAGTCAAATACTTTCCACTCCTGACAAAATCCACCAATATTTTTGCCTGTCTGATACAAGACAGGCTTTGGAGAACAAACTATCTCAGAATGTCACCTTGATTTCAAACAAAATACACAAAAAGTTGGAGAATAAGAATGTAACTAAATACTCAAAGCAGTTGTAAGATTATTTATTAATTTCCAATTGCTTTTCTTATCTCATTTCCATCCCCTACCCTATCTCCACCTCCTTCCTAGAATTCTCCTTCCCCCTCTCTTGAACAGTTAGAACTACTCAGGTGGGGAGACAGGGTAAGATGAGGTGTTATTCTTGCAGGTAGGCAAATCATGGTGTACCCAGAACCACAGCAGCCATTTGCTGAGTTCAGGTGCTTAACAGCTTTCCTCAAATTTGTTTTATGGCTACCAATGATAGTTTTGACATGAAGAAAAAGTGATAATTGGGGCTGGGGTTGTGGCTCAGTGGTAGCATGCTCTTCTTGTATGCGTGAGGCACTGGGTTCAATACTCAGCACCACATAAAATAAATAAATAAACATTAAAAAAAGGTGATAATTATGTCTTGGCTATTACAATGGAAAATATTTTGATACAAGTTAAGGTCATTATGAGTATGGGACTAGAACAGGAGGAAAGTAAGTAATGCATTGACCTTCCTGGCACTTTGTTCACCAGAACCTTGTTTTTTTTGATTTTTCCAGAATTGTATTTTCAGATTGAAATTCCAAAGATGGTATAGCTTTAAAATGTCATGCTCATGCTACTCTGGTCCGAGGACATAACAAAAATAGTGAAAGCAATACTCCGTTTTTTAATAATTAGTATTTTATGGAAGATTATTTGTAATGCCTACTCCTCTTAAAGGAATAACAATTCATTCAGGTCCCACCAGCACAAATACTTTAATTAGACAAAAATCTTCAAGTTATTTCCTCTCACAAAAGGAAGTATTGTTGGGCCATCTGGACCCTCCATTGAGTTTTTATGAAAGATCACAGCTTGAATTTAATCAACTCCAATAAGGTTAACCCTATAAAGCTAAAAAATAATTGCAAGGGTTGCTAACTGAAGAATTTGAATTCTCTCTCTGATATTGTTACCACTGATATTTGTAAATCACTTCAATGGGAAATAGGCATGTGTATTGCTATTATTGACTATTTAAACATATAAACATAATTTTGATTTTTGTGAATTTATTCTCACTGTTTAGACTAAATTTAGATTGTGAGCCCCTCTAAATGGGAATTACAAATGAACATTAGCCTCTATACAATGGCTAGA
This sequence comes from Xerus rutilus, assembly GCA_028644305.1. Lineage (NCBI taxonomy): Eukaryota > Metazoa > Chordata > Mammalia > Rodentia > Sciuridae > Xerus > Xerus rutilus. The sequence continues at coordinate 60,108,268 of CM053401.1, forward strand.
TCGTTAGCAGAAAGCTCAACAAATGTTTTATAATATTATGAAACACTCTAGGTTTTATGGATTTCTGTGAATTTATTGTTAACAGAAGGATTTAGATTATATTTTGAAGTACCAGCTGAGATAATCACTTTGGGAAAAAACACAAATCATTTAAAGGAATTGTTGAATAAATGTGAAAGTTGAGTTAGATGTCCTTCCCCAAGTACAACCCACATTCTCCATATAGTATCTGTCTAGTAGGTAAATATGAGTTTCTAGCAACAAATAACTCTGGATCTGAAACATCAAGGAACATTCTAAAAAACTGATGCAGTGTAAGACCTTCTGCAATCAACAATAAAGGTGTTTAATCACTCTGCAATTAAGCCTCTGTCAATTTTCCCTATTATTATAAACTATCATGGATGGTAAATATTTGCCTTGCCAATCCATGCTTCTGCATTTCTTCAGAAAGTCAAAAATATTATGGCTATTTTTCTAGCTCAATAAATATATCCTTCTAAATCTTCTGTACTTCTCAAATCACATGTGATTTTTCTGACGACACAGCTTCTTTCATATACATCTATTAGATTGTATGGAATAATAATACTCATCTTCTCTCCCCAGCTAAGCTTCCCACTCCTCCTTTGCAAAGCCCAGGACAAAGCTATGTCATTACTTCATTTGTTTCTAGCTCTAGTTCCTATAGCAATGGACATTAAATAATTATTTTTTATGCTTTTCCACATAAGTATTTACATTAGGAATCCTGAGATTTCTAGAAATGTAATATAAAAATTTATAAATAGCAACATGTATTTTATAATCCAAACCTTATAAAATTAAATATATAAGGAAGCAAATACTTAATATTTTGGAAGTTTATATTTATTGAGGTAGAAATAACAACCATAATATTTTATGTGGAAAAAAAAGTCAGGCTACAGAGCAATAAAGGCTGATTTTTGTAAAAAGAAAATGCTTGAAAACAAGATTTGAATTTTATTTTGGTTTTGTTTACTGTTGTAATCTTCAGAAGTCATTGAATTTCCCTGAGCTGAAGTTTCCTCATCCATAAAATGTTCCCTTTGCCATTCTAACATCATCTTCTTTCTTATTTTATTTCCTAATTTTTTTACAATAAACATATTATTTTTCTTATTCAACAAAAATTTGAGTTTTAGTGGGGTTGAAAATTGAGGGAGACAATGCATAAATCAAAACAAAGCAAATGTCTTAAAGCAACTAAACTGCCTACTATGTTTATCTTTGTATTTTTCTCTTTTAGTCTTCCTTTTTCCCCTTTCTTTTTTCCTCTTGCTCTTCCTTTAGATGTTTCTTCCTTCCTCCTTTTTTATTTTTTATTTTTTTCCTCTCTCTCTCTACTGATTCTCTATCTTTTCTTTCTTTTTTAAATACCTTTTAGGCCTTTTTTCTTTTTTCCTTCTGGTACTGGGGATTGAACCCAGGGGTGCTTTACCACTGAGCTGCATCCTAGCCCTATTCATTTTTATTTTTAGATAGCATCTCACTAAATTGCCCATTCTGGCCTGGAACTTTGGATCTTGTCTCAGCCTCTCAAGTAGCTGGGATTACAGGCATGAGCCACTGCACCAGACTCTCTTGCACCTCTTACAGTCCACCTTGGGCATTGCCTAGTTCTGTTTGCAGCAACCTCTGATATAACGGCATGAAATAGTCTAAGGACTAAGACTTAATAATGTGATGTTCAAAAAGTCATTGAATCTCCCTGAGCTGAAGTTTCCTTGACCATGAAATGATCCCTTTGTCACTGTAACATCATTTAGTTGAAGTTATTTTGCGAGGTTAGCCCACACACCAGGCTTCATTTCTTCCTGGTGTATACTTAATTAACGCCTAGCATCACACCCAGGACAAAACTCTTAGCTTTAGCTCCCCTTTTGGTTTTGTCTGGGGTCCTTATTCCATTCCTCCCACAAAGATTAAAACAAACAAAACAACATAACAAAAAAAAATTTCATCCTTATGAAACCAAATTAAATCCGGATCCTAAAATCTGTTTCATTAGGTTTGAATTTTCAGACCTCCTGGAACAAACTTGTCCCTTTCATGTTATAAGATCACTGGTTGTGCACCTTCTCTGTCAAAAGATTGTCTTGTATGTTCGAAGCCTACAGTTCTTTAAACTCCCTAAATTTACTGATCACTTTGCCCCCTAAGCAGTACAACCTAGAGCATCCAGTAGACCATCCTGGGTCTTAATAACTCTGTTTAATAATCTATTCAGGCCATGTCTTTTCTCCCTACTGCCCATTTATGGTCAGTCTTGTTTCCATCCTTAGCCCCAGACGACCACAAATCAACTTTCTTTCTTTAGAGATTTGCCTATTCTGGATATTTCTTATCAATGGAATCATATCATATGTGATCTTAGGATCTGGCTTCTTTTACTTAGCCTAACAACTTCTGAGGTTCATGCATGTTTTAGCTTGTTTTGGCACTTCACTCCATTTTACTGCTGAATAGCATTCCATTGTATGAATACACATTTTTTTGTATTTTGCTTTATCCATTCATCAGTTAATTGACATTTAGATTGTTTCCATCTTTGAACCATTATGGGTAATACTGCTACAAATAACCATGTACAAAAGTTTGTATGGACATAAGTTTTCATTTCTCCTGGGTAGATACTTATTGTGTAGAATTGATAGATCATATAGTAAATGTCAAACATTTTCCAAAGTGGCTGTATCATTTTATATTCCCATCAGCAATGTATGAGTGCTCTAGTTTTTCTACAATCTGGCCAACACTATATTGTCTGCTTTATTATATCCATTCTAATAAGAATGAAGTGGTACCTCATTATAGTTTGAATTTATATTTCTCTATACAATAAATGGTGTTAGCTTATTTTTATGTGTTTATTGGCCACTGGTATCTCTTCTTTGATAATATCTCTTCTTTGATAATATCTCTTCTTTCAAATCTTTTGCCCATTTTTAAACTCGGTTGTTGTCTTATAATTGAGTAGAACCTCAATAAATAAATTCTTAAAACTTCTTAATGCATTGTTGGCTTTATTTTAATATTTTCCCTACAATACTTCCTAAGATTCATTTCCTTGCATTTTTGAACTACTTCTTTCTCCTAATTTGCATAAATTTTTAAAAGACGTGTCTTGAAAGAAAATACTCTTTCTTTTAGGGTATTCTTAATCTAGTCTACTTTAGCAATATGTAGTTGTTTAGACTTTTTCTCCCTACTTTTTCTTGCTAACAGGATAACTGCAAGCTAGTTATCGGCATCATTTTTTGATTTTTAAGAAATAGTATACTTATTTTATCATAAAATCTGGATGGACTATTAAACAGTGACCAATCTGTTCCCTGATTCACTTATTATTGTAATCTCCATCTCAATAGCATGAGCCTTGAGCAGTACTTTTGAGGCATATCAATCAAAAGTAAGAGACTACAACTAACCTTCTTCTTCTTGGCATCAAATTCATTTTCAGTTAGTAACTGTCTTTGAGAGTAAGTTAACTCCTATAATCCCAATGGCTCAAGAGGCTAAGGTAGGAGGATTGGGAATTCAAAGGCAGCCACAGCAATTTAGCGTGGCCCTAAGCAACTCACCAGACCCTGTCTCTAAGTAAAATATTAAGAAGGGCTGGGAATGTGGCTCCGAGGTTAGCTACACCGCCCCGCACCTCCCCCCCTCGTACCCCCCCCCCATTGATCCCTGGTACAAAAAATAAACACATAAAAATAAAAAGTAACCACGTGTGGTGGTGCATCCCTGTAATTCCAGCACTTTGGGAGGCTGAGACAGGAGAGTAGTGAATTCAAAGCCAGCCTCAGCAAAAGCAAGGTGCTAAGCAACTCAGTGAGACCCTGTCTCTAAATAAAACAGAAAACAGGGCTGGGGATGTGGTTTAGTGGTTGAGTAATTGTGAGTTCAATCCCTCGTACCAAAAATAAATAAATAAATAATAAAATAAAAGAGCTAACTCTTAGGACTACAATTTTAGAGTAGCTCAAAGTGTTCTTTTCATTTGATATCTCAGAATACCACCATGCCTTTTAATATTTTGCTGTGCAAGGCAACTTCTTGGCCCCAAAGAAATCATGTGCCACAGTGATTTAGGGATTAGAAAGAAAGAAGTTACTGCAGTTTGGATACTCACTTCTGATTTACTATGTGTACATCCACAGTGAGGCCTGCAGGTTCATGTTCATATCCCAAGTGTCATACCAATTCTGATAAAAGAGCTCTGGCTTTGACAGTGTTCTGTATGTTTGCCTTGTAATGGAACAGGCTGCTGACAATTCTTTGAATTCACCTGAGGGTAAAACTCTTAACCTCCCCAATCATCCCATCACTTACCTTGGTATAATCCACTGCCTCAGCCCCTTGTTTGGATGAGCATTTTTAGCTAAATCACTACAATAATATGTATTTACAAAATATTTTCTGATCAGATATCATTATGTACACCTGCAGCTTAGAGCACTGGCCTATCAAACTCTTCTAAGACATAGTGAAGACTGTGTAAATTACTCAGAGGATGTGTCCTCATTCAAAAATGGACAGAGTCTTCGTGCAAATGAGAGACATTTTAGGAATACTGACAACCTAGAAAGTCAAGAACTCACCACAGTCCCCATTAGTTATAATAAGTTGATCCAGATCTCAGTTTTAGTTTTACATTTTGTTAAGAACTCTTATTGTTTGAAAGTGATACGTATTTCATGTAAGCTGCTTATAGAGTAATTATTTCTAGTTTACTCTGGATTATTTTATATATGTGCTCTATTTGAGATTTTACATATTCTAGAAATTCATATGATCCCCACTTTGTACAAATACAAAAATATTAATAGTATAATAGCCTGGAAGCAAATGTATCAAAATATTAATATCAGCTATCTCTTGAAAAATTTTCTAAATATAGATATGTGTAGATATATTTATTTTGTATGTGTTCTTATATAAATGTATATTATTTATATATTAATATTTTATTACATATTATATATTAATTCATATATAAAAGTTTTATACATTTTCTTATATATTCACCTTACATTCTCATATGCACTGTGTGTCTATGTGTGTGCGTACTTTCTTAGAACTTAAAAAAGAAGGCATTTTTTAATCTGCACATGCTAATCATGTCTTTTCATTCAAAACATTCCTTAAAATTACACTGATTGGTACTATACAGCACAAGCTTTGACTCTGAGGTAGATATTCTCTTTGGAGTACTACTTTGAGACATTCTCTCATTTAATAACTATCAATTTGCGCTCACTCTGTGCCAAAGACTGTGCTCAACTCAGATATAGAAAAATGAAAGGCATAATTTGTTCTACAACAAGATCACCTCCCCCACCCCACCTCCACCCCCACCGCCAGGATTGGATCTTAACTACAAAGTAGGCCTATGGATTACAGTTTTTAGTGAAGAGCAAATAAGTCTTTCAATTTTGGTCACATTATAATAGCTTCATCACTTAAATTTCTCACTTTACATATGATAAGCATGGTAAGATAGTCTTTTGGAGAGTGACAAATTTGAATGAATAACAATTTCTCTTTTATCAAACTGCCCAACTAACTTGCTCAAACCACTTGTGTGATTAGGGTGTTTTCAAAGCCCACATTATGAATGTCAGAGGTACTTTGTGTTGTTTTTCTCTTCCATTGTCACATTTGTAGTCTTGTGGCTTTGGTTTTTTGTAGTCTTCAGGGTAGGGCCCTACCACCAGATGACACAGACCATTCTGCGACTGAGTGAAGTCTTGTTTTAACTGGCATACAACTGTTTTTGTTTGGGTTTCTGTGGAATTTAGAAGTCTGAAACTCATCCAAAATAAGGGCATTCCACAAATTCCATTTCAAAAAATCCATCCCTCCTTCGTATACTGTTTTCATTTCCTTCAATGTTACTAAACTTTTCACAGGACATTCCAAGGAAAGTGATAAAGGGATGTGTTTTAAGACAAGGGAGATAAAATTCTTACACAGCCAGTTTTCTTGGTGGCATTACAGTAGTAGCAGCAGAAGCAAGTAGTAATAGTGGTAAAGAAAACAAAAGCCATAACACAGTTAAATACTTAAATCATTGAACCTTTTAAATAAATTCATTTAAAGTGACATTTGTACATGTATTACATGATTCGATGGAAATAATATGTATAATTCTTCAGCAATACATATTATTTCTAAAATTGTTTAAACAAGGACTAGATTTTTCTGGGTGGCCAAATTGTTAGCCTAAAAATAAATGTTACTGTTTCTTTCAAATACAAAAATTGATTTACATCCCAAGTGTTTTTTTTTTAAATATTTTTTGTTGTTGATGGATCTTTATTTTATTCATTTATTATTTATATGTGGTGCTGAGGATCGAACCCAGTGCCTCACGCATGTTAGACAAGTGCTCTACCACTGAGCTACAGCCCCAGCCCCATCCCAAGTGTTTTTAATGGAAAGAAAAACCAAGAGACAGATTCTAGAGAGGAGGCCTTAAAGAAGATCTGGGGTTTTCTCTGATATAACATTACTCCTGTTGGCATCTTGTTTCTTGAGAAATATAGCTAGTGACAGCTAGCTCTCCATACATGGAGAGTCCGTCTATTTTGACATGCTGGTAAAACTCATGAAAGCTAATGGGGACAAGGAACATACATCAAAGTAAGCATGGAACCTGATGAGTATAATAGCAGAAGGAACACTGAGAACAGTCTGACTGTGAATGCCCAGTTGGTTTGTTGAATGGCAATAAGGTTTGCATTCCAACTCCCTTGTCAAGGCTTTGGAGGGAAAGCCTTAGCACATTCAAACCCTGCCTTTGCGCAGACTCATGGTGGAATGTTTTGATCTAGTGATGTGCTGCTGTCTCTTCATTGAGCATAATTTAGTACAAATACTCCTGAGTGCACTAATTTTATGGGAAATACACACCGTAAGAGTTGAAATAACTTGGATTCTTTTACTCGAGAAAAGGAAAATTATTTTTAAGCATATAAATGTGGCAATGAAGAATGAATAAAAGGAAATGAGCTTACATTGCCATAGTTAAAAAGAAAGATGTCCTCACAGTGTTGTTTTCAAAAATTCAGTAAGGTTTTGCTGGCTTCTGTACAGGTGTTTAAAAATCAGAGAGATTAGTGATGTTGAACAGTTATTTTTCATATACCTGTTGATTATTTATATGTCTTTTGAGAAATGTGTTACTAAGTCATTTCCCCGTTTTTAAAATAAGATTTTTTTTGTCATTGAAATCCATTTGTATTTTGAATATTAATCAGATATATAGTATGCAAATATCTTCCCCCATTCTGTAGGTTGTCTCTTCATTCTATTGTTTCCTTTGTTGTGCAGAAGTTGTTTAGTTTGCAATAATCCCACTTATGTATTTCAGCATTTTTTTCCCCTGTGCTTTTGGAGTCCTGTTAAAAAATTTTTAAAAATTTAAAAAACTTAGGCGGGTGCAGTGGCTCACACCTGTAATCCCAGCACTTTGGGTGGCTAAGACCAGAGAATCATGAGTTCAAAGCCAGCCTCAGCAACGGTGAGGCACTAAGCAACTCAATGAAACCCTGTCTCTACATAAAACACAAAATAGGGCTGGGGATGTGGCTCAGTGGTCAAGTATCCTAGAGTTCAATCCCTCGTACCAAAAAAAAATCCTTGCTCCTTCCAAAATCCTACAGCATTTGTCCTACAGTCTTATATTTAAGTCTAATCTGTTTTGAGTTGATTTATATATATATAGAAAGACAGGGATCTTGTTTTATTCTTCTGTATTCAGATAACCAATTGGTTAACCACTGGATAACCAATTTTCCCAGCACTTTTTATTGATGAGACTGTCCTTTCCCCAATGCATGCTTTTAGCATCTCTGCTGAAAATCAGTTGGCTGTAGATTCATAGGTTTACTTCTAGGCTCTCCATTCTGTTCCATTGGTCTATGTGTATGCTTGTCATGCTGTTTTGATTACTATAGCTTTGTTGTATATTTTGAAGTCAGGTAGTGTGATGTCTCCTGCTTTCCTCTTTTTGCTTAAGACTACTTTAGCTATTTGGGATTGTTTTGTGGTTCTATATGAATTTTAAGGCAATGCAAATGAAAATCACATTGAGATTCCACTTTGTACCTGTTATAAAGGCATTTATCAAAAAGACAAAAGATAAATAGTACTGGAAAGGGCATAGAGAAAGAGAGGCCTTACATATTGTTGGTAAAAGTGTAAATTAGTACAGCCATAGGAAAACAGTACGGAAGTTCCTTGAAAAATTGAAAAGAGAACTATCATAAAACCCAGCACTCTCACTACTGGGTGTAGATCCAAAGGAAATTAAATCAGTCTATTGAAGAGACTTACATTTCTATGTTTACTGTAGCACCTTTCACAATAGCCAAAAATGGAAACAACCTGAATGTCTATGTAAGGGTGAATGTATAAAAAAAAAATGAAACACATGCACATGTAGAATACTATTCAGCCATAAAGAATGCAATTCTGTCATTTTAAAAATAATATGGATGTAAATGAGATCATTATGTCAAGTGAAATAAGTCAGTCCAAGAAAGACAAATGCATATAATCTAAAAAAGTTGATATCATAGAAATCGAGAGTAGAATAATAGTTACCAGCCACTGGGAAAGTTAAAGGAGAAGGAGCAATGGGGAAAGATTGGTCGATGAATAGTAAGTTATAGTCAGGAGGAATGATATTTCTATTGCATAGTTGTAGGATGACTATAGATAATATAGTATGTAATTCAAAAAAGCTGAATTTAATGTTTTCACCACAAAGAAATGATATTTGATTAGAACATTATAAAATATATATACTTGAATAAAACATCACATGGTACCCCAATATGTATGATTTTTATGTGCCAATTAAAAGAAAAAACAGGCATGTTGTTGGTTAAGTCAAGATAAAAGACTAGACGGGTGTTCTCATGATACCTCCCTTACCAAGGGCAAGATGCCAATAAAACAAAATGTTCCATGTGTCTTAACATGCTTATAAACATGCTTTCACATATAAACAATGCTCCCGTGGCATGCTGTACACACCAGTGTCAGAGCACTTTTCTATGATGTTGTTTCAGTGCATTACCTGGCTGAGTCCTTAATCTCAACTAATCTTTGCATCAGCAATACTGGTCTTCTGTTCCCATAACTAATAACAATATTAAAAAATAAATGAAGGATTAAATCATTATCCCTTTCATATTTGTGATATAATTATTCAAAGTTTTAGTAAGTAGTAGAAGGGATATTGTGCCATGGTTCCCAAAATCTTCATATTCACTTCAAAAAACTTTCAATGGTTTCCATATAATATTTTGAAAAATAAAAAATAGTAATGACAACAACAAAATACCACAAACTTCTTTTTTAAAATTCTTTTTAGTTGTTGATGGACCTTTCTTTTATTCATTTATTTATATGTGGTGCTGAGAATTGAACCCAGAGCCTCATACATGTGAGGCAAGTGCTCTACCACTGAGCCACAACCCCAGCTCCTACAAATTTCTTATTTCAGAATAAGTGATTTTGTTAATACCGGTGGCATTTACTCACATTTGAAAAATAATACCCATGGGATGTTGTATGTTAAGTTTCTAGACAGTGCTTAGTATGTATATTTAAGGGTCCTAAGTAACAGTCAGTCCTCTCAGGGGTCCGAATCCCCATGTTGGAAGTAACAACTGGAGCTGATCATTCCTGGATCTGTAGTAACTCCCTGAATACATGAGAAAAATATCTCTTTTTTGAAACCTTAATTTTCTCGTCTGCAAAATAAGGGGATCGGAGTAACTGCTCTTTTAGAATCCTTTGAGCTCTAAAACTTTGACTATATCAGGTCCTTTATTTAGTAACCATACACAGCTGGATTTAAATGTCATATGTGGACTTAAATGTCAATATGTAGCAATATTAATATGCTTTCTGTGCTAGAGAAGTTGTTTTTGTCAAAGATTTATCAGTATTCCCATACATTTATGTTTAGTGAGTCCATTATAAATGTTCAACATGTCTACTTTTAGTGCTTTCTCTTACATTTCATTTAGTCAATGTCTTAGTCCATTTGGGTTGCTATGACAAAAAATTCCATAATATGGATAATTTATAGACAGAAACAGATGGAAACATTACAGTCTATCTGAAGGATCCCATAGCAAGTAAGTTAGTAACAGAGTTCAGAACAGGGCTCTCATTAGGAGATAAGTTCTTTAAAACACACTCAAGGAATCTGCTTATGCTTTCTTCACAACAATGACTAAGTTATTGAAATAATAACTGCAGATGATTTTCTTCTCCAAAATTATCACTTTCCTAATTACTGATGCCATTAAGTCAATATTTGTCTAGTTTATGTTACTTGATTATAACTGAGTAAGACCATAATGCTGCTGTATCAGGTTTTTTATGTTTTTTAAATGTTGAATAATACCTTAAAATACTAATTTAACATTAATACTATTTTTGCTGATATAATAACATTTTCAGGAAAAATTTTAGAGTAAATGAGTTAGTAAAATTCTATTAAGTGCTGTTCTTAGTAAATTTCAATAAATTATCATACTGTTTAATTTGAAGCTATCCAGTCACATTAATGTTTATGGACCTATTTGATATGTTTGCTTTTCTTCAGTAATATGACTCTAGATTTATTGTTAGTATTTATTTTACTCTTTTACCATGATTTTCCTAAAATGTTTTTATACAAAACTAATGTGACTTTATACAAAATTATACTTACAAAATATCAAAATTTCATGCACACATCTCTTCCTTTTCCTCATTTTGAATTCTATAGTCATTGGAATAACTTTTATTTTTCATTATACTATAATTATAAGGCTTAATTATAGAAAACCATTTTATTTTAAATTCTAAAACACTGGGAGTCTAGAAATAAAGAGATTTCTACTCCAAGAAAGAGGATGACCAATGTTTTAAGAGCAAGTGAGTACTCAAGGTGCTGGGAAGAGTAGCTTTCAATCTGAAGCAATAGAGCTATTATCCAGAATAAAGCAGTACCACTTTAACAAGGATTTAGTATGTTTGTATTTCAACCACATATAAAAAATTATATTGAGTAAGAAACTAAGGAGTCCTTTCAGGATGAGATAGGTGTGATAAAGGTCCAGGGGGTTAGCAGTTGATAGAAAGGAGAGAAGTGGGGCCTAAAACGTGAGAAACTTACACCAGAAAACGTCCACAGAGCCAACAGTATAGTATTGAGACTTCTGTCATCTCAGCCCTTCCTTCTTTTCATCAGTGTCATTCCTGAATGGAGTATGAGGACCCAGCCACATTGTCGGCCTCCATGAGGGGTTAGCCCCCTTCAAAGTCACTCTGCTGTGTGGAGATTGATGCATTCACAGAAAACAACTCTCCATGCCAGTGAAGCAGGCTTTGAATCCTGATTAAGCATTTGCAGATTCAAGGCTGTGAACAGTCTCTTCAAGAAGCATTCCCAGGATTGCTTGGCAGAGTCAGCAGAGGAGGAGCTTCCTAAAAATATACTGAGTAGGAAATGGTTCAGATACAAACTGGAAAGTGCTGTATGAGATAATTAGGGTCAGAAGTAACTAGTCAGAAACTCAGGGTATAAATAGGCTCTTGATTGGCCACTGCATGATGAAGAGGATACCAGATGGGATTCTAGACACAGACACAAATAAGAAGTTGAGACACATTACTAGTTTTCAAGGTTAAAAGAAAAAAAGAGTTCAGAAATTAATTTCAGGGATGCAGATGCAGCTCAAGGGTAGAGTGCTCACGTAGCATGTGCAAGACCCTAGGTTCAATCCCAAGTACTGCCAAAAAAATTAGAAATTAATTTTAGCTTTACATAATCACACAGGAAACAATTAAATGAAATAAGACACCTGCTTGTTCAGAAATTAATTTCTATGCTAATCTTGAACCCTAAATTTTTGCTAATCCTGTTTCAGTTTAATCACTTTTACAAAAGTGTACACACTTAGCCATTCTTTCAAATACCACTGTTTAGCAGTTTTCACAGCATATTTAGTTCTAACATAAGATTTATCATTCTTACACTGACCCTAACAAATAAGAAAGGGCAAGCTGGGTGGGGTGGCTCAAGCCTGTAATCCTAGCACTTAGGGAGTCTGAGACAGGAGAATCGCGAGTTCAAAGCCAGCCTCAGCAATGGCGAGGCACTAAGCAACTCAGTGAGACCCTCTCTCTACATAAAACACAAAATAGGGCTGGGGATGTGGCTCAGTGGTCGAGTGCCCCTGAGTTCAATCTCCAGTACCAAAGAAAAAAGAAAAAAAAGAAAGGGCAATCAAACTGAATATAATCACACACAAAATTTGGAATGTTTCTTGATACTAACCCCCCCCCACACACACGCACACTCAAAATGAAACTTTTATACATCAGTCTTGCTTTGTCCAACTGATCAGATAACCCTGCCACAAGGATTGTTTCTAAGGGCTGAATGAGAATTCAGTAATGATGGGTGGACAATTGGTGTCATGATGACATTGTGTGATTAGTGACCACTGAATCATGCAGTAGTCAGTTTCCAAAATAATGGTTAGCTCCTTGTGCTAGTCAGCTTTCTGTTGATATGACAAAATATCTAAGAAAATCAAGGGCTGGGGATATAGTTCAGTTGGTAGAGTGCTTGCCTCACATGCGCAAGGCCCTGGGTTCGATCCCCAGGACCACACACAAAAATCAGTTTATAAGGAGATTCATTCTGGCTTATGGTTTCAGTGCATGGTTGCTTAGCCCCATTGCTTTGGGCCTGTGGTGGCACAGTACATCGTGGCAGAGAACATGGCAAAGAACATGGCAGAGAAAGTCTGTCCTGGCAGCTAGGAATCAGAGGTGGGATCCCAATATTTGCTTCAAGGGCAGTGAACTAACTTTCTTCCACTAGGCCCAACCTTCTGAAGTTTTCACTACCTTTCAATAGTGCTGGAAGCTGGTAACTGAGACTTTGGGGGAACATTTAAGATCCAAACCATAATACCACTTACATAGTCACTTTGAAAACAACAAGTAAAATGAGTATAACTTTAATATGGACTCAGAAAGCAGCTAGGGGCTTCTAAACCATCTTTCTTCCTCTAGGTTAAAATTACTTTTGACACCTAAGAAAGAAATAATTGGCTTATTCTGTCAATTGGTCACTGACCCATTCATTTACCCAACAGTCACTGAGTGCTGAATGTTGTACTTGGTGCTGGAGAGATAAGGACATTGCTCAATGTAGGAGACAAACAGAAGAACAATGCCAAGCTACAGTGATAACTCATGAGAGACCAACACTGTCCCCTGGGAGTGGAGGTATACTGAGGAAGGCTTCCTCAAGGGGATGATGGCTGCCCAGAGTCTGAAGATCAGAACCGGTTGCCATGGTGAACAGAGCAGATAAGGGCCAAGGAATAGGCACTTGGGCAGGGGTGTGGGAGAGAAGCGGGGAGTTTTATTTGAATTTTGATTTGATCTAATTTCATCTATTTTCATCACTCATCATTTTCTTCAAAATTAAAGGAAAAAAGAAAAAATAAACTCGGTGGGAGTCATTTGGGAAGACATGACTGATGGTTACACAAGATTGCAACTCATAGTTTTATTGCTTTAGGCCATAGAAAAGAATTGGCGGTCTCCAAGGACCCCATTCCCACTTTTAAAATTTCTGATTTTTGAGCTGGGCACAGTGCTGCACGCCTGTAATCCCAGCACTTTGGGAGGCTGATACAGGAGAATTGCGAGTTCAAAGCCAGCCTCAGCAATGGCGAGGTGCTAAGCAACTCAGTGAGACCCTGTCTCTACATAAAACACAAAATAGGGCGAGTACCCCTGAGTTCAATCCCCAGTACCAAAGGAAAAAAAAAACAACAAAATTTCTGATTTTTGAAGCCATAGCACAAGCTTACCTATAAATGTGATAAAGAAGGTCTACTTTGATTTGTGGCCACAGCAGACAGTACAGGTATGGGGGGTGGGGCATACAGAGAGAACACAAGAAGGAGTACAAGAGGCAAGGACGAAAATTTAAGCCATTGTCCAATAATTTTCCAAAACTCTACTGCCCTTGTTCTTCAAACCCCTTTGAACATTATTTGTAACTTCCTATTTGAGAGGTTGTGATATATTCCCATTTTTTAAAATCTCAATGACCTTTTAAAGATATAATTCAGACAGATATGGTGGCATATGCTTATAATCCCAGTGACTCAGGAGGCTGAGACAGGAGGATCACAAGTTCAAGGTTACTCAGGCAATTTAGCAGACCATCTCTCAAAAATAAAATTAAAAGGGTTAGGAATGTATCTCAGTGGTAGAGGGCCCCTGAGTTCAATTCTCAGTACTGAAAGAATTTATATATATATAATTCAAAACATGATCCAAGTTGGGCATGGTATTGCATGCCTATAATCCCAGCGATTTGGGAGGCTGAGGCAAAAGAATCAAAAGTTCAAGGCCAGCCTCAGCAACTTTGTGAGACTTTTTCTCAAAATAAAAAATAAAAAGGACTAAGGATATAGCTGAGAGAGAGGTAAAGTGCCCCTGGATTCAATCCTCAGTACCAAAACAAAAAACAAAAAAAACAAAACATGATCCATGGAATTGTATCCTAAATTTCTCATTTTCAGCACTTAAAGATTCACTTAAAAATTTAGAATCCTTAGATGCCCTTTCTCTAACACAAAGGAAATAATGGAAGCATTTGTTCTCCCTCCAAAAACAAACAAACAACAAAATACTGTATTAAATTTAATATGGTAAAAATGCATATTAAATTTAGTATCAGTTGTTTGGTGGGCTTCAACACAATCAAATTGTGATCTACTGAATCTACTGAAAAGAACTTTGTTTCATTTTTGCCTGCCCCTTCAAAGCCATGTTATGGGATAATTTCATTTAAATCATTAAACTCCTTGAATGTGGGATATGATAGAATACATATAAAACTTAAACTGAGCTGGGTGCAGTGGTGAATGCCTGTAATCCCAGTAGCTCCGGAGGCTGAGGCAGGAGGATCCCAAGTTCAAAGCCAGCCTCAGCAAAGGTGAGGTGCTAAGCAATTAACTCAGTGAGACTCTGTCTCTAAACAAAATACAAAATAGGGCTGGGGATGTGGCTCAATGGTTGAGTGTCCCTGAGTTCAATCCTGAGTACACAAAAAAATAAAATAAAATTCAAACTTAAACTGAATTTCACTTCAAAACAAATCTTGTCATAAGGAAACTCCAAATATTAAAACATTATTAAACTTTGTGATTAAATTAACAAAATGGGCATGATCACTCCTTTGTTCCCCTTCTGTTTGAGAAGCTTTTGATCTGATCTTTATAATGACATTTAATGTATTTGAAAAGATCTACAAGACAGTAAGTGAAAAGCATGTTGATAAATAGTACACATAGCTGGAGATTATATCTAGAAACATATGTGTACATATATTTGTAAATTTAAAATACTGGAAAAGGATTGGTAGGATGCAGAGGAAAGTGGATGGAGTACAAAGAAATGGGGAAGGGAACAACAAAAGGGAATTTGATACTTCTTTTTGTATTTAAATTTTTATGATTAAAACTTCAAAATAGCACACACACACACACACACACACACACAATCAGTTTGCATCAATTGCTAACCAACAGAAAAGAATATGAATAGCTGCCAAAAGCCTAAAATAAAAAGAAAGTTAGGGTCCATAGCACATTAAGGAAGGGGTACTTGAGAAGGCTGAAACTATCTTAGTACCAGCTGCTTCTTTTCCTGATATCAGATGAGGTGTTTTCAAACAGGGAATTATGTAACCCCAAAGCACAACATCTCTGATTGGTATGCATTGTAACTTTATACTATACAGATTGTCTCATTTTGTACTATGTGTCAAGCATGTCACTAAAAAGACATAAAACACATGCATTTTACTCATGAAAAGTCTCCTTGACTAGGTCACAGAACAAGTAGATTGCAGACTGCAAAGTTTTCTAAATGCATAGAAGAGAACTGAAACATGGTGGCTCTCACATTTTGCAGACATAAATGACACATGTCATCAAAATCACAGCCCCATCTCACATTTGCTACATTTTTGACAAGCAATTTTCATTCAGTAACGATTGTTCATGTATATTGGCATAGAACAAAAAGGGCATATATCAGTTTTCATTCAAAACCATATAGTAGTATTCAAATGTTTTGTAATGCTATAATTTCTTAGAATTATTATAAAATATAAATAATTAAAATAACTTGAATGACATAGGGTTTTTATCCATGATATTCAGCTTTTCCTAGAACTTAATACCCTCCTTTCTTCTCTCACTCCTCCTTTCCTATTCTCTTTTCTCCCCCACCCTGCCTGCCTGCCTGCCTACCTTCCATAAATATGTATTAAGTATCTATTATGTGTCAAGCAGTGTGCTGGGTGCCAGGAATCCAAAACCAAGTATGGCATAATCCCTGCCTTGAATGAGCTTGCATTATAGTGGGGTAAACCTATATGTAAACAAGTGAATATAAGTAAAACATGGTGTCATAAACAAAATTCCAAAAAAAAAGAAAATAAAATTTACTGGGCATCTACTATATACCAAGCACTACATTACATATTTTATGTACATTATTCACTTAGCCTTCACATTTTAACCTTCAACAAAGGGCTCAACATAGGTATTTTTGTCCTCCTTTTGCAAGATAAAAATGTAATGTACAGGAAAAGGTTCTGAAGGATGCATAGCATGGATTACAGAAAAATTAAATAGTCTTAAATTTTTTTTCAGTGCTTAAGAAATAATCAGCAGAGCTATTAGAATGGTAAATTATAAACTGGGTTGGATTAATTGACTTAATACCTGCTCCACAGCTAGAACTCAAAAATCTTGGAATCAACTGCCAAAGCTTACTTTTACATAGAAAAAAAGGGGGTTGATATAGTTCACCACAATGAAACACAGTGTTTGTTTTTGATAATTGAGTTTTGAATTTCAAGTATAAGAAGACAACAGCATCATTTCCATAACAATTAGCTCAGAATAAAAAAGAGTTGATAATTGGATAACTGAATTTCCTTAAAACAAAAACTTTGACACTACATACATAAAGTAGAGGACTCTAGAAATGCTACTGAATGACTTATCTGATCTCCATTTACCAGATTTCTTTAAATTCGCAGCTTATATGCATTCTTAAAATTAGACATAATTTTTCTTCCCTTTTTTGGGAGGAGTAGTATTGGTATAATTTCTACAGCCAAGAAATATCTAGAGACATTAAAGCCTTGTAATTTTTGCATATTGTATCTTTTAAAATTGGCAGGGGTTGAGGGTCACTGACATTTTATAGCTGGTAAAACTGAAGCTCTATAAGTATTAACTAAAGGGTGACAGAAAGGATCGTTAATGAGCCTTCCTCATAAATACTGCATAGTTTAACATTTTATCTTTGCTAATGATGATGAAGTGTAGCTTGTCTGCTTCCTTCTTCCCTTTCAACAAACATATTAGATATCTATTGGGTTCTGGGCTTTGGGCTAGATAGTACAGATGCAAAACTGAAACAGTTCACAGCTTAACAAAGACCTATAAAGAGATTATTCTGTTATAGTAAAGATACTATTGAACAGTTTCCACAGTTACCATATTCCAGGCACTATACTATGTGCTCTATATGGATTATCTCATTTAATACTTAAAACAACTCCATCACATACATACAAATATTGCCTTCATTTTTCAAATAAAGATGGTAAGACTAATAGAGTTTAAGTATCTGTCCAAGATCACACATCTAGAAATTGGCATTATTGGTGTGTTTGTATTTCAATTACCACATAATGCTGTTATGATAGAGACAAAAACAAAGAACTATGGAAGCCAGAAAGACATAAAGGGGTGTGACTGACATGGTTTCAGGCAATCCAGAGATATTTTATAAAAAAGATAACATTTGAGCTTGACCTTGAAAGAAGAAATAGTGGATATTCACTGTGTGGAAAAGAGACAAAGGCCATTCTAGGCTGAATACACACACACACACACACACACACACACACAAAGGCATGGCAAGAAACAGTCCAGGATCAGCAAGAAAGGAGTCACCAGATCTAAAGCTAGATGAGGAAATTTTGCATCTTTCAACAAGGAGCTTACACTTTATTCTTCTAGGCTGCAGAAAATTAAGAAGCAAGTAGAGTAAATAGTGTGTGTGTGTGTGTGTGTGTGTAAGATAATGCTTATGGCTATGTAGAGAGAAGGCTGGTATACAAAGTTTACCTGTAGCTAAAATAGTCTAGGAGAGAAAGAAGAAGCTACCCTGAGACTCATGTTCTGGAGATGTCTAGATATCAGGCCATCTATACTGTGCAGGATGCTGAGGGGATAAGACAGATCATGCAACAGGAAAGTAATTATGTTCATATTTAAGTATGTGTAATTATATATATTATAATTATGTATGTAATATATCTTAGCATGTATATACAAGATGTGTACATTATCTCAATTGACCCTCAACACATCTCTCAGAAGTTATATTTCTTTTTCTATTTTGCAGAGGAGAACTCAGATTGCTCAGAAAGTTATCCAAGGTCACATGGGTGGATCACTAGCAGAGCTGGAATTCAAACCACTCAAGTCTGTCTTCCTCCAAAGTCCATGACTTTTCCACAGAGGACACACTCAAGGATGTTACAATTCATTCCAGTTTTCTTCCTTCACTGGATTTAAATAAAGTACCTTCAAAAGCCAAAATGTTAAAACAGCAAACAGACATGATAAAATAAGGGTCACATAGTAGATCTATAAAATCAGGACCGATTTTTTTTAATGCTGTATGTTTCACCTTTTATGGCATACTGCCATTTTCCTAAAAAAGAAATTTCTGGAGATACATATGTCCTTTGCATTTGTGGTTTTGGAAACTTCCCAGAAAACTGATCTGAATAAAAAAGATGGAGTATTAAGGTAAAAATTATACTTAGCTTTACTTAGCAACTCAACTTCCTGAATCAAGGTTATTATCAAAATGATTTTGAGCAGCTTTATGAATTTACATGCACGCATTCACACACACAAGCATGTGCATATACGCACACAGTTTTTATTTAGAGAAATCAGTTTAGCCTGCTGCCTTTAGGACCTGTCCATAAAATCACATTCCTTTGACTAACTGTCCTTGATATCATATTATGTCAAGCTTCCTAATGCCATGGCAATGTGCCATTATACTTTTATTATCATTCATTAACTTTTACAAATAGATTAGAAAAGATAATCCACATAGTGCAAGTGCCATATAAATATTAGATGTTGCTATTTCTATTGTTGCTATTTATTATTCATTACCATTGCTGTTATCATTATTTTCCAATCCAATCAGTCATCAGCATTTGAAAGGTCTAGCAGTAGTGGGAATTTCATATACCTTTGAACAAAAAAATATCTTCTTCAATCTGAAAAGGGAATTTTCTTCAGATAATCAGATATGCTAAACCAAGTCAATTATCATCCCATGATTTCTCTCTTCCATTTTTCTCCCTCCCTCCCTCCTTCTTCCTTTTTCAACAAATATCTTTTCACCCTAATGTCTAATTTATTCACTTATTCAACAAATATTTATTAAACACCTCCTCTATGCCAGCCCAGTATCAGGTGAGGTGAATGAAAAGACCTGCCCTCAGTGAACTGCCATTCAAGTGAGTTGGTCTTGCCAGACAGTCCATCAGGATCTAGGTCTGACAAGAGGTGGAGTCAGGAAAAGAAAATACCAGATAGTTGCTACTCTGACCAATGCCCTCCTGTCAGAGTCTGGCTACACACCAAAAGAGTTAAGAAATATTTTCCACACTTTGTGTGATACTTTGGGTTATTACCACCTCCGGAGACTTGTACTTCCTGCAGTTGCCTTTGTGGCTCTCCTTTCCAACCAGTAGGTGTCTGATGTCAATTATCTGGGATGCAAAGCTTTTCGTGAGGAAAAATCCCAATCTGAAGGAACTGAGGGCATTTTACATGACATCTGAGACTCCTGGTTATAGGCTCCACACAGACACCTTCTCCTTGGGTTTAAGCCCAAACTGAGGAGCTCTGCAGTCAAGGAATCCATCCACACACAGTCCACCTCCGCTAAGCTAGTCACTAGTCAGCAATGCCTGAAGGGCATGATCAGGGAGACAGTTCGACCTACTTCATACTTGGGTTCTTTCTCCATAGGATCTTAATGAGTTTCCTTAAACTGAATCTTCTTGGTTTCCCTAAAAAGTAAAAAAAGAAACAGGATTCAAAATGAATCATTTAGAACTATCCTTTTTTTCATACAATGTTGGTTAAAAACACTGCTTTTAAATGAGGACATTTCAACTAGATGACCACCACTTATCTATTGCAAGAGCAGGAACAGAGACTACCTAAAAAATAGGTAAATTAAACTCTCAGAAAACTCAGAACTGTTATTTTGGCCTGTAATTCAGCCTCTTTCCCTCAAACCAAATCTTTTGCTGGAAGTAATAACATATGAAGAAAATGGATGCTTTGAGATGCATTTCTTATTTTCCCTTTGTCTTCTTGCTGGAGGTGACTAATAAACAGTGAAATGGCCAAGAGTTAGGCAGGAAGCCATAGAGGATAGGAAGAGGAGCAAAGAACAGAAATAATCTACAAATGGCAGCTAGATCTGAAACAATGTAGAATTTAGTGTATTCTCACTTTACAAGGTAAGGGGAGAGGCCTGGAAATAATAGTTATGTTAGCTTAGGTAATGACAGTAATTAATAGTTGTATGCCTTGTACAACGACAGGCCCAGTGCCTCCCAGGTATTTTATATCCATTATCTCTCAGCAATTCTGAAAGGCTGGCCTTATGCTTATTTTAAAGAAGAAAAATTGGAGGCTCAGAGAGTTCAGCAACTTGTCCAGGCCCACATTGCAAAATGGTGGTGTCTGAATTGGAACTGAAATTCTTTGCTCTTCCTTTTCACCACAGGTCTCCTGTACAGCTCCTCAGACTCAACTACAAGACATTACATATTTCTTCAGATGGGAATATATTATTGTAATATGCCAATTTAAAACATTTTAAATAATATTCCAATAAGACGTACTGGCCTATGGAATGTAAACCTTAGTATACATAAAAATTACCCAGAGAACTTATTTAAATTTTATATAATTTTTTTTTTAACATCAGTACTGGGTCTTGAATCCAGGGGCACTTTAGCACTGAGCTACAATTCCGGCTTTTTAAAGTTTTTTATTTTGAGGTGGTGTCTCTCTAAATTGTTAAGGCTGGCCTCAAACTTGTGATTCTCCTGAGTTGCTGGGATTGTAGGTGTGCACCATCACAATAGCAAGTCTATTCAAATTGCATATTCCTGGGTCCTGCCCCTGGAGATTAAGATTCAGTAGGTCTGAGGAATGGTCCAGAAATTTAAAAATTTTTAAATATTTTTTTCTGGGGTTTGAACCAGAAAAGGCAAAAATTTACCTTTATATATACCTATATACATATATATATAATATGTATATAGATATATATACATACACACACACACATGTATAGGTATATATATATATACACACAAAGTATATATATATATATACACACACACACACACATATATACACACACATACATATATACACACATATATATATATTTCAGTTGTTGAAAGACCTTTATTTTATTTATTTATATGTGGTGCTAAGAGTCAAACTCAGTGCCTCACACATGCTAGGCAAGCGCTCTACCACTAAGTCACAACCCAGCCACAGAAATTTACCTTTATAATAGGCATTGAAGTGATTAATATGTGATCACATTTTGAGAAATAATATCATAGACCTTACCCCAAATTGTCATTTCTAAATTGACCATTGCCTTTCTCTTTCACTCACTTCATTTTAAGATATTTGGAGCTATGTCAGTAGTCAGGTACAGATAAAAAAATCACAACACTCAAGGGAGAAATCTGGATTCTAGGTAAAATTTTGTTGCTAATAATTTTGGAAAACAAATAATTTCTTTTAATTTTCTGGACTTTTATCTTCTCATGCAAAATGGAGAGTTTCTAAAATCACACATCTAGGATTTTAATGAGCAGGAGAAAGCCGCATTTTAAAATAATAGTTTATAAAGCCTCATTTCAGCAGTGAAATATAATGAGTAGAGTCTAATTTCTTTCCTAATTCCTAACATCGACACAAGGTTTCCAAATGTCATGGTTTTGGAGGATGGGAATGGGACTCCAAAGACAGAAGCATTTATGACTTTAGTTATATCAAGGCCATTCGGTTGTTTGCTTAGCAATGGATTGTTTTAGTCGGGTAGTTGTATCTGTAGCTAAGAATGCTTCCGGTATATAGAATTTCAAATCTTAGAAATCACATTATTGTGCAGTCATTTATTCTAATTTTCATTAGCATCTTGAGGTCTAAAATTATTTTGAGGGTTTTTTTTTTTTAAAGAAGTAAGACATCCCTGGATTTACATTAACATGCCCCTAGATATTAAAAACAGGTTAAGAATTGCTGATTTACATCTTGGATAAAAATGCCCACAGTATGGCATACTGGATGATTAGTGCCCATGGAGACAAATTTAATAAGTGAAATGAGTCATACAAATGAAATCACAATTTACAAATGAGAAAAAAGACCCCTGGTGGAAGAGCTTTGTGGTTCCAACTTTACAAGGAAAACCATGAAGTGAACTTGTGGCACCTTCAGAAGATTGTTTACTTCCTTGAAATTTTCCTCTTTGCTCTGTGACTTAGCAGCACCTTCCTAGGAAGCATTAATTTGCTTGCTCAAACACACTAATCTAGCAGCAGAATTTGACAAAAGAAACAATGAAAAGATATGTTATTAGTGGAAAATCTGAATCATCTAAAACAATCTACTTAATCATGAACTAAGTTGAAATATACTACTTATTGCAATGTTGAGGGAAACATTAATTTCATATTTAGTGTGTAGTATTTTCTCTAGCATCTTATAGTATAATTTAACAATTCTTATTTAAAAAGGAACTTTTCAACTCAATTGATGCTAGTTTTATCTCCAGATCTTTCAATTATACCCCATTCCCAAATGTATCACATTAAGTAAACTTGATGTATTCATAATCTTACATAACTTATATAGCATAGTAGAGTCACTTAGGGAAGTATACTGAGATTATTTTTGCATGTTTCATAAGAATAAATATACATTTCTATGCATTTACTAGCTATTTCCTTAGCAAGATCTTGGAGAGTTCACAAATTGATTTTGACTTCTTTAGTTTATGATTTTGTAGCATTCAAGAAAGATAAAATGTTTTATGCTGCCAAGAGTTTAATATTGCTGCAGCCTATTTACTTGTACTATAAGGTAAACTCAGAAGTTAAAATGAAAAAGGTTACTTTTTTAGATCAATAATTCAATTTTTAAAATATTCTATACTAATTTTTAATAACATCTGTGAATTCTGTGACCCCAAAAGCGAAATAATTGTATGTTTTTTTAATCCGGCCAATAAGCTGTAATCCACACACAACTCAAACTGTGAACTTTAGAACTGAACCACTGATGAGCCATCAAAGAGCAAGTGGGCACCAGGCTATAAAGGTTCCAAGCCTCCTTCTGCTTTCACACTTTCCTGCATCTTCTAAAGTGAAAAAACAGTTCTAAGAGCCTAAAAAGGGCTGGTGGGACTAAGAGGTCTCTCTACCAAGACAAAAGAGAAGAGTATGACCCAAGCAGACCAAGGACTTCTATAAACATGACTTCAGAAGTCATGGCTTGGATGCAAAATTTACATTTAATTATCTAACTTCTTAGAGGTCTGGGCCCATGTAAACAACTTTGGGTGCAATTATAGTCTGAAAATAACATCTTATCAATGCTGAGGGGGAAGAGAGAGAACAGAGGGAAAGAAAGAAATAGGTCCTTGTTGAAAATGTACCTATTTTGTAACTAAAGGGTAAATAACATTTTCTAGAATTATTCTTTAGATACTCAGAATTTCTGAATAATCATAATTCTAAATAATTCTGATGTCTTAGAGGCCAGAAGAAGGAATATCAAAGTAGATGAAATGAATCATTAAAATGGCAGCAAAAATCTACCAAATGTTTGACATGAATGATTTTGGCTAATCTTCATGGCAATCCTTTGAGGTAGATATAATTATACATTCTATTTTTCAGATAAGGAAACTGAGGCTCCAAAGAATTAAGCAACTTGCCCAAGGTTTGGTAGCTGGTAACGGCAGAATCAGAATTTAACCTGGTAGCTGGGTTCCAGATCTGTCATATTAAACTGCATGATGTTCCACTTTCCAGAAGTGAAGAATATAAAGGAAATTTTTCTTTTGTTTTGACCAGTCCAACTCCACAAAGATAAGCTTATCTCTGCCTATCCGTCATTAGTTGTCAAGGAAATAAGACATCCCTATCTAAGGTAAGCAGCATAAAACATTCAAATAAGATTTGAATAAACTTGTTTTTATTTATACTATATTGTGCTGCACTAAAGGCAATTTATTTCATGCAGTACTTCAGAAAACATATTATTTATTTTGGAATGTGATACCAGCATAGAAGAATGCCTAACCTAATCTGTTATTTCTTTCACTGGAAGTTTCTCTAGCATTGAGGATATGAAGTTCAGGAGCATGGAATTATGGCTCCTGTGAGCACATTCCAAGGCCTAGAGTTCCTTGTAAAGGTTTGAGGAAGATGGGACAACTCTATCTAGAATTTGTAAGAAGAGGCCCTAAGACAGACAGAATTCATGTCTCTCTGAGAAGATCTCACTGCCCTGATGTGCAAGAAACTTACTGCCAACTGTGACTGGAGAGCTTATATTGTTCCAGCAGAACCTTCTCTCTTATAGCCCATCTCTCACCTTTAGGGACCTGTGTTCCTCGGCCGCAGTACAGGAATTCCAGGAAGCCTGTGTGATTCCTGAGATCTTATGGGAACAACGAAATGGCACATACTAGTTTCTTCCCTAACCTTTCTATTCTGAGTTGTGATGTTCTGTGCGGTTCTGTACACTCACACAGATCTCAAGCCTTAGAAAAGTGACAAGGACAAATTTCTCTTTTAATTGATTCATTCAAAGCTTATGGGGTCAAAATAGACAAATCACTGGAAAAGACTGGAAAGGCAGAGAAGGTTTTAGTAAGTTATGTAATATATAAAACTGCCTAGAAGTATAAGTACCTTTTCAAAAGGCAGCATCTTCATTTCTAATCATATTCTTATTGTCTAAACACAAGTTCATCCTGTATTTCATGAAACATTTTATTATTTCCTTATCTGGCAATCGTTATTCTTGAACCTGTGTTCACATGGAAGGTTAGGCAGATGGTACTTTCAATTTAAATGGATTTTATGCCATTAAAAGGAATGTTTGCTCTGCCTAAGAAGAGTATTGACTATAAAAGTCACAGGCTCCAGACCATTTCCTGTGGGATTTTCCCACCATCCTTCCAATTAGTCAGTCAAAGTGATGTTTCTCTAAACATGGTCATTTATTTTTCTCTGGAGGGTTGCCTTCTATCCTACCCAAGAAAGATGATCCTGGAAAATAGAAAAAGCTTTCTATGCCCCCCTTCCCAGTTCAATATTTATGATTAATTGCAGTGCCTCAATGAATGACAAAAGGGAATAAAAAAGCATTCAGTTTCCTTGTTCTTCTCACATAAAAAAAGCATTTGTTGCAGTTTGAGTCCCAGCCAACTTCCATTGTTTAGGCAATAATTAGTCAAATTATACCAATCACTAGCAATCATAACAGAAATTATGTAATTGTAATTCAGACCAATGACCTTGGACTTATGAAAATAGAATGTGGGGTATGTAATTGCATAATGTGGCACTACAATTCTATACCTATAAACTCAAGGTTTTTATATTAGTTGACTAATTTACAATGTTCTGGACTTAAACATTTTTGAAAGTGACAAAACTATGTTAAATTGCACAAAATATCCAAGTAGCATTTTATTTCTAAAAAGTTGATCCATTACTAAAATAAAATAAGACTCTCCTCTAAGTAATGACTTTGAATATTTCAGAAACGTAAATGAACTTTGCTCTAAATATTTAAATTGAACCATTCCAGGGGTTCTAATTTAAATTATTGAAGATTAAAACAAATCAACATCTTTTCTAATTTGAGAAATGCTGATTCTGTTCAATACCCACTGTCAGTTGAATTCACCTTAAGAAACAGAATGAGTTATGCATACAAAAACAAACCTCTAGTTGGATGCTTCACATCAACAGAGCGATGAATAAAAGACTCTTCCAGCACAGTAGGCAAATTTCCCCTTTAATAAGCAGCCAGGAAAAAGCAATATTTCAGTGTTTGCTTTCCTTCCTCTGAGGGAGAAGGTTTCACTATGACTTATTTTACTTCCTTTTTATTCTGTCCTATTTTCTTGGCTCTCAGAGTCAGCTCCAGTAGCAACATGACAATACCACTTTGCACTTGCCGAAAGCGCCTTTTCTCTAAAACTCTCAGCTGTGGTCTATGCGAGTAGAGTATAAAACAGGGGAAATCATGCAAACATTGAAGTTCATCCTCTTGTACAAACGTTTTGAGAGACACAACATAGTCTTAACTCAAGACAAGGAATGAAGGACACCCCTAAAAAACAAGAACAACAACAACAAAACTCCTCCAAAAATTCATGCTTAGTATCCTGGAGGCCTTTAGCAAAATTGACCATTATCTTAAGAGCTGCCTCACTTACAAAAGAAAGCTGTGCCACTTTCCTTTATGAGGATGTGAAGAGCAACTGGACTGCATTTTCTAAAATAAAACCTGGGGGAAAATCAGATTCTTGGAATTCTAAAAATAAGTCTGAAGTGGTACCTAGAAAGTATCAGTCTTGCAAGCATGTTTCTGGGATAGGGGACACTCATATTTCTTAATTTTTTAAAAAATGAAAAGGCTTGTTTGTACAGGAAAGAAATATCTCAAGATAAAAAAGAAAAATGTTTTAAAATATAATTTTTTAAAACATTGTTGATGCTCTCTCTACATACCTATATATGTGTATATCTACACAAGTACTTTTTAATGGATGAAAGAAATTTCTTTACAAATATCAGAGCTCTCTGATGTTTATTTATGGTTATACTCAAAGCAGAGGTTTCAGACTCCCCGGACACCTGGAGAGGGCCTGTACTTCAGAGATCTACTCTCTTTTCTTGGCTCTTAGCACTTATAATGACTTTTAAAACTTAGAGCAGTTTTCTTTTCACATTTTGTCAAAGATGTAAATAATTCATTTTAGAGTTGATCAGCTAATTAGAAGAGTTGGTTTGTGTGAGCTGGAACTTGCTCATCCAGTTCTTGAATTTAATGAACCTGAAACCAAATATGTATAGCTATCTATTCCCCTACCAAAAGAAAACTAGGGGAAAAAAATCTATTGAAGGGATCAGGAAGAAATGTTCTTATAAATATGTATTTCTTTTATATTAAAGAAAACATGAATTTTTAAAAAAGTACAAAACTGTATATAATGCCATAATCCTGCTTTTTTCATTTTTAAAAAATACACACACTTGCAACTCAAATATAGCAACATACAGAAAGAATAATATATCATGGCTGAATAGGATTTGTCCTAGGAATGCAAGGCTGGTTTAACACTGGAAAATCAATGTGATTTCCCATATCACCAGACTAAAGAAGGAAATTTATGTGATCATCTCAATATCCATAGCAAAGCCTTGAAAAATTCTATAATTCATTCATGATGCCTTCAGCCAACAAGAAAATAAAGGGAATTTCTTAGCCTAATAAAGGGCATCTTTAAAAAGCCCATAGCTAGTATCACTTTAAATGGTGAAAGAATTAACGCCTTCTCCCTAAGAACAGGAATAAGGTAAGGGTGAATGAATGCTCGCACCACTCTTTGTTTTAGTCATGTTTTTGTTTTTGTTGTTTTGTTTTGTTTTTGCTGCTATGACCAAAATACCTGACGAGAACAATTTTAGAAAAGGAAAAGTTGATTTGGGGCTCATGTTTCAGAGGTCTCAGTCCACAGATGGCTGACTCCATTGTTCCGGGCAATCACGGTGGAAAGGTGTGGAGGAGGAAAGCAGCTCAGAACATGCCAATCAGAAACCAGAGATAGAGAATAAATTCCTGCAAATGCCATAATCTCATTCTCTTTTAATGCTGAGTAATATTCCATTGTGTATATATACCATAGTTTCTTTATCCATTCATCTATTGAAGGGCATCTAGGTTGGTTCCACAGTTCAGCTATTGTGAATTGTGCAGCTAATACTTCATCCCTGGTGAACAAAACACATACCCCAAAAGCATGCCCCCAGAAACCCACCTCCTCCAGCCACAGTTTCTCTACCTACAGTTATCACCCAGTTAATCCATCCCAGTATATTAAAGCACAGATTAAATTAAGGATCTCATGAGCCAGTCAGTTCATCTCTAAACTTTCTTGCATTGTCTCTCACTTGAGCTTTTGGGGGATATTTCATATTTAAACAATAATACTCCTATTCAACATGATACTGAAGGTACAAGCAAACACAAACAGATGGAAAACAGAAATGAATGCATACAAATTGGAAATAATTAGCATTTTCTCTATTTGAAGACAAATGGACACAGCTAAAGATGCCTAACAACATTAGTTATTAGAAACATGCAAATTAAAACTATCATGATAAACAACTACATTCCTATTAGAGTGGCTTAAAAAAAAATCACCAATCATGCCAATGGCTGTTCAGTGTGTAGAACAATGAAACTCTAAACTTGATGATGGGAATAAGAAGTGGTATAGCCACTCTGGAAAACAGTTGGGCATTTCTTTATAGTTAAACTTGTACTTAACATATGATTCAGTATTCCCATTACTAGTATTTACTTAAGAGAAATGACTTAAAATCAGCATACTACAGTGACACAGCCACTTCAATGTTTATAGCTGCACAATTCACAATAGCTAAATTGTGGAACCAACCTAGATGCCCTTCGATAGATGAATGGATAAAGAAACTGTGGTATATGTACACAATGGAATATTAGTCAGCATTAACAGAGAATAAGATTATGGCATTTGCAGGTAAAAGGAGTTGGAGAACATCATGCTAAGTGAAATAAGCCAATCCCCCCAAAACAGGAGCCAAATGTTTTTTCTAAGTGGATGCTAATCCATAATGGGGGGATGGGATGAGTGGAGGAACTTTGGATGGGGCAAAGGGGAGGGGAGAAGGGGCATGGGGGTAGGAACAATGGTGGAATGAGATGGACATCATTGCCCTAGGTACATGTATGATTGCACAAATGATGTGACACTACTTCATGTACAACCAGAGTAGTGAAAAACTCTGTTCCATTTGTGTACAATTAATCAAAACCTTCCTGCTGTCATGTATAACTGATTAGAACTAATTAAAAGAGAGAGAGAGAGAAATGAAACCTTATTTCCACACAAAACCTTTGATTGTTTTAGGACTTTATTCATCATTGCCAAAACCAAAACAACTCAAATGTCCTTCAACTGATTAATGGAAACAAATTATGATACATCTATGCAATGAAATATCACTCAGCAATAAAAAGATGAACTACCATTCCTATGACAATATGGATGAATCTCACATGCCTCATGCAAAGTGAAAGAAGCCAGACTCAGAAGGCTATGTGATTCTACCCACATGACTTCCCAGAAAAGGCAAAATCATCAGAACAGAAAACAGATCATGGTCACCAGGAGATGGAAATAGGAGTAAGAGGAGGGGTTGATCCCAAGGGCAGTAAAAGGAATTTGTTGAGGGCAATGGAGTCATTTATTTTGTATCTTGACTGTGCTGGTGGTTACATGACTGTGTGTGTGTGTGTGTGTGTGTGTGTGTGTGTGTGTGTGTGTGTTAAAAGTCATAGAATAGCACCCCAAAAGTGTGACTTACTGTAGGCAAATAACAGTAAACTTAAGAAGTTAATTAGGACATACAGACACAAACATATAAACCTTGAAGGATATATAGCAAAATATTGATGGTGGTTATCTCTTGGGTGCAATATTATGGATAATTCTGATGTTATTTCTTGTCCTTTTCTGAAATTTTAAAATGATGCCCAATCAACATGTTTTACTTTATTTCTAGGGGAAAAATAAGTTACATTCCTTCCATCTTTGAATGTGACCCTCCTGACCCAATTAAGACTGCAACAGCCTCTTGAAGGCCTCCTGGATTCTAGTCTCCTTCCTCTCTTCCCTTTTGTCCTTTATCCTTCATAATAGTTTCAACACACCAATCCTCAGTTCAAGAAGCAGCATTGGTTGATTAATGCCTATTCAAGCAGGCCCTAATTTCTTTGTTGCTTTTTGAGTCTAGTTCTGACATAACACAATTAGGCAAAGATTTATTGAGTCCTTATTATGCACCAGGCACTGCTAGGTGTTCTACATGCAATCCCTTAGATAATCCTAGCACAGCAACCTTAAATGATGTGCTTTTCCATTCTTACTTTATAGATGCCCATGGTCACCAGAAAATAGAGACAGAAGTTGGAAAATTCCAGAGCACAAATTCTTAACCAGTGCAGTAGAGTGAGATGGCTAAGAAATGTGGCACCTGGAAGAAAGCTATCTGGGTTCTAAAGTTCAGCTCACTATTTTCTTGCTGTGTGCCTTGAGAAATTACTTTTCTAAGTCTGTTCCCTAAGAATGAATAAGGATATAGTAGTAACTACTTCATCTGTTAGCTGTGAGAATTAAATTCTATTATACATATAAGGTAAGTGCCT
The DNA here is from genome assembly GCA_028644305.1 of Xerus rutilus. Classification (NCBI taxonomy): domain Eukaryota; kingdom Metazoa; phylum Chordata; class Mammalia; order Rodentia; family Sciuridae; genus Xerus; species Xerus rutilus. The sequence continues at coordinate 60,139,059 of CM053401.1, forward strand.
GCTATATAATAATGTGTCTCCTCCAACCCCCAAAGCTCACCCCATGTCCAGTCTTCTTTCTTCTTTGGCTCTAGCAAGAACCTTCAGTGCTCATTTGAGTGATCACCTAACTGTTCAGTAATAGCACCAGATTCCACTTGCCTTTTGGTCATTGGTTTATTATTCTCTCAGTCAGAACATTCTCCATTCTCTTTCCCACTCTCTGTCTTACCCTAGCCAACAAGGGTCAGCTCCAGCTTCCTGCATCCAAAACGACATTGCTTTATATACCTCCTATGGATGGTCACTACTAATTCTATCTTCATTAATGTTGTCTTCAATTAAAATGGAAATGCAATACGGTAGTCATCAGCCTCAGGTGGTTATATAAACAAACTGATTCATTTTACACTTGCCATATTTGAAGTGCTTTAGTGACTGATGTCCACTGTATTGGACAGCACTAATATAGAGAATGTCCTTCTCCATAGAAGGTTCTCTTGAAGAGTGCTGGTCTAAAATGTAAAACCCTGCAGAGGAAGGAGTATAGATGAACCCAAAAGTGCATATTAGAGGGATTACCTAGCAGAAGCTCTGTGGAGTACTTGGCTTATATGATTAAATGTGTGATTCACATTTACTTGGAATACTAAGGTGGGCCTAATCCTTCAACCTAAGTTACAAAGTATTCATTGATGAAATTGATTTAACATGAGTTTCAAAAGACCAAATTTCTAAAGATCCAGCCAATCTTCCCTTTTTTTTTTTAGGGAAACAAAAGAATTATTCTGCCAATGACTCCTTCAGTGAAGCTGATGTCCTCTATGACATGTGCTGTTTATACAGAATCTTAGATGTAAGGCTGCCTATGTTAAAATCTCTTTTGCCAAACCTTACCTAAAATAATTCTCTAAGTGAAAAGTGTGACGAATACTGCTCTGATAACTTGCAGCATTTCAATTAAAGTGAAACGCATACATTCATCTTATTTTAAAGGTGAAGAATTAAGGTCAAGTGATTTACCCAAGGTCACATTTCAGTGTTACTGTATCCAGTTTGATCAGACACCTGAGCCCTTATTTTCCCTTCACTGAATACCAGAATTCTAAATCATTCCCATACCCTTAGGACATTTTATGTCCACTAATGATGCCACTTATTCTGAGTGCCTACAATTTGTAAGCTCCCTGCAAAAGCTGAGGCTGATATACACCGCCCCACCTCCACTGTGTAAATATCACAGCCACAAAGTGAAGGACTCAAAAAATCAGACCAAGCTTTCACCATTCCACTAAAGCTGCTGCAGAAAAGTAGGTCATTAAGAAATAAGACATAAAATTAGCAAAACTGCATTTCCCCCCACTATATGCTAAGAGGTTTCCCCAAAAGACACACACACACACACACACACACACACACACACACACCATATATCATACAGGAGAGTGAATTGAGAAAGTGGCTTCAGGGATGCGTTGATTGAGGTACTCAAGCAAGATGAATTGCTTTTTGATAATTAGATTTGGAGAAGTCTTTTTTTTTCTTTTTCTGTGACTCCATTGTTTTGTATTTTTGTATATTGTAAAAGGACTTTCTCCATGTGCTGCCTCTCTTTGTGCTTATATTCAAGATACCACAGTGGAAAAAAAATTTTTTTTTATTATGGTACTGGGTATTGAACCCAGGGATGCTTTAACCTCTAGCTCTTTTTAAATTTTATTCTATTTCAAGAGAGGGTCTAAGTTGCCAAGGCTGGCCTAGAACTTGTGATCCTCTTATCTCAGCCTCCCAAGTCACTGGGATTACAGGTGTGTGCCACTGGCCTGGCCACAATAAGAACTCTTATAAAATTTCTTTTGTAGGCTTATTTGCCAAATATTTTCAATATTAAAATGGTTCAGTTTCTCAACCAATCTATAATTAAGACTTCAAGAATAAAGTTATTCCAGAGTATATCATCATTAACATTCAAAAAGAATAAAGAGGAGTAGATGTGAATTTCAACAGATGAAATTAGCAAAATGAACCTGATTTTATATTTTCAGTATTCCCTGATCACTTTTGGAATCGTAGCATAAATAATTGGCCCCAATTATTAAAACTGAGAAATTTAACAAGGCACAAGATTAAAGTGCATGCACACTGGGTTAGCCTCACTCTCATTTATTAACAATTATTAAAAATGCTTTCAGCTAAGCTTGCACTTTGAATTCAAGAGGATTTCTTAACTGACAGCAAATTTACAGCCTTTCCTCATTGCAGCAAATTTGCTTGACTTTTGGTCTTTATGCTGACATTTTGATAAACTAGTACTTCAGTCCCATCGAGAAATAGCATGATGATAATCTATAGCAAATACTTGCAAATTAAAAAAAAAAAAAGAGTGGGGATAACTGGATATCATAGAACTCTCCAGCATCTGAAAATCAACAGTAACAACAAAACTTATTAGCAGTCCACGAAGAAATCTAATCCTCCCTGCATCTACCATCTGAGAGGTACACTGAATCTTTTCATTAAAGAGTTTGGGATGGGGAGGGAGAATAAATAGATTCAGCGGGATATAGAGTGTGAAGGAAAGATACCAAGAGAGGAAAACACACACACACACACACACACACACACACACACACACACACACAGGGAGGGAGAGCAAGACAGATGACTTGGTGAGAGAGGCAGCGAAAGAAATGAAAACCTCTAATTTTTAGAGCTAGTTGGTGTTACATTAGGAGTTGAGTACCATAATCTTGGAAAGTCCAAGCAAGAGTGAAACAAAAGTGAACAGACTCGGCTGAAATTAACTGCTCAATGGCCCCGTCATTTTCCCTCACTTTCCCACCATATTGCATTCAGTTCATGCTCTGGTCTGTCTTGTGAGCGCCAACCAATCTTGGAGTTTTCACTCATACTGTTTCAGTTGTGTCAGTTTCCAGAGAATGTACAATCCTAATTCATAATCTCCAAGGTATTTGGATCCAGTAGTTATTTTTCATTTGAAACCCAATTGTTTGAGCTACTCATTCCCGGATACCATTATATAGCACAGCTGCCCATGTTGCTCAGATCCTGCATTTCATTAATTACTACAAGAGATCATTGCCTCTGACACTTGCATTAGTCAAAGCATCCTCTGTTCCGGTGAAGTAAGAGGTAGAGATATTGTAAGATTGATTCTGGAGGACTGACGATGTGAAGCAAATCTGTGATTTGCTCTACATCTGGTGACATTGGCCTATTTGTTATACAACAGAATATACTGGTGAACTTCATTTTTAAATGCACGCCAATAACATGATCTATGCCAGTGGTTCACAAGCTTTTGCATGCACCAGAATCACCTGGACAGGAGGGCTTGTTAGAATACACAAGTTGGGCCTTGCCTGGCGAGTTTTCAACTCCGTCAGTTTGGGGACCCCCATAAGAACCACTGATTTTAGCAATCCCAGGTAATTTAATAGGGGAAGGCTACAGGGGAAAACTGATAGGTTAATTCATGCAAAGAGGGAGGAAGATGCCTCCTCTAGACCAGGGTTTTTGAAACTTGAATGTGCCTATGAAGGCAGATTCTGAATGACAGGCTTGGGATGGGTCCTAAGATTGTACAGTTATAGCAAACTCTTGGATTATATTGTTAGTGATGCTGCTAACCCAGAAATCACAGTTTCAAGTCTCTATGTTAACCAAGGCACCATTTCTCAAAGTATACCCTGAGAATCATCTATATTAAAATCCTAAAGCTGTTTGTGCAACATTGTCATTAGGGAAAATTCCTAGGTCCACTCTTAGACACACTGTATCAGAAACTCTGGAGGTGGGACCCAGGGATCTCTGACAAGCAAGAATTTCTGAGATTCTTACACAGATTGAGAACAGTGGACTAGGAATTGCAAGTGCCAACAAGCTGGGTGTTCAGAGATCAGTATTTCTAGACACTGACTACTAGGTCCCTAGTTATTTTCGTTCTCTTCTTTATTCTACCACCCATCTTTTGTCAGCTATTGATGACATCATCAGAAAAGGTAAAGAGGGGTGCTGGGGTTGTGGCTCAGTAGTAGAGCCCTTGCCTAGCATGTGTGAGGCACTGGGTTCAATTCTCAGCACCATACAAAAATGAAAAAATAAAGATATTGTGTCCATCCATAACTAAAAAAAAGTAATTAAAAAAAATAAAAGGTAAAGAGGATCCTAAAAGAGGAGGTGAAACTTTTAATGATCTATTTTATTCTATATTAGCAAAAACTTAGGGAAAGAAGTGGAAACTAAAGACTATATTTTAATTTTTTTCCATAAATGTAAATTATCTCTGTATTACCTATTCTGTTCCTATAGACAACTGCAAATTGTTGTCTTGACTTCTTTTGTTAGCATTAAGTAAAAAATCGCTTTGTGATGATTACTTAATATGTTGCTAACTCCAGAAGACAGAAACTGTCTGCCAGCAAGTGCCATATTGAAGTTTCCTAAACACTACAGAAAATAGAAATTATTTACAGTTAGCACTCAACATTGGCAAACAAGTCATGCCATTAAAGATGTATTTGCATATGTTATATTAAGAAGCATGCAAATGTACATGCAAAACTAGGCATAATCATTTCTATCAATGATGAATACCCCATTTCCTAGTCTTGCCATCCAGTCACCCCCATCCTTTTGAGTACAGATGTGTGTCTAACCTCATAGGATCCCAGAATTATGTGTAATATCCCTCCTTCACCCCCAATTCTTATGCTTACATGTATATTTCTTTTTCTTTTCTTCTTTCTTTCTTTCATTCTTCCTTTGTCCTAAGCCACATATCCAGCCGTTTTTAAATATTTTATTTAGAGACAGGGTCTTGCTAAGTTGCTTAGGGCCTCACTAACATGCTGAGGCTGGCTTTGAACTCCTGATCCTCCTGTTTCAGTGTCTTGAGCCACTGTGATTACAGGCATGTGCCACCACGCCTGGCTGCTTATATTTGAAGGACTGAACCACTGGAAAATATTTTCAAACACTCATTCAAAGACTATGAAAATAGCTGAGGGTTGTGGCACACACCTATAATCCCAGTGGTTTGGAGGCTGAGGCAGGAGGATTGCAAGTTCAAAGCCAGCCTCAGCATCTTAGCGAGGCACTCAGCAACTTAGTGAGACTTTGTCTCAAAATAAAAAATAAAAAGGGTAGAGGATGTGGCTCAGTAGTTAAGCACCTCTGGGTTTAATCCCCTGATCAAAAAAAAAATTTACAAAAATAAAGTTTGATCAGCAGTGAATATGAACAATTGTTTCCGATTCTTATTCATATAATCAGGGCCATCCAGGGGAGCTTTTCAAAAGTTTAGATTCCCCAACCATCTCAAGATTCAGAGTCAGTGGCTCTTGAGGGTCCAAGAAACTTATAACTTTCTAAAACACTTCAGGTGATTCAGACAATCTGAACACTATTGGCATACATAAAGGAGCTTTGGACAGAATCAAGAAATTTCAATAATATTGTCATTTTTGTTGTTAATAATTGTACTTATTAACATTAATTGAATTCTTCTTACAAATCAGACATTTTACTAAGCACTTTACATATATTACCACTGAATTATCACAATACCATCCATTCCATGGATGAGGAAACTAAGGGTAAGAAGTTAAGTAATTTGCCTAAAGCCATAGAGATGTGGCAAAGCAGGAATTTGATTTTATCACTGAGTAGTATGTAAGTCATTTAAGTAGTGTGAGTCATTTAAGTCACTAAGCTTTCTTGCTTGAGGATGGGTATTGGGCTAGACACTAGATTACACCTCAAATGCCTTCCAGTTTTAAAGTTTTGTGGGTTTTTTTGGTGTGTGGAATGGTATTGAACTGGAGGACAAGGGTTTTGGCCTTCTGAAGCTCACCTGCACCATTAGACTTCCTGGCCTTCCTTCTCATTTTAGGCTTAAACTGCCATTTTATCTATGGCACCTCATTTCCTAAAGAACAAAAACTCCATTATGATCAGCTGTAATTCCTTTCTCCAGTTCCCTCACCCAGCACTCAGGGCAGACTACCAACTCTCCTGCCTCACCACATCACACCGTGTCCTTGCTCACAATGTTCTTTCTGTCCCAATGCTCTTGGTTACTTGATAGGTTAATCCAGCCAACCAATATATCAATTCCTTTGTGAGGACAACACCTTTTTCCTGTTCAGAATTTTTTTGAAGATATTGTTTTAATTTGTGTTACAGGTAGAGTGAACTTAAGTTCTAGCTCTCAGGAAACTTCAGTTTCAAATATTCTGTCAGTTCACATCAGTATAAGCATGCCAAATACTTGGCAGTCTTGACTGAGACAACATGGCACCTACTTTGGTATATACCTGAAGAGGGGTGTCAGTTGTTTTCCTTTTGGTGAGGTTCTAGAGGACAGAGGTACCTGCTTTATCTGACTGTCCTTCCATCCATATCCATCCATTCAATGATCCATTCATCTATTTACATATATGTCAAGTTATTTATCCCAAATTTAGATGGACTATATGCAGCACATAAGAGACTCAATTAAAAAAATTAATATTAACAGCTTTTAAATGAATGTTAGGTAAATCCTTTGAAACTAGCTTCTATTCTACCTCTGCCCCTGCTACTTGGGATAAAATGTTTCTTCTGAAGAAGTAACAAAGTCTCAAAGGAATAGTAGCTAAATGAATGGAAGGACAAAAATGTTAAATTTGATTAGTGCGGGCTACCGGCATAATAAAAGGGACAAAGCTGACATTGTGCTTTTAAAAGACAATGATGAAGGCTAAGCTCTTCATCTGGACCTGTGCCCAGCACTGCCTTTCTACTAAGCCTAGAAAAGGAGTCAGACAACATGTAACCAATGTGACCTGTACAATTAAGTGAAGATAAACAAGGGCCACCAACAGGTCCCCCAGAGTCATCCAACTCACCATAGCATAGGGTGGTGGCATTCAGAGGGAAAATATATGGTACGCTTCTAGAAGGGTTTTCTATGCACTTGAATACTAAGAGAACAACATGCATGAAGAGGAATTTAAATCTGAATCCTCCGTTCACAAAGCATTGTTGCTTGGCAACTTGTGGCAGTTTTCAGTGACTTCCTAAGGTCTTCTTAAGCACCTCTCCTTTGCTCCTAGACCTCCATCCATTAACCATCATACTGTGGTTTCCTGTGATTGTATGCTAACTTGAAAATTCTCTCAGGATAGAATATAATTCACTTTGGTGTTTTCAAAACCTGGTAGAGACTCAACATACATTTGATGAATTAATAAAGGAGAAAATTAGCCATCTGTACCTATCACAAGCGAGTTTCTTCTAATGATCAAAGATAATTTTTACAATGAGAAGTGTTGTGTTTGTGTGATCCTAACAAAAAAAGCAGGCTATCTCTGACTAGAAGCAGGTTTTTTGACCCTGGAGAAGTTTAAAGCTTGGTAGCAATTAGGCAGAAAGAATCAAAGCATTGGAGGCCTGGTTACACTAAATCCCCTTTAAACCACAGAATACTAGATCTTTACTCTCCCAATCATTGCTAGAAGCAGTTCTAAATCTCATTGCATTACACCAAGATAGGCAAATGTTTCTTTTGCTAGGGTTTCTCCCCTTCTTTCTGACTTTGTGTGAGTATCCAAAGACTTCTTGTAGAGATAGCAAATGGTCTCCTTGTTCCAGATGAGAATTACAACTTTAACATTTACCTCCTCTTAACCAGGGCCTAGAAATCTTGAATCAGTAATTTCAAAAACAAAATGAGATGGCCTGTGCTTTATAATGTATTTTTTTATCTCACTGTGCACACACCCTGCGATTTTCTTTTTGCATTCACCTGTGATTAGTTTTTCTATTTACAATGGAGGATGCCTTCCCTTGATCATCTACTTGAATATTGTATAATTACTTTATATTTGATGAAACATAGGTTATTGAGAAGTGTTTGGGCACAGATTACCATATTTTTTTATAAGGAGTCAGGAAACTAATTTTTGACACACATATTAGGATGTGCATTAGGAATTCTCAAAACTTAGAAAAGCTGGGTGCAGTGGTGCACTCCTGTAATCCCAGCACTTTGGGAGGCTGAGACAAGAAAATCGCGAGTTCAAAGCCAGCCTCAGCCATGGTAAGGCACTAAGCAACTCAATGAGTTGCTTATAAAAAACACAATATAGAGCTGGGGATGTGGCTCAGTTGTTAAGTACCCCTGAGTTCAATTCCCGGTACCGAAAAAAAAAAAAATTAGCAAGTGCCTAAAAGGCCAAAAATGTGGATCTCTCAACATTCTCCCAAAGACATCGTCAATACATGTTAAGTCGCCTTCTCTGTCTTAGTCAGAAGTCAAAGAAATGTGATTCCTACTTTAGCTCTATTAAAGAAGATGATATATTTTAAAAACCAAGCCATATAAATGTATGAAAAAATGCTGAACATCACTAATCATTAGGGAAATGCAAATCAAAACCACAGTGAGTTATCACTCATTCCAGTAAGAATGGCTGTTATCAAAAATATAACAAGCGTTGACAAGGATGTGGAACTCTTGCATATTGTTGGTGGCAATATAAATATAGTCACTATGGAAAAAAATATAGAGGTTCCTTAAAAAAATAAAGATAGTACTACTGTATGATCCAGCTATCCCACTACTGAGTATATACTGGAGGAAATGATATCATTATATCAAAGAGATACCTTGACTCCATCTAAATACGGCACTATTCCTAATGACCAAGTTATGAAATAAAACAAGGTTTTCACTGATGGATGAATGAATAAGAAAATGTGGTACACATTAACATAATGGAATATTATTCCGTCATAAAAAGAATGAAATTCTGTCATTTGTGGCATCATGGATGGAACTAGAAGCCATCATGTTAAGTGAACTTAAGCCAGGCATAGAAAGACAAATACTAAGTGCTCTCACTCATTTGTAGAAGCTAAAAAAAAATGAGCTCATAAAGAAGAGAGTGTAATAGTGGTCTTAGAGTCTAGGAAGAATAGGGGGAAGTGAATATTGAGAGAGGTTAGATAATGGGTACCAAAATACAGCTAGATAGTAGGAATTAGTTCTGGTGTTCTAAAGCATAGTAGGGTAAATACAGTCTATAGCAACTTATGATATATTTCAAAATAACTAGAAATAATGAGTCAGAAGTTTCCAATGGATAGAAATGATAAATGAGTGAGGAGATGGAAATGCTAATTACTCTGATTTTATCATTAACACTGTATATGTATTATGTCATCACACTGTACCCTATAAATACTATGTATCAACTAAATATGTATGTGAAAAATAGGAAAATTGACTAACAAAATCATTAGTGAGATTTAAAGTTTGCAAAAAACGAAAAAGGATATAATGACTATTGAAGAAAAATTCAAAATTAAAAAATACACACAAGCTATGATGAATAGTCAATATTTTGACCCTCTTATTCCTTTTCCAAATCCCATTCCTTTCCTTAATCCATTCCTAAAGAATATGAATCAGCTTAATGTCAATTAGTGAAGTTAAAGGAAAAATAATCGTGTGTGTGTTTGTGTGATGTTGTCAATTTTCTGTGGAGATTCTACATACATTATAACTCAAGTTCTTTTTGATTGGGAAGATTTTTAAAGTCAGATTAGATCTAGATTGAGTTTAAGAGGGGCCTTTCAATAGCTAATAAAATAGCAAAGCATTTAAGAAAACTTTATCTACATACACATAGTTCAGACCTTCAAAGGATATTTTGTTCTTTTTGACATTCAGAAATCATGACCATTTCAATAGGCCATATGCAGAAAGTATAATTCTCCTTTCCTCACTTTTTATTATTTCTGATTGTGATATCACAGACTAAAGGACCATCAAAATTGGGCCCTGGATTTTTTATTTTCTTCAAAGGACTTTAAGATAAAGGACATGCTTTTTAAATCAGCTTATCATTGACAAGTCAGTCTTTTTTATTTATTTGTTTTTTTTACAGTACTGGGGATGGAACTCAGAGATGCTCTACCACCAAGCTACAACCCAGACCTTTTATTTTTTATTTTGAGACAAGTTCTCACTAAGTTGACCAGGCTGAAATGGAACTTGTAATCCATCTGCCTTAGCCTCTTGAGTTGCTACGAATACAGTCCTGTACCAGGATGCCTGGATGGTCACTCTTTAGATTATTAAAGTTATAGAGACTTCTACAAAGATAATTTACTTTTTACAGGGAAAAATTTATTTATTATGGTAAGAAGAGAATAATAATGTAAGCCGGGTGTGGTGGCGCAAGCCTGTAATCCCAGCACTTAGGGAGGCTGAGACAGGAGAATCGCGAGTTCAAAGCCAGCCTCAGCAACGGCGAGGCACTAAGCAACTCAGTGAGACCCTGTCTCTACATAAAACACAAAATAGGGGTGGGGATGTGGCTCGGTGGTCGAGTGCCCCTGAGTTCAATCTCCAGTACCAAAAAAGAAGAAAAAGAAAAAGAAAAAGAAAATAATAATGTAAATGTACTCTGAATTATTGAAAGGCATAATTTACAGTAGTAAATTTTATAGTATTTTGCAAATCCATCACCTCCAATCATTCTGGTTCTGATTCTCCACTACCTATGTGAATGAAATCTTTTGCTACTGTTTGTATCATTAGAGTCAGAAGGTTCTTTCTCCGGAATATCTGATGTATTGCTTCTCAAAGTGGTATTCTGAAGACGATAAACCTTCACGGTGGTGGAAAAGAAATAGAGCAGAGTGGTTAAGACCATATTAGTTATGTGCACAAGCTTTACATGGATCAATGATAAAGTATGTAATGGGCCCAGGATCTTGGCTAATCCAATTCTGTGCACATGATCTCAAAAACATTTTTAAAGTAGACTTTAATGCAGATATAGTCCAGCTCTGGCATTTCTACTTCTATAATTTAAATAAGTTACCTTCTCTAGTCCTCAGGTTCATTGTTTATAAAATGGGCATGATAAAAATAGTCCCTGTCTCACTAGTTGTGGCAATAAGATGAGATGATACATGCCAATTTTTTGGTTCATGTATCTGTTTACTTTTTTATTGTCTGTCTTCCCTCTACCCCACCCCAAGGTAAAAATCCTGGACTTTTTCTTTTTCATGGAGGTATCCCCATTGCCAGGAACAATGTGGCACACATAGCAGAATTCAACAATTATTTTAATAAATGAATAGATGAAAAAATACATAAGAAGCTCTCAGCATGATGCCTCACCATGATGTGAAATAGTAAGTCCTCAATAAAAATGAGCAGAAAAACAACCTAACTCTGTGAGATGTTTCTCAAATAAAGGATCTTGTGTAGCATATATTATAGACTCTTAGATATCCTTTAAGGAAGAAATGCATATAACTTTTTAAAAGACCTCTGTTTGCAAATCTTATTTGCCAACAAACCCCCTTTTTCCAGCTATATATACCTGTTAATTAACATCTTGCTACATAAGTGTACCACCAAATAAATACACTTTGGGAGATAATGAATTAGTCTAATATCCTCATTTTAGAGATAAGAAAACTGAGGCCCAGATATTAAATGGTTTGCCTGTCACATGACCTACAGCAGCAATTCTAGAACTAGAGGCAAATGTCCCACCTCTCAAGCCTGCATCATTCCCCCAGGCCAGGTGAGCAGCGGTGTGTGGGCAGTGATGTTCTACTATGGCATTAGAAAGTACTGGATTTAAATCACACCTGCATTTTCTTGCATCAAGGTCTGTATCAGACTTGCCTGGTGGCCTATCTCATATCCTCTCCTTCCTTAATGGAATAAGGGAGCATGATGCCTGAGCACAGGAACAGGCCCTTATGAATGTGCAACCTGGAAGCGCAAGGGTCAGAACACCTCACAGGGCAATTCCTTGGCCAACAGGGATGACAGCTAATGGGTAAGTGCTACCTCCACTCTCAGGTGCTTTGTGTCTCTTTTGAGGGTCCTGATGGGATCAATCCCAGCTGCCTACATCCACGACATAGTCTACAACTGGGTAACAGCAGAGGCAGACACTCCACATTCCCAGCTTTTCTCCTTTCCAGTCACTCTGCCTTTTCCCAGGTGTGTTACTCTTTTGCTTACTATTAAAAACATCTGTGTCATCTCTTGTGAGCCCATTAAACAGGTGCAGTGTTTCACACCAAAGGTGGCTGTGATTCTGCAGGCGGAGGTGTGAAATAGGAAATGACTTCTAAATATAAGTTAGGCAAAAATGGGAGCCTCTAACAGATGAGAGAGGTGCTACTAAGCTCAACACTGTTGATTTTTTTCCTCTGAGTGTTCAAGGATTTGGGGAAGGCACGAGAACAATGTGTTTACAAACACACTCTGTGTTTATGACACCTTCTGGTTTTTCTGTTATGCTGAATAAAAAAGAGGAAGCTACTCTTGATAAGGGAAAACAGTGCCATCTGAGATAGTTCCCACAATCCTTTAGCAACTCATTGGGTAACCTACTAGAGCATTGGAGTTTCTAGCTGTATACCTGCTGTAATGTTCTCAGCCCCTGAGGCATGAAAGGGAGGCTGTGCAGCCATATTAGTGCATCCCCAAATCTCAGCTTATTTCTTGTTCATGTAACAATACAATACAGGTGCTCCTGTGCAGCAGTTTTCCTCTATGCTGTGATTCAAGGAACATGGGGCTTCTCACACTGATGTTCTGTGGTTCCCTGTAGCTTTGAGGTAACTGGCATTGAGCTAGCTGAAGAGAGCATGGAGAAAGCTCACAGGTGACATGCAAAACCAAAACTCACATCACACTGACAAAAGCTAGTCACCTGGTTCCCCCTGGAAGCAAGGAGGGTGGGGAAATGTAGTGACCATCTGGGCAGTGATTTCGTAGATACAACTGTCTCCTATGGAAGGTGGGGTACAAATGGAGGGAGCAGCCAGTCAACTCTGCCACAAAGGTACTAGTGTTAAGAATGCCATTCTAGGACCCAATGAACCTGGACTCAGACTCTGGTTTGCCACTCATCAGCTGTGTGAACTTGGGCATGTCATTTCACCTTCCTGAGTCCGTTTCCTTATTTTGAAATAGGGATCATCTAACTCATAGAGTGGTCACAGGGTTTAAATGAGATAATGTACATACAACTCTTGTCACAGTGCCTGGCACATAATGAACACTCGGTAAATGGTGAGCATGTTTATTATTAAACTATGAAATAATGCCATCTTTCATTTGGTGAGATGTGTTAGTTTTATTTGGTTTGCAAGAAATGGTACACAGATTATCTGTTAATTAAATTAACTAATTTACTTCTTAAAGATAACAAGGAAATGAGAAAGAGTAGGAAAAAATTTTGAGCAGCATCTAATGCTCAGCATCTTTCTTTTTGGCTGATTCTGGATGGCATCTCTACTTTTCTCAGTACCACCTGGTTTCTTCTACAACCTTCTCTCGGTGTGTCTTGGCTTCTTGGCCACCATGTTTTCTGTGAGTCTCTATGTCTTGTACTCAAATACCCTAAGAGGATCTGACCGATAAATAGATCCTATCCAATAAAGAGCACACATCACTGGCCAGAATCCAGAGTCCATCTACCACAAATAGTGGTGGATATTTGCTGCCCAGCATGAATTCCTGATTCAATCAACTATGATCATGATAGTGGAAGTATATCATACAAACATGGTGACCTGGTATGAGACAATGCTTCATACTTTCTCATTCAGAAAAGCATAGTGGTTGGAGACAGCAACTGGAATATGAGGCATAGGGCCAATCATTAAAATACCACCGGCAAAAATCTTCAAATTTATTGTCTGCCTTCAATTTGCTATGGATTCACATGGTTTATAAATTTTGTTCTGAATGGATGCTTAAAGTGAAATATGAAGGTCACTATTTCTTACCTGGTATCCCTGGCTAAAGTTTGTCCTCAATAGCCATCTTCTATACTGCCATTATAGTTCTTATCCTCATATAAATCTGATAATTTTACTTTTTTGCTTCAAAATCTAAATTGGTTTCCTACCACTTATAAAGTCCCAACTTCTTAGCCCACTGCACCTGACTCATTTTCTATTCTCTCCATCACTCTTTCACAATGCCTCACTACAGTGGATTTTCTCTTACACTTTTGTGACCACATGTATGCGATTTTCTGGTTGGAATGCCATTGCCTACATCACCACTTGGTAAATGCCCATTTATCCTCTAAGGCCTAACTCAATTGTCACCTTCTCTCAGACAATTTCCCCAGATCTGCCTGTCTCTCTCTCTTACCACTATTCTCCTATGCCAGGTTGAAATAACCTACCTCTTTGCCAAATTCCCAGAGCATGCAAACATGCATTCTTTGTGGTGTTTATTTTTTACATCGAAGCCATTCCAGAGTTAGTTTCCCAGGCACAGCTGTGAGCCTCAATGGTGAAGAACATGTCATATTAATCTTTTATATTCCCAGCACCCAAGAAAGCATCTGTTTCATTTAGCACCCAATGCCTGTATGTTGAAATTATTGGAATTTAAACCTCTGACACCACGGAGAAATCTGGAATATGGGACAGAACTCTCACTCATTCTGTGTGTGCCTCCTTTGTGGGATCTTTACTTCTGAAGGGTCATTTCATAGTAGAATGTACTTAATCTATTCCATATAAGTGTGGAAGAGAAGTCTACATTTTCTATAAAATAATATGATGAAATGTTCTATTTTATCCAAGGTTCAGGAAAAGTATACATTTTATAAGCCACAGGGCTCTCGAATGTCTTCTTATGCCTTTTCTCTTAATATTGGTGTCATCTTCTGGGGAACAACAATGTCACCAAGGTATGTTAGCTGGAGATGTGGGCTGGAATGATGGAGGCCACATTTCTCCATATATAAGTGTCTCTCTTCAAGATGAAGAGAAAACTAACCTCTTATTATCACGCCTCCTTTCTCCAAAGAGATACATGCACTGAGGACTCTTTCAGAGAGGTTGGCATTCGGCAATGGCAATGTGTATGTGTGAGGTTGGTATTGTTGTTGCAATGAGTAAGGAAGGCTTCTAAGGTTTAATGGGGTGCTAAATACCTTTCAATATACTGGACAGTCATCCAAACTGAATATTGCCCTATCCAAGCCCAATAGCTTCCCAGTCAAGAACGATTAGATTAAGCTCCCCAGTTGAGAACTACTGGGTTAAGGTATATGCTTAAAATATTTGTTTTTTTCTTCCTTTAGATGAGATGAGCACCTAAGCCATAGGAATACAAAAGGAAGCTCTTGCCTCATTTTAAGAAATTTTGATTCAAATAAATTCATTTTTTTTTCTGTGTACAAAATATGAACTTAGGGCAGATTTCATGCAAACAGGAGACTCTTAAAAGAACCAACAGAAGAAAGCAGTTAGTATGCCATCTTGCTACTAAATATAAGAAAATAGCCGAATGATCTATCCCTTCTTTTGAAATACATTTAATTTAATAAAATACCAAATTAAAGGTAGGACAGTCTCATCCCTATTACCAAATAACCTGCAGAGTGAAAACTGAGACATGCACAATTTCATTAACTTTCCATTCATAAAGCATAATGTAGGGAGAATGCCATTTCAACATCCAAATGAAGAAGGCTATTTCCATGCCTTGAGAGAGTTTCCCTTATTAACATTATCTGTCAGCATGGATACAGGAAACTGGAGGAAAAAAAAAAATCCCAGCCACATAAAGCATTTATCCTTTTAATGGGCCATCTTTTGAATGAAGATATTTTCCTTTTCTTAGAGAGCTTTGTCTGCTTTGTTAAATATTCTTAGCAGAAAGCATATGGAAAAGCATGTCAGTTGGTGACTTAGTGATATTTATACAGTTTGGAGATTTTGTTAAATCCTGACTCACGGTTTAACAAATGATAGAACTTTAGAACCTCAGAACTTCAAAGGCCCTAGAGAGCACAAGCTTTAGAGATCAGGGCATCCAGTTCCCTATTTTTCAGATGAAAAACTGAGGCTCAGGGAGATCAGGGACAGTGGAGGTGATGAGCTCTCAGGACCCTCTAGTTCCAGACTGTCTTCAGCATACCTTTATTTCCTAATAGATAATGGCAATTCAAATTCTGCTCATTTTGTAGCAATCTTTGTGCTAATACAATAAGCTCCTGACCAAAAAAGAAAAAGCAAAACCAGGGCAAAATTCACACAATTTACAAAGCGGCAAAACATAACCACCTAACATTTGAGAAACATGTCATATTTCATTAAGGTTTTGTGTCACATTCAAATAGTCATCGCGGAAGGATATAGCACCTTTTACTTCCTCAGAATAAGCCAACCACATCCTTTGGTGCTCACCTCTTCTTCCCTCCCCCAGCATGTCGTTTGTAAGTGAATTGTACACCTAACATTTACTTTCTGCAAGTGAATTTTAAAGCAGGAAACAACACTGTATATTTTGGTATATTATAGCAATAGGCTTCAAGTTTAATGAGCTTTGTATCTAATGTAGCAATTGGAGAGTCTCTTCAACCTTGTAAAAATTCAATTCTACCTGAGTGCAGGTGCAATAACACTTGGAATGTGCCCGTGTCTTATATCTGAGAGGCTTTGTGGGGTGTGTGTGTGTGTAAAGCAAATTGCCTCTGTAATACTCTTGCTTCCTTTCCAGAGTTCTATTCTATGACCAATGACACTGGAACAAAATGTCCCCATCTGACAGGTATTGTAGCATTTAGGTAATTAGCTTAAAATGCAGTTGATTTGTCCTCCTGCTGCTTTTCCCGAGGCGGCAAGAATCTGAAAGCTTGTTTTAAAGCCATTCAATGAGCAGGAAGAGCCACACCTGTTGCAACTGATTTCCTCCCCATTAAATCAGAATGAATAATTTAATAAGAACTGCTTTATCCACAGACACTCTAGTGACTGGTTGGAAGGTAAGGCTGTCGGGCTGTTGGCATTTTCACTATTTCTGCCTGGTTTTGAGCAGAAGCTTGGTTTTTCCCCTCAATGGCAGTAAGTCAAATAGCCCAGTGACCTTAGACTTTCACCTAAGCCTTTAGTGTGCCAGGACCTTTCCCCTGTAACAAAGACCATTGTTTTGTTTTGTTTTTAAATATTTTCATTAGTTGTTGATTGATCTTTATTTTATTTATTTATATGTGGTGGTGAGGATCGAACCCAGTGCCTTACATATGCTACGCAAGTGCTCTACAACTGAGCCACAACCTCAGCCCCCCATTGTTTCTTTTGTAACTGTGGCAGACACTGTTAGCTGGTTAAATTGCCCTTCCTAGCCCCTGCCCACCTTAAGGTAGAAATAGGCAGATAGTTGTATTCCCCCTTCCAGCCAGAGTGGTCATGTGACCCTGGTCTAAACAATAAAGCATAAGATGAAGTCTGCTAAGGGGCTTCTGGGAAACCTCTGCTTCCCTATTGAGAGGTAGTTTGACACCTCAACAGCTATGGAGACTTTAAGTTCCATTTCTACCACTTCTTATTTAGGTAATGCTGAGAAAGTTAATTATGCTCTTTGTGCTTTGGTTTTCCTTATTTGCTATAAAATTAAATGAACTGATATTCAGAAAGAGTGCTTAGGATAGTAACTGACATGTGGTTAAGTCCTAAAAAAATGAGTTACCATTATAATTAATTAAGAATGAAGACATATGATGAACAATCCTTCTTCTTGCCTTTGGGGATGATTCTGTGAGGTCAAAATGCCTGGAGTTATGGCAATAATTTTGTGGCCATGAGGGGAAGGTCAAGGGAATTGCAAAGACTTTGACTCACTGTCTTTGCATTGTGGAGATACTGGCCCAACCCTGGGACTGCCTGGCTCAAGATTTTCTTAAGCAAACAATAGATATTCTTACGGTGGACTTTATGTTACTACCTGCTGGACAATTCCATCTAACATCGTCACTATTAAACCAAGACTTAAGCCTTGCCATCTCTGCCTCCAGCAGCTTTGTTGGCTTTGCTCACCATGTATTGCTTCCTCCTCTGGTGAAGATGAGATGCCCCCTCCTAATCGTCTGAGACTGATTTCCTTTAATCTTCTCTGGGAAAACTATTAAATAGACTGTGGTTCTGGTAACAGCCTTGTGTGTGGGAATCAGGGTTCAGTGGAGGAGGAGCATCCTTAACCCTTCTACTTTATCTGAACAGGATAGAACTACAAAAGAGCAGGCTTTTGCCTGCTCCTGTAAGGCTGGCAGCAGCATGAGAACATCTGGATGGGCTGCAGGGTCCTGATCTAGCAACCCAGAGGCTATGTCTAAGGTGTGCTGTGGGGGTCTCAACCTCCAGGTGCCATAGCACCTAGGTGCTTCTGGGAATCCAAGGCTGTCATATGTTCAGGCATGGAGGGGAAGAATGAGTGACCCCCAAAGGTCACATGCGCTTTGACAAGATTACAGCAAAGCTGCCCACCTCTGTTCCCCACTACGTTTATGTTTCTTGAGGTGAACTTTGTTCTCCATGTTTGTTTTCCACATCAATCCTGGGCAGACTGTTCAGGGAAATGTTGAAGACAATGATCTTATAGAATGACAGAGGAAGAGTTACAAAATTAGAAACTCTGGAAATCACTCTTCTCCAGACAATTGGCTTCTTGCTAGGTGTCTTACATTTGTTTCTGTATTCAAACTTGCTGATAAGCCCCTGAGGATTTTGTTCAATCTGTTCTGCACTGAAACCACTGTATGAGGCTAGTGAAAAGAGGGTCACTTCATAGCCTGCCTGGGTTTGGGAATTAAATCCAGCTCAGGTCAGGAATGAGACCCAGGTGCTGTCACCTATTGTCAGACTTCAATGAATTGTTTTCAATAGTTCCAGCACACTCATAGATGATTTTTCTATCATATAAAATTTAGAATGAGATAAAAATTTCTCTAGGAAAATTTAGAAGAAAGAAAAGCACATTGATGTGTTGCCTGAATTTATTTTATTTTTTAAGTACATCAGTATACTTATTATTTAGCTAAACACCCACACGGTGCCACATGTAAGGATCAACACAATGCCATAGGCTATGTTCTCAGAAGAGACTAGACCCTCTGGAAGCAGACAGAAAAGCTTCAGGTCATTAGGGTGCTGGTTAATGAATTGCCCCAGTGCTTATCACCCTGTATCCTGCTAATTCCAGGGAAATGCTTCCTTGAGGGAACAGTTGGACTCAACGTGCATACAGATATACTTCCACATACATCACTATGAGATGTCCCAGGGTTTGTGAAACTGCCAGGACCAGAGCAATGGAGGAAGCTCCTTCATGGTTTCCCTCACAGCCTGACACCCACACTCCCAGTAGCAGATATGCCTAAGCCCCCTCTTCGGCTAAATGAGCCATTTTCCCCCAATGCTTCCTGAGTCCTTAATCCTTTTACTGAGAAGCCAGAAAAAGAGGTCAGTGCAACAGTGTTGAAAAGAAAAACGCTGGGTCTCTTGTAACCCAGAAAAGCAAAGCATTTTTGAATTTTGGCTCTGACACAGAAAAGCCCTGTCTCTGAGTCCCTGCTCATGACAATTGCCTGGGGACTTGCTGGGAAAGTCTTCTGGCTGATATTAACTGCCATGATCACACACCCTGGGAGAAACACTTCAAACGTACCAGAACCAGTTTGGGGGGAGAAAATCGGCTGAGTAATTGACTACACATTTAAGTTTAAATGAGAGGATATAGGTAAGAAGGCTTTAAGATCTGTAAGGTCTTATTGTAGCAAGTCTCATAGTGTGTCAAGTCCCAGCACCGAATGCAGAAGATTCAGAAGACAGGCACCCTATCCTCCAAGAAAGACTCCAGGAGGAAGACAGGGTCGTGCTATGTAAAATAACCAAACAACTAATTTCTGGATTGAGTGGCAGTTAGAAGAGCTGTGCTAAGTGGGCATGAGATACCACTGGGACTGAGGCAGTCAAGGGACACTTGGTGGTAAAGCTACAATCCCAATGGTGCCCTGTCAGGGACATCATGTACTAGAAAAGATTGAGATGGAGTGACTTTCTTTATTCACAAAGGGTATCAGTGAGGGCCAGGAATGCAATCAGACAGCTTGTGTGGGTCTGACTCAAACTTTGTACTTAGTTCAAAGTATGATTTATGACTTCAAACACTTTGGCTTACAAAGACTATGACACTGCAAAATGATTTGAGAATTTAAAATAGACAGTAGCAGCTGGGCCTGGTAGTGCATGCCTATCCCAGGGACTAGGGAGACTGAGGCAGGAGGATATGAAGTTTAAGACCAGTTTGGGCAACTTCCTGTCTCAAAATGAAAGCTGCAAAAAACTGAGGATGTAGCTCAATGGTAGAACCCTCCTAGGTACAATTCCTAGTACTGCAAAAAATAAAACAAAATAGTAGAGAACTGGATTGAACATAGCATGTGGCTATGTAAAAACTAATGTTTGATGGCTCTCTCTCACTAGAAAGATGATAAGTCAGGAAACACATTCATAGCTTTGGTCACCTCCTTGCTAGAGAAGTAATAAGAGGAAGAACTAAATTCATTCCATCCATGTACTTTGTCTTGATTCTGAAAATAATGAATGAGCCTTTAAGCAATAGTTGCTGAATTCTTCTTTGCTTTATCCTGACCTGCAGACTATTTAAGAGGAAAATCAAGTCAGGAAAGTATTTATAGGGAAGGGTGCTGATTCCTACAATTTGCTTTGAAATTGATTTTTAAAAAAAGATGGATTATTGGGCAGGTGGAGGGATGGTTAGATATGTGGATATGTGGCAAAGCAAGTATAGTAAAATGTTAATGAAAAAATCTAGATGTTAGGTATGAGAATGTTCATGTAAAATTATTTTAACTTTCAGTTTAATTATTAAAAAATGTTCATAATAATATGGTAGGAAAAAATCAAATTGGAGATTTGTCTTGCCATTTCTTCTAATAGTCAAAGATCATTATCTGAAAGGACACAAGTAAAATAGCTTGGACTAAGTCCTAGATATAAATGAAAAGTAATAATTGTGTGTGTGACTTTTTAAAAGAAATCCTCAAATATTTCTCTACTAGGCAACTATTGATGCCAGAAATTCCACTATTAGAAACGTGGTCTTTAGAGTTAAGAGGTTATTGTATAAAAAAACCTTTTGAGATTCTTGGATGACTACCAGATTAACTTCCATTACTCATTAATACTCAACTGCAAATCAATTTAAGTGACCACTTCCAAATAATATGCAGTTAAAAGGATTAGAATACAGGAAAGGGAAGAAAGACCCTAAGCACTGAACATCTTAGGGAGGCGTGGGAAGTAATGAAAGGCTATCTGGAGAAGCATTGAAGATCAAATGCCTTCTTCACACGGTTATCCTGGGCCAAACACCAATCCTGAAATTTATGTTTGCCAAATTCTATATAAAGAATTTTTGAAAATCCAATGCGGGTGTCTGGTGGCATTTTAAAAAGGCTTTTAAACTATCCTGTCACTCTTCTTCTTGACAGCAAGACTTAAGACTAGATCTTATCCCCACAGGGTACCGGGGGTTGCACATCTATGTTTAGGTTTAAAATTTGACTTATATTTCCTGTATGGCGGGGAATTTTTTCATTTTTGTACATTTTGCTATTTTTCTCTCTTCAAAGACATTCCTTTTTATCAGCCCAGTTTCTTTAGAAAGCAGGGCCTGAGGCAAGGTTTATGTATCACGCTTTTATTAGAGAATGTCAGTAAGGACCAGGAGGGAGGACAAGGGAAGTGAGACAGGAAAAAAATAAAATCAATACAAGGAAGGGTGCTGAGCTGGCTACCACAAAGTATAACTGATGTTTGATATCACAGGACCATCTTCCATACAGCCATGTAAACAATGTCTTAGGAATGTCCCTCTAGGATAGAAAAAGGGAAGAATTTATCCCCTGCTCCCATATTGCATTGGTTAAAGTTTCTCTATGGTGTTTATTCTCCTGAACAGGCAGGTTGTACATGTATGAACGTTGATGTGAATTTCTGTCTTGGTGTGAAGCAGAGAAATCCCAGAATACCCACTAAACCAAAGGCTGAATGTTCTCTCTGATATGTGGATGCTAACATGCAATAAGTACGGGGGCGGGGACGGGAATAAAGGGAAGGGACAGGGGATGGGAATAGGAAAGATAGTAGAATGAATCAGATATAATTTTCCTATGTTCATATATGAATACACCACCAGTGAAACTCCACATCATGTACAACCACAAGAATGGGATCCTAAGCTGGGTGTAGTGGTGCAAGCTCATAATCCCAGCATTTAGGGAGGCTGAGACAGGAGAATCTCGAGTTCAAAGCCAGCCTCAGCAACAGTGAGATGCTAAGCAACTCAGTGAGACCCTGTCTCTACATAAAACACAAAATAGGGCTGGGGATGTGGCTCAGTGGTCGAGTGCCCCTGAGTTCAATCTCCAGTACCACAAAAGAAAAAGAAAAAGAAAAAAAAAGAATGGGATCCTAATTAGAATAAGTTGTACTCCATGTATGTATAAAATGTCAAAATACACTCTACTATGATGTATACCTAAAAAAGAAAAAGAAATCCCAGAGTAATAGGCCAGAAGTGCTAAGGGTGAGCATGGGCAGAGTGGTGTCTGGTTGTGCCTTTGGAGAGCTACTTACTGTAATGATGGCTAGAATGAAAAGCAAGTGCATTTGAGAGATCTAAAGTGGTGGTCAAAAACAGTTGAACAGAGTCCACCCCTTGACCATGCAGCATGTGCCCCTTAGTAACTGGCTTATGTGGCAATTCTGGAGCCTTTGTTTTTCTGACAACAAGATGTCCTCAGTTTTTCTCTAAAGGGGAGATATAAGTCTAATCAGTTAGGGTTTCCATCAATATGGTGGCACTGAACTTCCAAAAAGATCCAAGGCAGGAGGATTAATCAATAAGATGTAGCCCCATAGCTGTAACTGGTCCCAAGGCTGTAATTGACATTTACAATCATCCTCTCCTATTTCCCATTTTAGATTTCTATCATCCATGGCCAGCTCTTTGCCACTGATCTGTACTGCTTATTGAGTAGTATGATCAAGACCTATATTCCCAAATGGTCTTAGGTCTTTATTACCTTGCCCTTGGCTGTGATCGCTGCAATTAGACATTTCTGCAGATGCACCAAAACACATCCTTGTAAATTGTGTGGATTTCCAATATCCTCTTCCCTGCTCAGATTGTGCAGAGCAATCATAGCTCCTTGTGGCATTCAGTATAGTGACTTTCTGCTCACTGATCCTCCAGCATGAGGAATCCAAAGTTACCAGGTGGCATGTGGCAGCTTCAAGCTCCTTGGAAACCTTGCCTTTGTCAACAGAGAAGAAAGTGAAGGGCTTACAGTGCAATTAAGAGGCTAGATAGTATCGAATTGAACTAGGTGTAGTCCACAGGCGCTCATGCAGAGCAGGTCACTGCTGTAGCAGCTGGAATAAGACAAGTGAGTCTGAGAATATCTGCAGTGAAACAAACATACTTCTTTTAAGCACATTTCCAAAGAAGTGTGACCCACCTCTCTCCAGGTATAGGAATCAATAGACATTTCCTCCCCCTACTATGGACTTTTACTGGCTTGTAGGACTCTATCTGCATTACTCCCTCTCCATACCTCTTTCCCTGTGGGTGTTCTTGGGAATGCCAAGTGATGTCTCTGAGGCCTGTGCTCTCTGCGACAATGCTTCTGTATATATCCTATTCCCAACAAGGCCAGCCTCTGCCCCTCCTGGCTGATAACCCGATACTGCTGATGCTCTGCTCTAGAGGTAGAGCTTTGCCAGTTCTTGGTCACTTAGCAAACTGCTACAGAGAAAGGAAATAGTGTCTCTCTTGTGTCATGCTCTGTTGGGGGAAAGGCCTAGTCTGGCAGGAGATTTGCTTAGATTCTATAACTGGTGTTACAGAGTTTGGTGACACTGTTTTTCCAGTTTTATTTATTCTTCTCTCTAGGGCCAGTATACAACACCAAGATAACTGTGCCAGGATGGGTTCAAATCATAGCCTCTGTGCTGAACCAAGGCTCATTACTCCTCTTGATCCTTTAGTCCTCTTGCTAAGCCTAGCTTGCTGTGCCAGAATCTGTCTTCCCCTAAGGATAGATTTTCTTCCAGGGACCGCACGGCTCTTGCAGTTTGTATTGGATATGTCTTTCTCCCTCAGATCTCTTTCCTCCGGTTTGCTAGAGGACTCAGTGCGAATTCTTTGTCTGGGGGGTTCCTGAAGATAAACCCAAACATGTGAGGGCTGAGGGTGCTACTGCATTAATTCCTCCAACTAGTCATGTCTAACCATCAGCTCTGGCCCAGACCTTAGGGCTCCTGAATCCTTAGGACAGGAGAACTGAGAAAACATCTCTCTCTACACACACACACACATACACTCAGGTTGGTGACTTTAAGATTTAAGTTTTTTTTTTTTTTAATTCCTGCTAAATGTTTACAAAGCTTGTACCTGCACAGCATCTTTTCCCATTGTGCCAACTTTAGTGATCACATCCTCATTGGTTTCTGGTGCACCTAAAACATTGGGGTTTTGGTAACACATAGAGACCAGGAGACCTGATAATATCTTCAGGGAAGTAGGAAAATGCCAGCAGGAAAATATATAATAGATACCCTTCATTCTCAGGGTTCCAGTCATCACCCAATATCACCACCTCTCAATACCTGAACCTCAGTGGATAGTCTCAACACAAAGGGGATGCTGTTGCCCCTGAAAAGTTATTATGGATCTCAGACGCTGTCTCTTCACACTTAGGGTAGAAACTTCCCTTTTGCATTTCCATTGTCTCCTAGACAATGAAATTTTCTGTCAACTATGATTCAAGTTAGTCAATACAAACCTGGCTGACTCAGTAGAAGAGAAAGCATTTTATATGGTGCTTCAGATAGGCATAACCTGGACTAGCTGCCTTCAGCTGAAATACTCATGTAAATGCTCACTTCAAAATACATGTGCAGGTCAGATCCTGGGACAGAGTCCAAGAGTCTGCTAATGTTGTTTTATTGGGCTGTCATTTTTTGGTGGTTTCTTAATGCAGTAGTCTTGTTACCATCTTCCTTTAAACAGCATTGCACGTGTAGTTGGTATTAAACATGTTTATTAAATAACTGGATGAAAGAACTAATTGTAGAAATCATTACTTTAATTATATACCATGAGCTGGGGATCTGTCCTTTCCTTTTTTTAAATAATAGAGCAATTTTAAATTTAGGGACACTTAATGAAAGAGAATTGATATACAGTCCATTTGAATATTTGTCTAGACATTGACATATATAAACTAACACAGAGTCACAAATGCAATGTGCAATGATAGGCAAAAAGTATGGCTAGGATATAAGAATCTAGTCTTACTTGATATTTCATTTGTACATACTTTTATGCTTTAATAAGTTAGAATATTAGAGCTGGCGGAAATCTGCCAGATATCAAAACTGAGGTCTGAAGAAATAAAATGGCTTGCCCAAAGTCACACATTAGTTAACAGTAGATTCTGGACTAAGACTGCATGTCCGATGCCTGTTAGTCATTTTCCCTTCCATTTTTATGCTCAGTAATGAGGCTTTCTCTTGAGCTGTATTTTTGCTACTATGTCACATGAATGTCTCCCTCTTTAATTTTGACGTCCATGGTGCCAGAGGCGAGCTAGTCTCATTCCTTGAGAAAGAATGCTGAAAGCAGTATTTATATTACTAGATTTTAGTCATTTTCAAGCTTAATGACATTTCTAATGAATTTGTGGAAACACTGACATCTGAAAAAATTCCAAGTCAGTTGCCACCTCTTCATTTCCCAGCTAATTGGAATAAGGGCAAATGACTGGTTAGAAATGTCATGGGTTCTTCTCCTCTCTTCTCTGTCTTCACACACAAATGCTCATGAGCACATGTACACACACACACACACACACACACACACAGAGAGTTTATTATCTGTGTTCAACAGAGTGAAAAGAAGCCTGAGAATTTATCCAGTTTGTTCCCCTTAGCTATGACCACACCTGTACCTCCAAGATGTACGCAGATTTGGCTGTTTCTGCAGAAGAATCCTTTCATAGAAGTGCACTTTAGTTTCTCATAATTACCCTAGGAGTGAGTCTCATATGACTACACACCACACACAAGCACAGCGTGGACAAACAAGGAAACCAACCTCCATTGCCCCTGGAGGCCCCAAAAAGGCAGTGCAGATGGGGAAGGGTAAAAAGTTAATCCACAGCTACATTTTCTATACACATTACGTTGAGCTTTTTATCAGAGCTTTTCCTGGCAGTCATGCCCCAACAGTCCCACACTTCTGAATGAACACACCCAAGGTGTGTCTGGGATCTTTTAAGGGATGCAAGTCTCTGAATTCATCACACTATCTTCCTATCTCAACCCTGTAGTTAAGGCCATTCCTATCATTCCTCATTGATCACTGCAAAGATGTAGAAGAGTAGATGACTACCTCTGTATGTAGTATCATCTTTGACCTTAGTTTTCTCTAAGCTATGTCGTCCCAAGTGAGACTCTTCCAGCCTGTTGCTTGATCCAGCAGCTGCTGCTATGAAATCCATTGAATTGACTTTTGTTGAGAGCATCCTATGGGTTGAGCTGTTAGTAGCTAAAGATAAATACATGAACTCTGCTCTTGAGGAACTTAAGATCAAGTAAGAGAGGTGATATTATTGATGATGCCAATGATGACTAGTATATTCCAGGCCCTTTACTAACTCATTTAGTCCCTGCATCAACTCCATTATTACTCATAAGAAACTGAGGTTTGGACAGGTTAAGTGACTTTCTCAAAGTCACATAGCTCATTAGTAACAAAGCCATACAGCCTTTATTCAAAGACCACCATGCCAACCACTGAGAAAGCAGACAATTTCTGTAGAAGGTGGTGTGAATTATAAAGGAAGGTATATAAAATACCTTGGGAGCTCAGTGAAGTGATCAGTCTGAGGAATTAGAAAACCCTTCCTGGAGGGGATGACTCTGTCCCCATGCCTCAGATCAGGGGTGGGGCCTCTTATGCAGTCATGAAGCCTGGTCACCACCACCATCTCCCTGGACTCTGTCAAGTCTCCCCCACTTCTCCTTCCTCCACATCTTGGTTGCATATGACCTTCTGAAATTGCCATTGGTCCTGGTATCAGGCTCCTATTCAGAGGAGGTTTTTCCTTATTCTTCTGCACCAGGACCCCCAACTTGGGTTGCTCAATTCCTACCATCTGAAGCAAGTGAAAGAATTGGTTGCTGCCTCCCTTTCACCATTTAGTGAACCCAGATGGCAGGCAAGGAGAATCAATGCATTGAATCTGGATATATCTGGGATGGAGTGACTCCATTACAAACTCATTGTGTCATACTTGAACAATATAAGGATTCTTTCTTTCTCTCAGAGAGCCCACAGCTGCAATATTTCTATGCTGCTTTGCAGACTCTTATCACAGTTTTAATGAAGTGTAGTTGGTTTGAAGTCAAGTCTGTGGGTTCTCATGAAAAGAATTAAAATTTTGTCTTGTGCTGCACATTCAGCTCTAAAATGGACTCAGGGCTCATTACTCAGAAAACAGTAATTTATTTTCATCCCCAAATATTAATTGTGCTGCAGTATTTTCACCTGATGAGACGATGAGCTCATTATCAAGAAAGGTTTGCCCATAGGAAATGATTGATTACAATTATCTAGAAACCAGTGCTCAGAATTTGAAAGGGCTAGACACTGCAATGCTGAAGGGGCCCTTGGCTGGAAAGAAGAAACTAATTATCATTCACAATCTGAGTGACATTCCCTGGCAAACCAGTATGGCTGTTAGAATGTCTGTGACATTTGTTGAAGTTTTCTGGCTGCACTATTTATTTTTATTTTGGGGGCAATAATCACAGATTTTGAACATAAGAGTGGGGAATAAAATAAGGTCTTTAGCCCATCCCCTAATTTTCAATTAAGATCCTATGTCAGAAGGGCAAGACTACCTGTCTCTCAGCTTATAGATTGCCAATAGTTTTAATCTAAGAACCTGGCACATAAGTAGCTACTCAATAAATACTTATTGAATAAATAAACAAAGGTGAATACCTGCTCTGGTCTCATGGCCCCCCTCAGAAGTGATTTTCAACAACACTTCTATTGTAGATTTCAAGAAGCAATCTAATTTGTCTAACAATGGCTCTGAAAGGAGCCAAGAAACATGATATAAGACGGAAGAGAGAAAGAGGAAGGGAGGGAGGAGAAAAGGAAAGGAGGAAGGGAGGGAGGAAAGAAGGAAAGAAGAAAAGAGAGAGGAAGGAAGGGAGGGAGAGCAATAGAAGAAGAAGAGAGAGCTATCAAGATATCAGGAGATGGGCTGGGGTTATAGCTCAGTGGTAGAGCGCTTGCCTAGCCATATGAGGCACTGGGTTCAGTCCTCAGCATTACATAAAAATAAATAAATAAAATAAGGGTATTGTGTCCATCTACAAGTAAAAGAAAAATTAAAGATATTGGGAAAATAAAAGATACAGGGACAGGGGAAAGCAAAATGGGTTGTGAAGACTCAGGAGGGACAGAGGAGAACATAAGAGGAAAGAAGGGTAGTGGAGAAGGCAGGCTGTGGGTTCAGGAGGATGACTTGGGAGAGCTGGAGTCTAGTAAAGCAGTTAATGGTCTAATAGCAGCTTTAAATAGCTCTGGGTTAATCGAAAACAAGTGATATGACCTGGTAGTCTCAATAAACAGGAAGCAGAAATAGCCTCTTGGGAAGTATCTGTCCCTGGTGGTTTAATAGACTGAATAAAAAGGTTCAAAAGCAGAAGGGAAGGAGAGAAAGGAAAAGAAGGAAAACCTTCTCAGCTTAAAAAAGCCTAGTCTTCCTAGAGCTGCCAGTGACGGCACTTTTACTGTGATGAAAAAGGTTCTAGTTTCCAGAAGGTTCTTTCTAGGGAGAGTACCTCGAATAATTGCCATGCCAACAGGCCAGGGTGCTGGTTGCAGGCAAGCAAAGCCTGCTTCTGCCAGCAAGCAGACCTGGCTTATTCAGATACGTGGACTCTTCCTTGTGTCACTGCTTTCTGCACAAGCCAAAGCCAAGATGATGATTTTTGCCTACTGTGCTCATCAACTTAAAATGCTCATGATCAGCAAGTCCTTCATTATGTCTTACCTATAGTTCTCTTACTTTAATATAAGTTCCTTTTTTCTTGTTCTTTCCAGCTTCAACAGAGATCAATTAGTGCCTATCTTCTGCACAGCACATTCCTTCATACTCTTTACTCTTAGGTCATTCATTAGCTATCGCCCTGCAAGCAAGGATTTGAAAAATAACTAAACGGATAATGAGACCTATTCCCACTGCCTTTTCCTAACACATCTTGGTACACAGCATCATAGACCTGCCACAGGGAAGAGAATAACAATTAAACATTTTTGGATTAGGAATTAACTGCATGTTTCTTCAAAAGCATTTAGCATAGATTATCACTCAAACATTAACCACATAATCTTCCAAACATTTTTTGTAAGACATGTACAAGCAGGAACCATCACCTCCAGATGAGGGAAGAAAACGGGAAGTACTTCCCCCCAGCAGGTTATCAGCACAGCCAGGAAAAACTTCCCATGTCTGGACTCGAACTTTTTTGCCCTGCCTACAGTCCAAAATATCCTTAAGAAAGGATTCTCTTTTAAGAGAAGCACATCAGAGGTCCTGGAAAAACAGAGGCATATTCAGAAAGGGGAGCTTGTTTCTGATCTCTGGGCCACTCTAGGATGCGAGCAGGGAAGAGGCCCTAAGCTTCCTGATTCATCCTTTTAATTCTTTCTCCAGAAAAGACCCTACAGGAAATGCCAGTGTCAGTGAATTGGTTCATAATGACAAATTTCTCAAAAATTTCCATTAGAAATCAGCTGCTCTTTAAATTAAACTGAAAAGAAAGGTCATCATCTTTCTTGATGCTTCAACGAGAGCATGACTCAGAAGAGCAAACAAGGAAGAGATGGCGGTAATCCCTACATTATTTTTTAATACCACACGTGGTACAGCAGGCCCCAGACACCAAGATCCAGGACTAAAGTAAGTCTATTTTCCTTAGATAACTGTTTACCTTTGCACAGACTCCCTAATCTCCAGGCTATGCAGGTGCCTACAGAAAAGGCATTACATTCTTTTTCCCTCATACTAAATGGAAACTTGCCTAGCAAGACAGGCTTCCTCTAGGTTGGGAAAGCAGATGACCCACCTATGTTAGAACAGTAAATGTGGAGCTGGGAGTGTGAGAGTGTGAACAGAACTTGTCCTGGGCAGAGAAGGTGGTGGGGACTGGGGGAGACGAAGAGGCCCAATCCCCAATGAACATTCTCTCCCAGGCCCAATGGCATCTGGGAAACTCCATCATTAAGGGATTCCTTGCCTTACATCTCCTGGGAGAAGACAACAATTTATATAGTGAATCATTAACAAGCCAGTGGGCATTCATCCATCAGATCACTCCCTCTGAAAGGGGGCTGGACACAGCAGAATCCCCTGGGTGCCTGGGAGCTGCTGGTAGCTGGAAGAGTTGGAAGGTTTGCAGGCAGACTCTTCCATTAGCAATGTTCCCTGAGCTCCGTCTAAGGGGATGCAAGTGAGAGCTATAGAAGGAGTGAGAGCAGGCATCCCAGTTTTGCTCCTTGCTTGAGGCAGTCAATGGTTTTGAAGATCCATGACTAATTTCTGCTCAGTGGCTGTTGAGCTGGCACACCATTTACATGCACACTCACAGGAGTGTTGCCTCTCAGACAGGAGCCGTCATGATTTTGATCTGCAGCCCTAGGTTTTAAGATATACCATGGTCAGAAGAATAACTGGCCAAAATCTTTAAGAAACCTCCATTCTCAGAATGGAGTTTCCCTGGGTATAATGTCAAGTTAGGTCAATAGGATTTCAGCTTTGGTACCTTGGCAGTTCTTTAACCTCTCTGAGGTTAAAGGCTTGGCTTAAAAAAATTTTTTAAAGCCGGGCGCGGTGGCACAAGCCTGTAATCCCAGCACTTAGGGAGGCTGAGACAGGAGAATCGCGAGTTCAAAGCCAGCCTCAGCAATGGTGAGACACTAAGCAACTCAATGAGACCCTGTCTCTACATGAAACACAAAATAGGGCTGGGGATGTGGCTCAGTGGTCGAGTGCCCCTGAGTTCAATCTTCAGTACCAAAAAAAAAAAAAAAAATTTTTTTAAAAAGGGAAAAAAGAAAGATGATACTTGCCCAGTCACCCCTTGGGTGAGTAGGAAATATTTGATGTGTCAAGTGTTAAGATAGCCCTGTCCACACTGTCCTGAGCAGGCTGCATGGGCTGGGAATCTCCTTTATACTCCACATTCCCGATAATAACAGTGTCCCATTGGCAACTTCCAAATACAGGTTGTAAACTCTTGTCTTGGTTTTGAGGCTGGAATTGCAGAAGTGATTTCAAGTTTGATTGCTGAGTTCTCATTTTCTATGGATTTTGGTGAGCCAGCTATCTCTGACAGCATTTTTCTCTACTGACCCCTCCGCTTGCTGGTGTGCATTTCAAACTGAGGTAAGCCCATCCTGGGTCACGAGGTCTCTTGTTTTATTTGAACTCAGCCTATAGGCAAACCTCTAGGTTGGCAAAATTTTGTCTGAATGGATATCAATATATGCTCAACCCCATGATGGACTGCCTCCAAGATTTTACTGGGTGGCTCAAGTGACATTTCCAACTAGAGGAGAAGAGAAACACATTTATAATTCTTTTCCTCTGCAAACAGGTTTCTCAAGGATCTGGCTGATTATTCTTCTGGCCATGGCATGTCTTAAAGAGTTGTATTAACATTCTTCATTTAGAACAAGCTCTCCCCATATCAATTGTCTTGAGAAACTGGGTACCTCTTAGGCCATTCAGGCGGATCTCATTTGTGTGTGAATCATCTAGGTTAATTTAAAAATAGACTGGATTTTTACCTGGATTCTTATTTCCATATTGTATTTTACTATGAAGTCATGGCTTTTTAGATAGAACTGGAGTCTCACAAGTCTCTCTTACATGGATTTCTTTAACCCAAAGTGGTCAAGTTGAGACGGGGTTAGATTTTTTAAATTATTTTATTTTACTTTCTTCTCAGTTTCTGTCCTATTCTTGGAAAGATGGAAACTACACATCTTTTTTTATGACCATTATTTCAATTCCAAAGTGCAAAAGGAAGTTGATGACCAAAGGGTGTTGATCATCTCTGTCTCGGAACATTCCACAGAGAGGACTGAAGCCACGTTAGCTCCATGGAAGACTGAGACAGGTGGGTTTCAAGGATGCGTAGCTTTTCAATCTATTAAGGAGGCAGCTTTGTGGCTGTTTATCATACCAAAAAAAGTGAGAATTGGCAGGAATCACATTCAGATGATCCCACCACAGGGGCACAGGTTGGAAAGGAGGAGCAGTGTTGGTGGCAGTGACAAGCAATGCCTCAGACAACTGTCCCCCACCCTGGCACAGGCAAGATGTTTCTGCTGGTGTCGCTACTCATTTCCATTATGCTCCGTTTCTCAAACTAGAACACACACAGTGCCCCTCTGGGAATGTGCAGCCATGTGTCAGGTCCTGGCAGCCAAGGGAAAAACAAGTCCGTTTTCCTGCAATATGAAATTTTCCTCCAGATTTGGGGGTCGGGGTATATAAAGCAATATAATTTATGATTTAAGTATTTTCATACTTAAAAACAATGCATTACAGAGTGGGGTATGATACTCTGACATATTTTTAACAGAAAAGTGAGAGTGAAGAGTACAACCAAATTTTTCCAACCACAGTATTCTGCCAAGTGTCACACTTCCAGAGGGCTGCATTTCCTCACTGCTGCGGGTGGGATGTGGAAACACTTGGGAACACATCTTGCTTTATCTAACAAAGATTACTTGTCACCTTGGTGTCATTAGCTTGTTCAGCAGCTGGGCGCTCTTGGACAGGCCCGACTGGGGCTGTATGGGCTGCATGCGTCATGCCTGGGCCAAAAGGAGCTATTCCACTCCTCTCGCTCTAAATAAATCCCCACTGTCTGCCTGTGGCCCCTGCTTCTCACTTGACCGTGGTTATGAGGCCATTAGTAGAAACAAGAATCTGCTCTTTCCCCATCTGCATATTGGACAAGTCCCACTCTATTTAGCTTGTGAGGCTGATAAGAAGCCAGCACAATCTGCCCATTGACTGCTGGCCTTCTTTTCTAGTCCCAAGTACCAGAGTCTCCTGGCTTAGGCTCATTTTGCATGTCTCTAGCTGTCCCCAATTGAATGCTTTTCAGTCGCACCTGCATGACACTTGTAAGAAAAGAGAAAGGGCTTCTTTTGAGCTCATTCAAACTCCTGGCCCTCATACTTGTTCCCCTCTTGTGTGTCTTGGGGATCTCTAATTTAAGGCATAAACATGTTTAAAGAATGCTGTTCTCATGGCTCCACAATGCTCTGTTTATTTTGACCCATACTACTAGGAACATGGTGGGAACTTCCCTTGTGCCTTCCCCATCCCCCCAAAGGAGGAGGCTAGGCAGTGCCCACAGGGCTCTTTCTCTTCCTTGTTCTTCATGACAACTCGGAGGTCAGCTATGCCTATGTCCAGGCCTTTGGAGAAAGTTCAGAATAGTCTTCTCTGGATTTAGCATTATAAATAGCTTTGTAGATCTGGTTCTCCCTTTGTTGATTTTAAAGTACAGAATTTACTTGGGACATGAGTAGATGACTCACATGTTCCCATGAGCGCTTAACACATTTGAAAATGATGTTGATGACAGAATATTGAATGCCCTGATGAATTAGGAAGCTCAGATGCCAATTTATAATATAGTGAAGATTAAAAAGAATCACTGAGATAACTGTTGCTACTAGAATTCCTTTTGTGGCAACATCTGCTATGGGCCATGAGGATAGGGGCTACATCTCTTTTACTCTGCTTTGAAAACCCAGTGCCTGCCTCAGCACCAAACACATAGTAGGTGTTCAATAAATATTTGTGAAAGAAAATGAATGCATAAAAAAAACACATTGATGGGCCACTTCAATAGACCAAATATGGTATCTGGAAGGGCAAGACGGAACCAAGGACAAGCTGAGCAGCTAATGCATAAGAAAGTGGAAGAAACTGACTCTTAAGAGAGGAAAGAAAGGGAAGAGAAGGCTAACCAATATTCAGGAGGCAGGAGCAGAGATATTTAAGCTCAGGGGTGTATTAAATTCAGTTTTAAGTTGTTTATGTTTCAGAAGTGTAAAATCCCTCCATCTCCCCATATTTATGTAGAGTCTGCGTTACACACAAAGGTCTCAAGTGAGAGCTTTTTGTTGCTTTACTTGCTTCGTGGGAAGCAGTGAAAGGCGCCAAGTTGCATTCGTGGGAAAATACCAAATGAGCAAGGACTGCACACATGGATGGCGAGATGATCCATAACCTACTTCGCTTGAAGCAGGAACCAAGAGCCAGAGGTGCCACCCCCCTTCCCCCTCCTCCTCCAAGAAAGTTCACTTAGTGTGACTTGTACCCAACATGTGGGGATGGGCGTCATCTGATCTCCTCTGACATCTAACTAAGGCAAGAGACAACCTTCTTCACTGGTGTCTGATATTGTTTAAGACTTGTTTTTTCTTTCATCCCATCCATTAACCTTCTATTCCATTCTTTATGATGTCTTGCATAATCTTTACTATCATGAAAAGTTCTGCTGAGAAAAGCCACAAAATAAGAAATATTTTAATTATTCCTATAACCTCTCAGAGACATTTAGGCCTTACTGTCTTTAAGACCCAGTTGGTGTTGTTAGAATAGCTTATGAAAAGTGCTTGTTATCTTGAATCCAAAATAATAATTAATTGGCATAAATAAATAAACTTGATAAGAAATTATGATAAAATCTGAAACTCCAAATGAGTTTTGTTGAAGAAAAAAATTTTTCAGGTCACTGAGGAAATTTGCTTTTCCCATTTCCAACCATCTCAAACCACCATGATAAATTGCTGCAATTAAAACAATAACTTTTTCTCCATCACTGACTGTGATAATAGGTGTCCTTTATCATATCTCTTTATTTAAACTTAAAAAAAAATGAATTCAATTAAATTTAAACTTGTAGGAAACTTGGCTACCAAGGGACAGTTTGAGGTTAATGTTCTTTGAAATTATTTCAGGCTTTTCTCCAAATTCTTCAAAGATTTTTCCTAGTACAATATCCTGGGGTTAAAAATGGGGAGAGCAGACCCTTGGCATTTGAGGATTTAACATTGGCATATTTACAATCTGCAATTTCTGCCGTTTGCGAGTGACCTTAGAGTTCAATGAAGTAGAGGAATTTGTCATTTTGAACTTCATCTCAACATGGCTCTGTTGTTCTTTACTGCTCTGAGATTCAATAACTTTCCAGAAGAAATGAACTCTCTTTCTCTATGAAGAAAGAATGAATTTATTGAAAAATGTTTTAAAAGATGGTGAATTCATGGTGTGAAAATAGGTACAAGAAACAGACTTTTATTGGAAACATGGTTCTAGAAAAATCTGGATTCCCCAAAGTAAGGCAAAGAAAGCTTTTCAGATATCAAGAAGTTATCAGTCCGGAGTGAAAGAAATAAAGATTCAAGAGGAATCATTTTTTTACTCCCAGTTCTTAGCTTACTTTAACACAGAGACATAGTATGGTTAAAGTGACATTATACTCACATCGTTTCCCACTTACCCACAAGCTGTGTGCATTTGGGGTAGTTAACTTCACCTCTCTGCTCACACTTATCATCAGAATCATCATGGCCAGGATTTCTTGAGCTCTTTCTATTTAGGCACTAGATAATTTCAATTAATGCTTATAACAACCAGATATAATAGGCACTATTATTATCCATAGAAGCAAATAACACCAGATAATGACAGCTAGCATTTATTAAATGCTTATTGCTAGTTTGGATGTGGTTTGTTACCACCCAAACTCATGTTGAAATTTGGCTGCCAATGTAGTGGTGTGTGGAAGTGGGACATTAATACCTCTGCCAGGGAGTGAGTTCTCACTCTTGCCTGACTAGGTTGGTTACTTTGAGAGTGTGTTGCTATAAAGTGAGCTTCAAACACTCCCTGACGCCCATCTGCACATGTGCTTACTTTTCTGCTTTTCCCCCCACTGTGTCATAACTCTAGATGAGGCCCTCACCAGAAGTGGTTCTTGAACTTTCCAGCTTTCAGAACCATGAGTCAAAATAAACATCTTTTCTTTATAAGTTATCTGAACTCAGATATTCTGTTAGAACCAAAGAAAATGGACTTATACACTTATCATGGGAGGGTATTATGCCAAATTCTTTGCATGCATCATTTCCTATGAGCCTCATAATAATGATCTGGGTAATGTTAAACCTCTGTTTAACAGATACAGGAAGTTGAGGCTTAGTTTGCCTAAGGTGACATACGTAGCAAGTAGTAAAGGAGGATTTTGAATTAAAACTTCTGACTCTTGTGTGCTACATCTTAACCACTTGGCTCCATCGAGTGTAAAAATAAACTAATCATACTGAAAAAATAGACATCTGTGGAGATTTTGAGTTCCTTATATTTATCTAAGCATCAAGTGTTGGCACTTTACCATCATTTAGTCACTACGTCACATAGACAGTATTTCCCATCAGTGGGGCCAGCCCTTTGACCTATTTCCTCCATCCCTAATCATTTTCATGAAGCCAAATTCACATCATGTGGCTTTCTATATGTGGCCAACAGCAAACACTGAGAGGACAGCTGGTCAAAGTTCAGGTGTTAAGAAATACTGATTATTAAGCTGGTTTCATCACTGTGACATTGGGTGGCCCATAATGGATTGAACTTGTGCTCTGGTTGAGTTAGCACTGTACATTATCCAAAGGAACCAATCACCTTCATCATGTCCTGTGTATTATCTGGAGAAATTTCATTTTTCGTACCATGGAAAATAGATGGCAAGAATCTGGATTTCTTTTTTTCTTCTTTTTTTGGGGGGGGCGGGTATACATGACAGCAGAATGTATTTTGATTCATCGTACACAAATGGAGCAAGAATCTGGATTTCTAATTGTGAAAACTTCCTTTTTGCCTTTGGCTCATAAGGACAAAGGAGTAGACAAAGTTCACTAGGAAGAGTAGAAGGCAGATTTCATTTCATTTCATTTCTTTCTTTTCTTTTTTGCAGTGCTGAGGATCAAACCCAGAGCCCTGGGCATGCTAGGCAAGTGCTCTTACCACTGAGATACATCCCTACCCTGGAAGGCAGATTTCTAATTTAGATTCTTCAAAACACACACACACACACACACACACACACACACGTCACATATACAAATACATAAACATAGATACATGCACTTACATACAAAGACACATGTACACACACACACATACATACACAGAGCAACCAATAACAGAATAGTAGAGACAAGAGTGACCAGTGATTTGTGTATCATAAAAACACAGTGGAAGATCTGATAAAATTTTATTTTCAGGCATTTTCTTTAAGGGATCACAGGTCAATGCTAAGACTTCTCATAGAAGACAAAGGCACAAATACAATCTGCTAGATTGATTGTAAATCAGAGGAGCAGTTGTATCCAAATTATAGTTATTAACGTTATTTCTGTCTCTGGGGAAATGATAAATTACATTTGAGTCCATTACTTAGCAAAATTATTGTGCATTTAGGAACTTAATTTGGGGACAGTTTTTATTTTCTTTA
This sequence comes from Xerus rutilus, assembly GCA_028644305.1. NCBI lineage: Eukaryota > Metazoa > Chordata > Mammalia > Rodentia > Sciuridae > Xerus > Xerus rutilus. The sequence continues at coordinate 60,176,607 of CM053401.1, forward strand.
GCAGAGAAAAGACAGACACATCCTTTGGCTGAAGCATGACTATTTTGGGTTCCAGTCAGAGATCATCTGCGAGACTGGTCAAGTGTCACTCTTTTCCTCCATGGGTGGTGCAGATGAAAAGAGGAGCCATATGCAGGGAACGTGTTCTCAGCTTCATAATGATATTCTTCCTTTATCCAACATTCACTAAAAATAACATTTGAATGAAGGAATTGGGTCACTTGGTGGCATTTTAGGTAGTGGCAGAAAATCAGGGGGAAAGGCCTTTATATTTTCATGAAGAGTTACACAAGTTCAATGTGTTGGGTTTGTACAGACATTTCCAAAGAAAGCTACAGAAATTCCTCATTCAAATCTCTTCAAAGCCCAGAGGAGAGGGCCACATTTCTGGGGCAACTTGGGAGCTCCCTCATTCAGGCAGGAGTAGAAGTAATGAAGACAACTTTGAAGTCTCCTTTCAAACCTGCAATTCTATATCTTTTCCCATGTGATTTACGGGCCCCAGGAAGTAAGCCAATCACTTCATCACTTTATCTCTTCTAATGTATTCATTTCATTTTCTGAGCCCAGAAAGCACAAGCTGCAGATTATTTTAATTTCTTATGGCTAGAGTGAAATTTGGAGCCTTTGAAGATAGACGACTCTTACATTCTAAATTCTGATTCTAGGACCTTTGGGATACTTGGCACATACTAGAGTTCAAGAAAGACTATTGAATAAATAATAATGATAATCTGAAATCTCTTACAACCTGCTGATGTGTCTTCTACCACTTTGAGTCTCATTCACTCAGCCCAGCAACATGGGCCTCCTGATTGATTCGTAGACACATGAAGCGTGACATTGTTTCCTCAGACCTTGTGGTACCATGCCATGCAACAGCTCCAGCTCTGAGTTCACTGCTTAACCATCTCATCCACTTTCTCCATCTCAACCAAGGAAGGAATCCAGCAATTTTGGATCATCTTTACAAGCTTAGCCAATACTTCCTATATCTCCGACTGCTGCACTGATGAGCTGGTGCCCTCCCTGGGTCTACCCACCTGTGGTGTGGAGAAGGCATCATGCTGTCAGCTCACCTTCAGTCAAAGTCAACTCACTCAAGGGCAACTTCTAGAAGGCTCAGGCCATTGACCTCCCAAATATTACCCTCTTCCTTCTTCAAGGATGATCTTTTATCTCCTGCATAAACCCTCAAAGGCAGCAGGAGGTTCATTGCACATTTTCATTAGTTTGTTTTTAATCAATCAGTTTTACCCAAAAGTGCCTTCAAAATTATGTGTATTAAAGATCTATAGTTAATGTGGAACCAAAAATCACATGAGCACTCTTTTTGTCTTGGGCATCATGGCAGATTCTGGAAAGAGTCTGACAAGTTCAGCTGGTGTGGCAGGTCCTGCACATTCCTGGCTGAGAAGTCTCACAAACCTCACTGACCAGAAATGTTGTATGCAGGGGCCTTGCTCCTGTGATCAGTTGTGAGGATTGTCTAGACTTGGCACAGGGAATACACTGAAATAGCTACATTCAAAGTAAAGAGACCAGCAGGAGACAATTATTTTGTCTAGCCCAGTTGCTGGAAGCTAAGGCTCTCGAAAGATGTGTAATTAATCCCTTCCATATCCTCTTTAAGTCTCTTCTAAAGCCAAGGATTGGTTTTCCTTTCTGGTCATGAGAGATTTTACAGTAGAGGATCCTGAGCTAAGCACATTAAGGGCCAGCATGGACCGTGGTCATGTTGCCCTCAACCTTCTACAGACAGCAAGCAGCAAGGACAGAGGGAGGAATGACCCACCTGTAGGCCCACGAATACATCCAGCAGGCCCAGGCCAGTTGCTGTGGCTCCCAGCAAGTGGCAAGTGATAGTCTCTGTGGGCCTCAGTTTCCTCATCTCTAAATCTTAGAATTATAGAATAGAAATCTAATTGACACTCTATGTATAGAAAATTCCTGGGTTTTAAGCTCATCAGCAAAGGGATTTTATTTTCTAGAACAAGGGTCTACAACTATGGTCCATGGGCCAAACCTAGATCTCTGGCTGTTTTAAACGTATTTGTACTTTTTAATGATTGGAAACATAAAAATTATACAAAATTCAAATTTGTGCCTATAAATAAAGTTTTATTGGAACACAGCCATGCTCATTTATTTGTGTATTGTCTGACTGCTTTAGCACTACAAAGACAGAGAGAGTAATTGTGACAGACTATCTGGTCCACAGAGCCAAAAACATTTTTTTCTAGCCCTTTACAGAGAACAGTTGCCAATTCCTGTTTCAGAGTGTAGAGGGTAAGTCAGACAAACCTAGTTTCAAATCATAGTCCACCTCTCACCAAGTATGTCATCTGGGAAAGCTACTGAATTTTTCTAAGCCCCAGTTTCCTCATCTGTAAAATGGAGTTAAAAACAGTTTGTATCCCACACTGTTGGGAGGAACTGAACCAGATCATCATGAAGCACCAAGCAGAGATCCCGGAACAGTGAATAAACCAAAGCATGATTCCAAGCATAATTCAGCATCTGGCTCCACAATGGTGAAAAATAAATGCCACATATATGTTGGCAGGATAAGTGAATAAACTGTGAAGTATAAATGTACTTTTATTTTGATATATCACCCTGAAGATGTCTGGGACTGAGTGGTCAGAAAGAGAAATGGAAAGGATAAGCCTGAAGTCCAGAGTGAGTCAGGACCAAGCAAAGCCAACCAGCCATGAAGTTGCTTCTGTTCCTACTGTAGCTGTCCCAGCTCTACAGGGCCAACTGAGACATAGGGCAGTTGTCACTGGACACTGAGATTTTTTTCTCCTGCTTAGGTTTATCATTTCCTTATGAAGCCAGAAGTCATTCATTCACTCACTCGCCCACTCTTCAAGAAAATATTTTGGCTTTACCTTCAAAATATATTCAAGGTGGTGGGTAATCCACCAACCACAACTGTAATCCTAGTGACTTGGGAGGCTGAGACAGGAGGATTGCAGGTTTGAGGCCAGCCTCAGCAATTTAGTGAGGCCCTAAGCAACTTAGCAAGACCATCTCTCAAAATTAAAAATAAAAAGGGCTGGGGATATAGCTCAATGGTAGAGCACCCCTGGGTTCAATCCCCAGTATATATATATATATAAAGAACCCACCCTTCTCTCTTCTTACCCTCTGTTAGTCCTACCTTTCTGAGGCACTGGGTCTTCTCTCACCTTTTTTTTTTTTTTAAATATTTTTTTAGTTGTAGATGGACACAATGTCTTTATTTTATTGCTTTGTATATGGTGCTAAGGATGGAACCCAGGGCCTCACGCATGCGAGACAAGCGCTCTACCGCTGAGCTACAATCCCAGCCCCTTCTCTCACCTTTTTAAAAAATTACAACAGCATCCTAACTCATCTCTCCACTTCCACTCTCCTACCATAGTCTATTCTTAGTACAGCAGCTAGAATTATCCTTTTAAAAGATCAGACCATGTCACAACTCTGCTCCAGCTGTCTAGTTGTTGCCTATCACATGCAGAGTAAAAGCCAAAGTCCTTACAGTGACTTGCCCTTCACCTTTGACTCTCTCTCCTGTTACCCTCCTCCTTACTCACTCTGCTCTGGCTACAGACCCCTCTGCTGTCCTTAAATGCACCAAGAGGATCTTGTCTAAGGGCTTTTGTCCAGTCTGTCCCTCCCATCTGGATTTTATTCCTCCACATATCCCTGTGGCTAACTCCCTCATCTCTTTCAACTCTCCTTGAATTTTACTGCTCAATGAAGTCTAGCTTGGCCACCTGTTAATTAATACTGTTTAAAATAAGAACTGCATACTTCTAACACTCTGATCTCCCTGACCTTATAATTTAATTACTTATTATATTTTTATTGTTTGCTTCCACTAGAATGTAAGCCCTATACAGGCAGAAATTTTTGTCATTTTCATTCAGTGATCTATCTATCTAGAACAGTGCCTGGTAGATAATAAAGTTTGTAGACTGACTCAGTTAATGGTCTAATATTTTATAATCCAATAGTCTCCTCCAGTTCTAGATTCTGCCTCTTTATTGAGTCTGCCAGGAATCTGACCACCTCCAAGAAGCCTCTATGCCAGTATCTTAAGTGCTATAAAGCAATATGTGGAGGAAAACTGCACTTAACCTTAGAAAAATCTGAGAAAGCCCAAACTACATTTAACTTCCACCATACCTTTAATCCAGGAGTGGCTACACTTCCTGCTGAAAGTGGATGACCAGTATTGGACTATTCTAATTCTTTTTCTTGCTTTGTTTTTATGCTAGTATTATTGACATCATCTGTATAATTTGAGCAAAGGAGTAGGGAGACACATAGCATTGACTTTCCATTTTGTGTAAAGAATCTAGCAAGAAAGGGAGTGGGAAATGTCGACCTGAATCAGGGGCAGAGTTTGTGTATTGAGTTATCTCAGTCCCCTTGGATAAGATGAGGTTGTATTATCACCTCTAGGGAGGACCGAGGGAAATGGGAGAAGGCTGAGATGAACTCCTCAGGTTCTGTACCCTCCAAGCACTCCACAGGCATAGCTGTGCATTCATCCCAAGAAGGAGGCTGTAACTCACTCACTCACTAGTATCCAGTTCCTAGTTGTCAGGTAGTGAGGAATCTTATCAATGTTGACAGAAAATGTCCCCAAGGCTCTACCCCTCTGGCCTATGTTCCATGAGAGATGGCTGTGGTCAGAGTCATCATAAAGTATAAGTACATGAGTCATAAATAATGGTGAATAACCACATTATAAATTTTACAAGGCTTGTTTTACTGAGATGAGATTTACACCTCAAGATACAGGCAATAAAGCCTCCCTCTACCCTTTAAGCCTTCAGAATACTTAGCAATAAACAAGAAAAGGAAATGGCGTGAAGAATTTACGGAGGAAAGTCCTTGACCAGACACAACTAGAGTAGCCCTTGTGCTTATGTCTATGTGATGCATGGGCTTCTTTATCACCCACATGTTTTCTTTTACTTCTCATGTTGGGATGCAACTGAAAGCAGTAGAGGGCAAGACAATTCTCCAGGAGAGCTAGGCACAGACTCCACTCTCCCCCTCTGAGCTCTTCTCTAGACCTGCAGGTTTGAGGTAAAGCTTCAACTCTTCTCATGAATAAGGAACTGTATACTCATGTCCTGTGGGCACTACTATTTTTTTCCACCTATCAATTTTCTGAAGGTCCTTTTTGTAAAAAAGGAAGCCAAGCTCTAGTTCCTCCTTGCTCCTATAGTCAGAATGTACAAAATTAAAGAAATGAAATCTTCATGGTTTACCATGACCCCACAGGGAGTGCCGCCTTCACCCAGGGCCAAGGAGTCTATTTACAAAGCTGATTTAACATGAAAGTGAAATGGAGTAAACGAGCTGTACCCTTCTGCCCTGATGAATATTTTCTGAGTGAAGTTTGACCAGCTCTGAAATTCTTCACAAATTCAAGAGGAAAGGCTTTAGGCTTCTAAATGGCCTGGATCAGGTTTCCATAGTAGCTTGGTTAGACAACAGACCTTTTTCCAAGAGTTATGCAGATCTTGTCAATAATGCTGGTGCAAAAACAAGAAAACCAACAATGAGGTCTTGTTCATTTTGAGCTGAGTCATGAAAATCATGCACTAAAACCATCCTTGGAGAAAGACCTGATTGGTAAAACAACAGCCACTAAACTGGGAAGGAATTTTTGAAAGGAAGTGTTACTCTCTGAATTCTGAAAGGCATTCAAAGCAATGAGAGATTTAAGAAAAATAATTGACACCGTACTTCTCAATCTCATAAAACATTTAAAAAACTAACTTATTATCTTAATTTATGGCAGGAACTAGTCCCTTAAATCTCAATGGACAGTCTGTCTGACATCATGGTCCCATTTATTTGATTCATTTTTTTAAAAGGCAGTCTTGCCCGACCACTAAAAAGTAAAACAATTATGTTTTTTATGATAGTTGGTTGCCTTCTGGAACCTAGTTTTTCTTTTTGTGGGGAACATTATATCACTAATGCAGTCTTCCCTGATATTTTGGCCAATCCGTGTCAGAATGTTTTCTGCGTATAAACACAGACCATCTAAAACCTGTAAAATGAGGCCCTTATTTCTTGGGGCATTGCAAACTTAATCCTGTTCCTGTCTGGTGTTGTTTACAGCCTCTGCCTTCTTCTCCAGGATTCCTTCACAGCAAAGCAATTGTTCAAACTGACCTGGACTACTACACCAAATGTCACCATTTATCCCCCAAATAGGAGAGCATTCGTTAAGGACAGAGCTGTTTTCACTGGTGTGTTCTCAAAGAGGACAGTGAGAAGGTTGTGGTGATACAGAATAAAAGATTAGAGAATTATTCCTTCTGAGATCCTTCTTATCTCCATCTACCTCCAAAGGTAAGTCAGATGCCATCTAAGTCATAGCAAGGCTGGCTTTCATTTCTTCACCCCTCCCTCTTGCTTCTCAATCTTCTTTACAGTTACGGAAAAAGTGGAAAATCACTACTCTCTTTAGATTTCTTATTATAGCAACTATGGCTGGCTGGATTTTTTTATTCTCTGATATTTTTACCACAATGAAGAAATCAAATCCTCTCATGAATATGAGCTCATTAGTTCCCATAATAATACTCTGAGATGAAGTGAGGACTGAGATCTTCAATACTGACTCTTTATAGATGGGGGAAGTGAGCAAGGTACTGGGAAACCACAGAGGAATTAGCCAAGCTGGAACTAAAACCTAGTGTTTTCTCATTGAGTGCTGTTGTTACCCTAAATGAGTCTACATCTCAGTGGCACAAAAGGAACCCCTGAGGACCAGCCAGGATGACATGAAAATAAAAATAATTCCATGGAATTTTAATATCATCTCTTTAAGTTTTCACTGTTGCTCACTGCCTGAAGTATAACATAGACAGCCAAAAGAGAGTTAGACACAGCAGATTTGAACTTTGAGACTGCTCAAAGAACAAAATAGTTCACCCATTTGCAAAGGAAGAAAATAGAGGAGAAACTGTCAATGACTAATGGAATCATAATGCAAAGTTTAAGCTAGTGGTTTTAAGTATGCTTTTGAGGTATGTGAAGGCCGCCCACACACTCAAACACTTTTTCCATTGAGATGAACCTTAAGTTTTATTTCTTTCAGGAAGCCTTCTTTGATTGCTGTACCCTGGAGTGAATTTTGTCTTAGCTGGACTCTGACAGCACTTTCAGCCTAATCATGGCTTTAGCTAGAGTGGATTTTGCTGTACCGGGTATGGCTGGGGCTGGGGTGAGGAACAGCCATGAAAACCATATCAATTAAAAAGGGAATTACTGAAATGACATTATAGATTATTATAAGGATTAATATTGAAAAGATAAAGGAGATTCAATGGGAAAATTGTCAGGTAGGATTCTGTATTCCCTATGCCTCTGGAATATCTCTGTTTCTCTATGTGCATCTCCTTTGACCTTTCTACAGATTGCTCACCCATGATTCTTGCTCCTCTATAGCCACAACTTGGTCATGGCTTTTGCTTGCCCCTGTGCCCACTCCATTGCTCACTCCACCTGATTTTACTAGCTAAACATTCACTACCATCTGACTACAATCTCTGAGCCTCTGAATTCAAATTCTTAGAGGAAAATTTCACTGGTTAAGCCCTATGCATGGATTGGTCTTGGGTTAGGTGCCCAGTCCTGATCCAGCTCCTATGACTTGGGTGTGGGGAAGGGATCCTGCAGAAGGGGAAGTTAAGCCAGGTTTGTCTCAGCTTCTTGCTCCATTCAGTCTTAGAACATAATCACATTCAGCTTTGCCTTCATTTTTAATTTGTTTTGTATATGTGACCTATCTTTCCTAGTATAGCAAAAGTACCTTGACAAGGGTCAAATATTTTCTTTTACATGCAGAAGCTAGATCAAAGTAAGGGAAAGAAAGGAGGAAGGGTCAGGTCTCACGAGGAGAGAGGGCAAATCAGTAGAAAAGAAGAAGGGGATGGAGGGGGAGGAAGGAGGGACAGGAAAAAGGAAAAAATGTGGAATGAATTTGATAAAATTATACTATGTACATATATAAATACACCACAGTGAATTCCACCTTTATGTATATCTATAAATGACCAATTTAAAGAATAAGTAAATAAACAGAAGGCAGACCAGTAGAGTAAAAGAAAGGAAACAGGAAGAGGGAGACGGGGAGGGAAGAGAAGGCAAATCAAATGGAGCAAATTAAATTCCGTGAATGTATGTTTATGTCAGAATGAACCCAACTATTATGTATAACTATAATGCACAAATAAAAGCATGTTTTAAAAAGTACCTTGACATGAGGGCTCTGTTTTATTTTCTTTATGCCTCTTTTAGAGCCTTGTACGTGGGTTATTTAGGATATTTTTTGAACTGATTTTCTCCTTTTGTACACACCAAGTGCAAAATGTATCTACTTATTAGCCATTGACTAAGGAACTAATAGTGTCACATTTCCAGTTGTGGTATTTTTAAAACTTCATTAAAGAAATAACCATAGTTTTTATTAAAGAAGTTTGGTCTTCTTATTGACAAGCATCACAAACAAGCCTTTGTTCTTCACTATTTTTCAAAATAGTTTTCAGATGATATGTTTAGAGTCTTTGCTTCCCACCATGACAGAGTAACTAATACTTGACTGCCTTGGCACTGAAATAATCTATAACAATGAGCAAAATATATGAGGCAACTGTTTTCAGGAAAGGAACAGGCAGCATAGGACTATCATTGTGGAGAAAAAGGAAGCACAAGGTGAGCCCACGATTGTCCCGGCTGTCTGCTGGAGGCACATTCTTGCTTTAGCATGGGGAGATGGAGCCAAAGCAGAGTGGACAGATGAGGCAGAGATTACAGTTCTAGGCTGCTGAAACAGCTGGAATTTGTGACAGGAGCTAGAGGAGTGTCTATGTAGAGGGTCAGTCCCTCAGTGAGGATTTACCATGGGTCCTTGGCAAGGGCTGAGCCGCACTTCCCCAGGGCAAGTCTCTATGAGGCTTAGCAAAAAATTTGTTGCAAGCCAGGCGCCATGGCGCACACCTATAATCCCAGCACTTTCGGAGGCTGAGACTGGAGAATTGCGAGTTCAAAGCCAGCCTCAGCAACAGTGAGGAGCTAGGCAACTCAGTGAGACCCTGTCTCTACATTAAACACAAAATAGGGCTGGGGATGTGGCTCAGTGGTCGAGTGCCCCTGAGTTCAATTCCTGGCACCAAAAAAAAAAAAAAAAAAAAAAAAATTTGTTGCTGCAAGGCTGTGAAGTACATGCTGATACCAGAGGTTGTGCGGTACTGGAAGTTATTGATGTTGGGGTCCGAAATCCAGAAAATCCGTGCCTCAGGAATACATTCCCTAGTTTAGAAATAAGAACCTTAAGAGTAAGGAGCACACCATACAGAAAAGGCTTATCTAAATTCAAAACCAAAATAGACTTTCCTTAACAAAAAAACAAAACTGAATCTGACAGAATCAGAAAGGATTTAACTGGTGACAACAAAACTCAGCACTCTTTAAACCCTTCACTCATAATCTAGGGTTCCTGTCATAAATCATGCATAATATCTAGGTTATGATAAAAATTTTACTAGACATGCAAAGAAACAAAAAATTGTGACCCACAATAAGGAAATAGAGGGAAAAAAATAGAAATAGAACCTAAGATGACCTAGATGTTGGAAGTATTAGGCAAGGACTTTCCAGTAACTACTACAAATATATTCAAGGACATAAGGTAAAAGACAGTCAAAATGTCTTTGAGATGTGGAATCTCAACAGAAAAACAAAAAATATAAAAATGAACTAAATGGAAATTCTAAAAGTACAATACAATATTTAAAATGAAAATTTTACTGGATGGGTTTAGCAGCCAGTTAGAGCCTTCAGATTACATGATAAATACACTTGAAGAAAAAAACAAATCATGCAATCTGAAGGTAACATAGGTTTTGGAGAAATGTACAAACCTCAGGGATCTATGAGATTATCAAAAGTTCTAAGATACATATAATTGGAGTTCCACATGAAATGGAGAGAAAGACTGAAACAGAAAAAAATTTAAAGAAATAGCAGTCTAAATTCCCCCAAATTTAGTGAATAGCCTCAAACAATAGATCCAAGAAACTCAGTAAACTCCAGGTAGGATGAATACAAAGAGAATTACATCTTAGAACATCAAAGTCAAACTCTAAAAATAAAAGATAAGGAGACAATGAAAGCACACACACAAAGGTACATTACTGTTATGGACTAAATGTTGTGTTCCCTCCAAAAATTTATATGTTTAAATCTGATCCCCTATAAGATGGTGTTTGTAGGTGGGGTCTTTGGGAGGTAACTGGGTCATGAAGGTGGAGTCCTGATGAATGAGATTAATGCCTCTATAAGAAGCAAGGGAGCTAGCTCTCTCTCTTCTCACCATATAAGGATACAACAAGAAGCTACCATTTGCAACTAGGAAGCAGGCCCTCACTAGATACCAGGTCTGTCAGTGTCTTTTGACCCTCCAAAACTGTTGTGTAAGTCACCTGTCTATGGTAATTCATTATAGTAGCCCATACTGACTAAGATGATTACATGTAGGGAAATAATTATACATATGATTGCTAACTTCTTATCAAAGATATTAGATGCCAGTAGACAATGCAATGACATCTTTAAAAAACTGGATAAAGGAAACACTATCGACTCAGAATTCTATATCAATGCCTGGGGATATAACTCAGTGGTAGAAAAGTTGTCTAGCCTGTGTGAGACCCTGGGTTAAATGCCCAGCCCCTTACTCCCAAAAGGAATCATATATATTAAGCAAAAAAATCTTTAATATACTTTATAAGTAAAAATTGAGAGAACTAGACACCAGCAGAATTGCACTAACAAGAAAAATGAAACCAAGTATTTTAGGATAGAGAGAAATGACACTGGATGGAGGTCCAAATCTATAGGGGGATGAAGAATATTGGTAATTATAAATATGTGGGTAAATTTTGAGATACCATCTTTTAGCTTCTCCCTTTATTTGAAAGGCTAAAGAAGGTTTAAAGCAAAAAATATGTAATTTTGTCAAAGAGTTTATACCATAGGTAGATACAAAATGATATGGAAAGAATAGCAAGAAGGATAGGAGGATGAAAAATGGAATTTTACTGTGGTAAGATTTTTTTTTTTAAATTTCAGAAACATCATGTTTAATGAAAGATGCCGTAAACAAAAGTAAAATCATGCAATTCCATTTGCATGAAATTCTAGAACAAAAACACTTATCTATGTTTGGAAAAGCTAGAATAGCATTTGCATCTGTAGGAGAATAGTAGCAGGGATCAACTGGGAAAGGGCATGCAGGATCTTTCTGGGGCAGTAGTAATGTTTTATATACATTTATCAAAGCTTATCAAATACTAAACTTTAAATTTGTGCATTTCTTTATCATTTGCCTCAAAAGAAAAATAAACTATAAGAAAATATTGAACTCCAGTTTGTAATATACATGCTTAAATTTAAGAGGAAAGTATATTGATGTCTGCATCTTACTTTGACCTTCATATTTCACATGAAGTGATACAAATTACTCCAAAGAGATTGTGATGAATTAGGGATTCATATTGCTATTCCTAGAGTAACTTCTAAATCAAGCATAAACAACACATACACACATACACACATAGCTAAAATGTCAACAGAATTAAAATGGAATACTAAAAAGTATCCCATTAACTTAAAAGAAGTCAGGAAGGAGAAACAGGAACAAAAACAGAT
>CM053401.1:60188439-60278382 GCA_028644305.1 Xerus rutilus
AAAGCCCTAACTTGCAGAACTAAAGGGAGGAGGAGTTTCAAGATGGTGGAATAGAGATGGTTGCTTTCATGACTTCTCTGTGGTGTGAAACCAAGAAAGCAGATAGGCAGCTTCTCAATAAGGTAGGTGGGAAAAAAGTGTGTGTGTGGGGGGACTTTACTGGGATTTAATACTGGACATTCAAAGCAGATTGGAGACTCAGGAGATTGGATATAATAAAATAAAGAAGAAATTCCCAGCACAACCACTGCTGCCACTGCTGCCAGCACCAGCCAAATTGGTCCCTCTATGAGAAAAGTAGAGGGGTAAGGGAATTAAAGGAACCCACATTTTTAGGAGGTCTGAGGCATGTCTGGGTACAGAGAGATCAGAGTTTAAAGACACTGCCTGACTGAACCGAAAGATATGCTGCACAATATCCTTGTGTGGGAAAGAAGCTGCATCTCTCCCAGCTGCTTGTAGACAGAGAAAAGAACTATTTTGCAGCCATGGCACAGAGATTGGCAGCTGGGGGAGTTGTTTCCCGGCAAACTCAAGTTTGGCCAAAAATACAGACCTGGTAAACCCACACTGAATGATGTAGAGTGTGCCTAAGAGATCAGGAGAAAATTAAATGTGGAGAGGGGTTTACATAGGGCAATACTGGCTGTGGAAACCCACCTGGCACCTATCTGCCTATCTGGCTGCTTGCAGGACTGGCTGAGAGAGACGCACCTGGCCAGGAATTTGAAAGGGTGGGGGCAAGAGAGATTGACTTTGGAGACTGAACCCAAGAGACTAGGAAATGTAGGGTCCACAGGTGATGGAGAGGACTAAGAATTGAATCCTCCACTGCACAAGTGGAACCCAGAGGAGTTCCCTGGGGTGTAATCTTCCAGTGTGGGCTGGCAACTCCTGGGACCTGGAGGTGCACCAATTTAAAATCTTCAGATGAATTGCCACTCAACAAAGAACCCAGAACCTACCTAAGCCTTAACTCCACCTCTAGGGGCTCTCTTTCTGTGGGATTTCCCCTCACACTCCAGTAACCCCACTCTTAAGGTAGAGGAGGCATCACACTCCAGACCACCCCACAAAACACTACTGGGAAGGGAAGCTAAGAAACTTTTAAACACCACTGAAAACAATTCTTTAACTTTTCCTCAAGATCTTTTTAATTTTTTTTCCTATTTAATTGTAACCTGAATAGTTCATGGACACTTATATATATTCATATTTTTGAAGCCAGTTATTTTTCATGGACTAGTATTTTGAGTACTAGGATGTTTGATTAGTTATTTCCATTTTGTTTTGTATTCTCTTATTTTAATTTTTAGTTTTTAAAATTGTTACTTTTTATATTTTTCTCTCTCACTTATCTGTTTCCCTTGATTCTCTTTCAATCTTTTCTTCTGTTGTCAGCCAATCTCTATTGTTCTCTATTTCACTCTTCCTTTAATTTTTTAATTCTATTTTATCTTTCCTCATAATCATCACATCCTATATCACTTCTGTTCTCTCCCTACTGTTTGAAATTGTAAACCCTTTTGCATGCAATGTTACTGTTTTTACTGTGGTCAATAACTAATCATATCATTTCTTTTTATTGTGTCAATTAATATTGTAGATGTCATAGCAGGAACTATTTGGGTTAATGCTGTATATTGTTTGTTGTCATTGTTTGTCTCCCTAAATAGTTAGGTACTGGAAACCTTCAGGGACACTAAATGTCCACAGGGTGGAAACTCTACTGCCTCAGATCCATACTGTTAGATGAATAGACACACAAACAGCATGAAAAAGCAAGGGAAAAAATTGTCCCAAACAAACCAAGATTCTTCAACAATAGAATCCATAGATACCACAGTGGAAGAAATGTCAGAGAAGTAGCTTAGAATGTACATAGTTAAACTGATCTGCAAGGTAAAGGAATATATAAGGTATAAAATCAGAAAGAAAATTCAGGAAGTGAAAGATCACTTTAATAAAGAGAGAGATTCTGAAAAAAAAATCAAGCAGAAATCCTCGATTGGAAGGAATCAATAAACCAAATTAAGAATTCAATGGAAAGCATCACCAACAAACTAGACCACTTGGAAGACAGAGTTTCAGGTAATGAAGATGAGATATATAATCTTGAAAATAAAGTTGATCATGGAGAAAAGATGTTAAGAGAACAAGAACAGAACTTCCAAGAAATACGGGATAATATGAAAAGACCAAATATAAGATTTATTGGGATAAATTAAGGCCCAGAGCTATAAACAAAAGGAATGCACAATCTTTTCAATGAAATAATATCAGAAAATTCCTGAAACGTAAATAATGAAATGGAAAATCAAATACAGGAAGCTTACAGGACCCAAAATATACAAAATTTCAACAGACCCACACCAAGGCACATTATTATGAAAATGTCTAACATACAGAATAAGGATAGAATTTTAAAGGCTGCCAGAAAAAAGCAACGAGTTACATTGAGAGGGAAATCAATCCAGACTTTATCTGATTTCTCAGCCCAGGTCCTCAAAGCTAAGTGGTCTTGGATAATACATATGAAACTCTGGAAGAAAATGAATGCAAGCCAAGGATACTATATCCTGCAAAATTAAGCTTCAGAATTGATGATAAAATAAAACCTTTCATGATAACCAAAAGTTAAAAGAATTTACAACTATAAAGGCTGCGCTACAAAAGTACTCAATAAAATACTTCATAAAGAAGAAATGAAAAACAAAAAAAGTAAAAACCAGCAAAGGGAAGAGCTACACTAGAAGAATAGTCAATCAAAGAAGAAACTAAATCAAATTAAAAACTAGAAATAAATCAATGTAACAGAGAATAAAGATTATTTCTCCTCAATAACATTAAATGTAAAAGGCCTAAACTCATCAAACAAAAAAACATAGATTATATTAAAAATCAAGACCCAATAATGTGCTGTCTCCAAGAGACTCACTTCATATGCAATGACATCCACAGAATGAATATTAAAGGATAGGAAAAAACTTATCATTCATATGGATCTTGTAAACAAACAGGAGTTTCTATCCTCATATCAGATATGGTAAACTTCAAGCCAAAGTTAATTGGAAGGACAAAGAAGGTCATTTCATACTGCTTAAGAGAATTATACATCAACAAGACAATTGTAAATATTTATACCCCAAACAATGGAGCATCTACATGTCCTTCTCAATTTCAAGAATCAAATAGACAACACAATAATACTGGGTGACTTTAACACATCTTTCCCATCACAGATAGATCCTCCAAACAAAAACTAAATAAAGAAGTGATAGAACTAAAAATTACAATTAGTTTAGACTTCAAAGACATGTAGATTGTTTCCTCCATCAATGACTGAGCCATCCTTAGCAAGAAACGTAAAGTAGAAGGCATCACAATGTCAGACCTTAAATTATACTGTAGAGCTATATTAACAAACATGGTATGGTATTGGCACCAAAATAGACATGGAGACCAAAGGAATAGAATGGAAGACATAAAAACAAACCCACATAAGTACAGTTATCTCATACTAGACAAAGGTTCCATGAACATACATTGGAGGAAAGATAGCCTCTTCAACAAATGGTGCTGGGAAAACTGGAAATCCATATGTAGCAGAATGAAATTGAACTCCTTTTTCTCACCCTGCACAAAACTCAACTCAAAGTGGTTCAAGGACCTAGGCATTAGACCAAAGACCCTGTGCCTACTATAAGAAAGTGTAGGCCCAACTCCCATCATGTTGGCTTAGGAACCAAATTCCTCAACAAGACTCCTAAAAACAAAGTAAAATCAAGAATCAATAAATGGGATTATATCAAACTAAAAGCTTTTTCACAGCAAAGGAAACAATCAAGAACATGAAGAGAAATGGGAGAATGGGAGAAAATCTTTACTACGTGCACCTCAGTTGGAGCATTAATCTCCAGGATATATAAAGAACTCAAAAAACTTAACACTAAAAACACAGACAACCCAATCAATAAATGGGCTAAGCAACTGAACAGACACTTCACAAAAGAAATATGATCAGTCAACAAATATAAAAAATGTTCAACATCTCTAGCAATTAGAGAAATACAAATTAAAATGACATTGAGTTTCTATCTCACTCTAGTCAGAATGGCAATTGTCAAGAATATAAGTAACAATAAATGTTGGGGAGAATGTGGGGGAAAATGTACACTTATATATTGCTGGTAAGATAGCAAATTGGTACAACCACTTTGGAAAGCAGTATGGAGATTCCTCAGAAAACTTGGAATGGAACCACCATTTGACCCAGTTATCCCACTCATTGGTATATACCCAAAGGACTTAAAATCAGCATACTATAATGATTCAGCCACATCAATGTGTATAGCAGCTCAATTCATGATAGCTAAGCTATGGAGCCAATAAAGGTGCATTTCAACAGATGAATTAAGAAAATGCGGTATATATACACAACAGAATATTAGCCACAAAGAAGGATGAAATTATGGCATTTGCAAGTAAATGGATGGACCCGGGGACTATCATGCTAAGTGAAATAAGCCAATTCCACAAAACCAAAGTCCAGATGTTCTCTCTCATATGCAGATGCTAACACTGATTAATGGAGGGAGGAAAGAATAGAAGAAGTTCATTGGATTAGACAAAGGGGAATGAAGTAAAGGGAGGGGGTATGGGACTAGAAAAGACCATAAAATGAATTGGATATAACTTTCCTATGTTCATATATGAATACGCAATTAGTGTTACTCCACATCATGTACAACCACAAGAATGGAATCCTAATTAAAATAAGTTATACTCCATATATGTATGTCAAAATATACACTGTCATGTATGTCTAAGAAGAACAAATAAAAATGCAAAAAAAATGAACTAAAGAGAGAAATAATCAGTTGGAGTTTTCAACATCCTTCTCTTGGTAATTGATAAAACAATTAGACAAAGAAATCAAAAAAAGATAAAGGAAATAATAGAACTACTAATTAACTTGACCCAACTGCCATTGGTGAAATAGTACACCAAGCACTGAAGATAAATATTCTCCTTAGGAGCACAAGGGATGTTCACCCAAAAAGACCGTATGATGGGCCATAAAATAAGTATTAATAAATTCAAAAGATTGAAATCTTACAGAGCATGTTCTGGAACTACAATGGAATTAAATTGGAAACTTGTAAAACTTATATGTGTAAGATGCCCAAATATTTTTAAATGAAACAACATACTTTTAAACAATCTATAGGTCAAAGAAGTCACAAGTAAAATTAGAAAATATTCCAAACTGAATGATAATGATATATTTTGCAGCAGAATTTATGTGATGCAGCTAAACAGTGCTTAAAAGGAAATTTATAGCCTTAAATTTAGCTTATGCTAGAAAACAAGAATGATTTAAATTCAAAGATCTGTTTTCACCTTATAAATCTAAAAAAAATGAGCAAATTAAATCCCTTATAAGTTGAAATAAAGAAAAAAGGAACAAAAATCAATAAAACAAAACAAAGCAACAATAGAGAAAAGACCACAAAAAAGAGAACATTTAAATAATTCACATTAAAAATGAAAAGTATGGCACTATAGATCTGATAGACATTAAAATTTGTTAAGGCAGTATTCTGAAATTTTCACACTAATAAATTTAGCAATTTAGAAGTCTTGGAAAAGTTCCTTAGAAAAATTCAAATTATCAAAACAAAAAAGAGAAAGAAAATCTGACTGGCATTGTGTCTATTAAAGAAATTTAATTTATAATTTAAAAAAAAAACTTTTCCACAACAGAAACTCTATGCTCTGATAGTTTTTGTTATTTAAAAAATTTTTTTACAGTGAATTCTTTTAAATGCTTAAGGAAGAAATGTTACCACCATCATGGACTTTGAAGAAGCAGAGGTGGTAATTCCTACCACATCACCACTCAACTTGACTACTGGCCTGTGTAGAAATCAGATGTACACTTGATTATTATAAACTTAACCAGATGCAGCTCTATTTCCAGCAGCTGTTCCAGATATAGCTTTATTGCTTGAGTAAATTAACCAACCCATGGTAACTGGTGTGTAGCTACTGAGTTGGCAAATGCCTTTTTCTCCCTCCCTGTCAATGAGGACCACCAGCAACAGCTTGCTTCTAGTTGGTTAGGCCAACAATACACCTTCACTGTCCTACCTCAGAGGTATACCAATTTTCCAGCTCTATATCATAATTTAATCCATAGATAACTTGATTACCATTCCTTTCTAGAAAATGTTACACTGGTCCATTACATTGATGACATTGTGCTGAGTGGGCCTGGTGAGCAGTAAGTAGTGACTCTAGACCTAATGGTAAGACATTTGTGTGCCAGAAGGTGGGAATAGATTTAGCAAAAATTCAGGCACCTCAGTGAAATTTCTAGGGGTGGGACATTTTGAAATATTGCTTCTCAAGTGAAGGATACATTGTTGCACTCAGCAGTAACTGCATCCAGATTGGCCCTGGTGAGTGGAAGTCCATGCTGCTGATCCCATACATAACCTCCTTCCCTGCTGCCATGGCCACTTTGTCCGTGGGCTCTTTGGGCAATGGTAGGAGTGGCTGGGGAAAAAGACTGACCTGCATCCACAGAAAGGCTCATCCTGCTCATTTGTTAAAATCCTGTGCTGAAATCACCCCTTAGTGAGCATTCACATGGGACCCAAATAACACTGTCTTTGCCTGTTCAGAAAAGACTATCCATATACCTCTTTCCCAGATTTCTTTGTTACAAATTTTCCATTCATGCTATTTCCTAGTCCCTGCTCATCAGGCCAAACCACTGGCATAGCCCTGAATCAGTAAGACTCATACCTCTTACTGTTTCTCCCTCCAAGCAAAATAAACACTGAGAGGAATTCTCTTCACCACTGTTCTTCAGGGATGCCCTAGAGAGGAGCTATCATGCTGCAGTTGCCCATGCTCAGGTGGTGCAGGACAATGTGTAAATATGCATTTTTTATTCTTCGGTCAACTAATTGTGGAGAACTCCCCATAAAGTCAAAGAAGTGGGATGGCAGAAAGTAGAGTCACAGGGATCAAGGTCACAGGTATTTGGGCCACTTCTTCATATGACTTCATTGTGCCTTCAGAGTCTGCTAAATCCCAGTCTTGTATGTACCCCTTTCATTTGACGACACCATTCATTGGGGGTGTTCAGCCAGCTACTTGGTGGCTAGTTGATTACTTGAACCACTTACACCACAGAAAGAGGAATACTTTGTTCTTACTGGAATAAATCCTTGGTCTAGATATAGATTTGCTTTCCTTATGTACAACACTTCTGCCAAAACTACCATCTAAGGAGACTTACCAAATGCCTTATTCACTATCATGATATTCCCAACAGTATTGATTCTGATCAAGAAACTTATTTTACAGCAGGTGAAGTGTCACAGTTAGGCTCTGGCCATGTAATTCATTGGTCTGACTATGTCCCCTATCATCCTGAAGAATGGTGAAATGGCTTTCAGTCACAGCGCAAGCTAGGTGGCAATACCTTACAGATTGTGACAGGGTCCTCCATGAGCCGGTATATGGTTTCACCCGGCATGTACTCCTTCTCCCACAGTAAAGACTCATGAACTCAGAAATCAATGGATGGAAATGGGAATAGCCTGACTCACTATTACCTCTAGAGATCCATGAGTAAAACATTCACTTCCCATCCCTGTGACTTTATACTCTGGTGGTCTAGAGATCTTGTCTCTGAAGGCAGAAGTGCTTCTACCAAGAGATGAAAAAATTGATTCCATTTCATTAGAAATATGACTGGCATCTGGTCAATTTGGGTTCCTCATGCTCTCAGTCAATAGGCAAACAAGAAAATGAGGATGCTGGCCGGGGTTGTTCGATCTGATTATCAAGGGGAAATTGGACTGGTACCACAATGGAGGTAAGGTAGAGTTTGTATGAAATACAGGAGGTCAGTTGGGGTGTCTCTTAGAACTATCACTAAAAACCCAATGTTTGGTTCTGGGCGTGGTGGTCCCAGTGATTCAGGAGGCTGTAGCAGGAGGATTGCAAATTTAGGGTCAGCCTCAGCAACTTAGTGAGACCTTGTCTCAGAATTTTAAAAAAGGGGTTGGGGATATAGCTTGGTGGTAAAGCACCCCTGGGTTCAATCTCTTGTTTAAAAAAAACGTATATCCCCCTTAAGTTCACATATTGAAGCCTTACTCTGTAATGTCATGGCATTTGGAGATGGGACCTTTTAAAGGTAATTAGTTTATCAGGGTGGAGCCCTTATGGGATTAGTGCCCTTCTAAGAAAAGACACAAGAGAGATGAACTCCTGCTGGTTCCTCAAAAGGAACCAGATTGGCTGACACCCTGATCCTAGACTTCCTAGACTCCAGAATTGTGAGAAATAAATTTCTGTTGTTTAAGCCACCCAGTTTATGGTATTTTGTTTTAGCAACCTGAGCTAAGATAACTACCATTCTGAGATTGAAGTCAGTGGAAAACTACAATTCAATCCAAGCAGTGCTGCTAATATCCCCATTCCTTCAGGAATAAAAGTCTGGGTCAACCCACAGGCAAAGACCATGACCAGCTGACATGCTTGCTGCAGCCAAAGGGAATATGAAAATGGTAGTGGAAGGAGGTAGTTATAAATACCAGTGGTAACTATGTGACAAACTGTAGAAACCAGAACTGTCAAGTGTTACAAGTAGTTCTTTCTTATTTTGTTATAAACATGTTATATGTATAATAAATATTACATATTACATATGTACACATAACTTGATATATATCAAATATTTTTGTTTTCTTACCTATCTTATCTCTAAATCATCTAATGAAAGATGTATTAATAATAGTTAACTTTATATCAAAATATTTGTTATAGGATACCAGGAGAAGAGTAAACATCACCCAAGGTCTTTGTATCCTCTTCTGGGAAAAAGAAATGCATGTTTTTGGTGATAAACAGGATTCCTGTATCATATTGGACAGAAGTATAGCTTTGTTATTATTTTTATTTTGGAGATTAAGTATGGTTTAAGGAGATGGGTATGGGTGCAAGTTGACAAGGGGTAGACTGGACCTGTCAGTTTTATGTGTCAACTCTATTCAATCAATCACTAATCTAGATGTTATTCTAAAAGTATTTTTTATATATGAGCAACATTGGCAACCAGTGGACTCTAAATAGAGTAGCCTCAATAATCTGGGTGGGCCTGACCCAATCAGTTGAAAGATATTAAAAGTAAACAGATTTCTCTGAGAAAAGAAAAATTCTACCTATGGTCTAAAGCCTCAGCTTCTGCCCAGTAGTTTCTGCCTGCCTTTCCTGATGGTCTTCCCTACAAAATTTGGTTTTGTCAAGCCAGCCCCCATCATTGTATAAGCCATGACTGTGTAAATTCTTTGCAATGTACCTATTCATCTAAACACACACACACACACACTTGCAGGATTCTTTATCTAGCAGAACTCTGACTGATGTACTCCCAACTCCTTTTTTAAGATCAGAAAACCCTGAAACCAACACTTGACAAACTATAGAAGGAATGAAAATTACAGACCAACATCTTTCATGTCTATAAACACAAAAATTTATAATAAAATTTTAGCAAATCAAATATAGCAAAGTAAAAAAAAAATATCATAGGGAAGCTGAGGCAGGAGGATCACAAATTCAAGGCCAGCCTTGGCAAAACCTTGTCTTAAAATAAAAAATAAAAAGGGTTGGGGACATAACTTTGTGGTAAGCACCCCTGGGTTTAATCCCCAGTACCAAACAAACAAACAAACAAACTGTATTTATACAAGGCAAGATTGCTAATGTTGAGTCATGATTCTATTTAATAACTTTATAGCTTGGGGCTAATATTTAATATAACAAGGCTTACTGTCCTCAACTATAAATGGTTCTAGCAAGTTATGAGCATGGGATGAAACAGTACACATATGTGCTTAACTCTGCATCAGCTCATGAACTCTTAGTGTTGGCAACAATGATCATGGTAGACACTTAAACAATCCAAGACTTTATCTATAATTTTAACCTGTCTCTGCTTCTATGTCCTCATCTGTTAAAAAGTGATAACATTTCTTAACTTCTAGAACTTGATAATAATTATAAGCAAAAGCATATACAGCGATTAGAACATTGCCTGACATAAAATGTCAATAAGTGTTACTTTTATTATCTAATTATATGTTCTCATATTTTTAAATTGTTCTCTGATAAACCACCCTAATAGAAATGACTTGAGGCTCAATCTTCTTGGTGAGATATATAGTAGAATTTCTCCAGAACCCTAAAGTAATTTGGGTAAATTTTTAAAATTTTAATTTGATTCAAGAACATTTATTTGATACTGCTGAACACCAATCACAGTCAGACACATTTATATGTTTTAATCTCCTTTAATCCTTAAATCAACTTTTGGGTGAGCTCTCTCCTTGGGCTCATTTTTATTGGAAACTGAGACCCAGAAAGGTTAAATAATTTGCTTTTAGTGCCATCACTAGTAATTGACTGAGTTAAAATATCATTTCCAGGCCTCCAAGTGCAAGCATTTCCACTGCTTCTTAGTCATGTACAATATAAACGGCTCCCAACTAACCTTACCAGACTGTGTTTATTCTCTGTGTACAGATAAAATTAGTCAGTCAAGAGAACTTATTCTTAATGTCCAAATTAACACTGCAAGTATGTGTCAAATGAATTCAAACTGTTGCTGGGGGTGGGGAAGGAGAAGGTTTCTCTCCATTCCAAATGATTTGGATCAACACCAGCATTAGTACCCCAGCTTTCAAAACTCTATGCTATGCAAAAGAGAAATCAAGGCCTATAGTAAGTGTAGTCTCACCAAACTCTATACCCAATTCTTGCCAGGAAGAAAAAAAAAAATGAAGAAGCAGCTAAAAATGTACCCTGTATTGGAGCCTGCACAAAGTCAGCCCGCATTACTTACTGCTACATGTTGGTCTAGAAGAAACGTTTCATTAACTACACTCTCGCTGTAGATTTTATCTAGTTACCATAGAAACTTTGGAGGAAAAGCTTGTTTTTAACCCTTGGACTAGGCTTGCTACCCAGCTTTATAGCTCTATTTAAAGAGCCCCCTTGTTATTTTAAACTCTTCCCCTTCTGCTCGCCTGTTTTCCCCTCCTGTTAGACAGCTGGACAAAACCTGTTCATGACCTTCAAACTGCCACTTACTGTGATTTTCAAGGCACAATTCCTGCGGGTAGATGGCTATAGCCAACAGTGCTCATCTGTGTGTATCTGTGAGATAGGCTCTGTTTGCAACAGTTCTTTTCTTTCTTTCTTTCCTTTTTTTTTTTAAAAGTTGAAGTTTCACTTCATCAAAAATAAAAATGAACTGTCTTGTTTCCATTGCCTCTGCCAAACAAGCTTCCCACCCAGCCCAAGTCTTTATAGAAGGCATTAAGAGCTCCCACCCAACTCCCCAGACAGCTTTCAAATTGGAAGTGTCTGGTTTCTAGATGCCCTGAGTCCTCCTATCCTCCCATCAGCCCCCTCCTCCCAGAGTTTCTAAATACACCATGAGAGCTGTGCTTGCCTGGACAGCTTTCCCTTCCCGGGGGACATATGCATGAATTTCAGAGCAGTTTATAGCCAGTGGCCCCCAGAATGAGACTCCTGCCTGTCTCCCTACTGGGCGACATTTTCCCAACACTGTCTCTTTGTTCTACTTGGGGCATATTTGGTGCATATGGAAATTCTCATCTGGTTGTAGTTGATTTTGTTCTACTGGAGAGAGGTGGGTGTTGGACAGTTGGATTGTATTTAGTGAGGTCAGTCAGGCCTGGCCTTACTCTGGGTTGAAGGGCATTTTGAAGACCAGATGTTGGACATTTTTGGAAGCTACAAAATGAAACCTGTAGGGAGGAGGAGGATTACTTCCAAATTTTTGAAAATTTTGGTCATAGATAGAGATGTAGTCAAGTGCTGAGAACAATTTCACATAAAAAACATGCAGCTCCTGCAAAGGCACATTTAGTCTCCCAGAGAGAAATTTGAGGTAGGGCCTCACTGGGTCCAGGTCATGAATGCTACTCCAGTGGGTTTAACTCCTCAAGTTGAGGATGAAAATTAGGTCAGATAATCTACCAAGGAGCTTGAAACTGCCAGGTGATTGCATGTCTCAGATGAGTTCCCACTTAGGGTAGCACTTATTTCAGAGTTCCCAGTGCCCAACCTCTTCAGCCTGATGACGCCCACAAGCATGGGGGAAGCCAGATGTCCACTGCAGCCTGTTCTGTTCCTGCAATAACCAACCATCAACTGAGATAAGCCAGCTCATCAGGGAGATTCCCTAGAGATGAAAGGGCTTCCTGGTTGCCAACATAGGCAGTGTCTCGTGGCCAGGCAGTCCAAAGGTGATCACTGTAGCTCAGTGAGTGTCTACACCTGGCTGTAGGCTGACAAAATTCCAAGTAAGCCCTAGATGTGGAAAGGAAGAGTTTTGATGCATTTCAGAGTTATTTGGAGCTGCAAATTCCTTGTATGTCTCATTTCTAAATGCTTCTTATGCCTCAGAAAAAGCCAGTGCATAGTAGATGCTAAACAATTGTTTGTTAATTGTGAATAAGGTTTTTTTCTTGCTATAGATCATATAATTTCTTTTTTAAAAAAACTTTTTAAAAAGATTTATTGAGAGGGGCTGGGGTTGTGGCTCAGTGGTAGAGTGCTTGCTTCACATGTGTGAGGCACTGGGTTCGATCCTCAGCACCACATAAAATAAATAAATAAAGGTATCTACAACTAAAAATATGTTTTAAAAAAAATTTATTAAGATATAGGTATTACCATAAAATTCACTTTTTCTTTTTTTCTTTTTGTTAATACTGTAGATTGAACCCAGGGGTACTCTACCACTGAGCTACACCCCCAACTCATTTTTTTAATTTTCTAATTTTGAGGTAGGGTCTCACTAAATTGCTCAGGCTGTCCTGGAACTTGCAATCCTCTCACTTCAGGTTGCCAAGTTGCTGGGATTACAGATGTGCACCACTTTTCCAGCTCATCCTTTTAAAGTATAGAATTCAGGATGTAGCTTAGTGGTAGAGCATTTGCCTAGCATGCTCAAGGCCCTGGGTATTGATCCCTAGCACTGACAAAAAGAAAAAAAGAGTAAAGTATACAAATTCAGTGGTTTTAAATAGTCACAGAGTTGTGCAATTTACACCGCTAATTTTAGAACATTTTCATCACCCCCTTGATAAACACTCTGTAATCCTTCTCCTTTTCCTCTTGTCCCCAGCTACTGCTAACTTGCCTTCTGACCATTGCATTCACAGTTTTATAGATTTCTATATAAGCACACAAAGCAAAATTTCTACCAGAGTCATGCTCTTCAGAAAGCATTCCTATGATTTCCTGGTTCTAGTTAATCCAGTCTCGTCCTTTCTATCACTTAAAAGAACAGATGGCTTAAGCCTTCTCCAGGCCAAGGCTGTGTCTCTGTATTGCCAAACATGTTGATGAGCACTGAAATTCAGCCCAGAATCACAATAAAAGCAAATGTGAAATACCTGGACACGGCCAAAGTAACTCAGGCAATACCCCAAGCTTCAGCACCATTTAGCAACTGCATGGGCAACCATTCTGGTGCAATGACTCTTAGCAGAACCAAATCTGGGCATGCCAGGTCAGTCATAGGAGGTCAGGCTTGGCCTGAGAAGGCAGTTTTGAGAAGTGGTGCTAGCCATGGAATTCGCCAAGTGCTGTTTTAGGATGAAGCCTCAAATCTGAAGCTTCAGCAGGGGAGGTTGTATTTGGAGTAGAGAGCCAAGTCCAGCGGTCTCATGGGCAGAGACGAGCTGGTTCAGAAGCCAGGATAGGCATCCAAGAACCCATAGAAGCTGCACAGGTGAGCAGTATGGTTCTGAGAACTGCTACCCACTCAGTTAGAAATAGTAGCCCAGTTTAGAAGCTTTCACCTGAGAGCATTTTAAAGGTACCATGGGATCTTTGACACCAGGAACTGAGACTCATTGGTAGATAAAAACCTGGAGGAGGTACTTCTACCTTCAACAGATTAGCCTGTTTAGAAGTTGGTAGAAGAATGCTTCAGTTCTAAGAACATCATGGGGAACTCCCTTAGAGGGAAGATTTCCTTATGTATCTGTAACAATTGCTAACATGATTTTTTGGGGCTAGAATGTGAGCTTCTTGCAAGAAAAGTTCATTTAGTTTTCATTTTTGGATCCCTAGTACTGAGAAGTATCTGGCACAAGTAGCCATTCAATAAAGCCTATTTCCTGAGTGAATACATTTCTAGTACCTGTTTCCAAGATATTCCACAGAACCTCAGTGGCAAAAAGAGTACCCCTTCTCCAAATCACTGTATTGAGGGCAATTCTAATGAAATGAAATGTGTATTTTAAAATATGCTACTCTTATCAGGAAAAAATGGACTATACATCCAAGGGGAAAAGGTGTGAGCTGAATAGAGACTTTTAAAAACCACAGAAGACTTAATGTAAGGTCATGAAAGCAACCTCTTAATGCATGGTGCAGAGATGGCAAACTCTGGGCATGCGATGTTGACTCTCATCCTGTGCCCATGGAGGACACTACTAATTATGTTAGGCTACTCTTTCCTCTTTCCACTAGATCCAGGCTTAACTTTAGACCTCTTGTCAACATTATGCTCCTTGAGGTTATCATTGGGTGGTGGATGTTGATTCATACAATTTAACTTATTAGCCACCAATGAGTGCCAGTATAAGAATGACAGGACTGTGAAAGAGTGTGAGGTCATCTAAGAAAGATGAGAAGGAGGTCTGGGAGGAGCCCACTGGCCTGGCCGAGATCTGCATTTTGAGGGTGTGTGTGCATAGCAGCTTTAGCTAATCTAAGAAATGACTTTGGGGCTGGACCTGGGGCCCAGTCAAGAAAAAGTCCCAGTTTTCAAGAGCCCAAAGGAGCTCAGGCAGCCTAGAAGTCATATGACCTAGCAAAGTCAGTTATCCAAACCTGGGTCTGGAGGACCAGCCAGTTAACTGGAAGAGGAAGGAAGTAGCATTAATTCCTCACCCAGTTGCTGAATAAATGGGTCTGCCCAGGAGACCTATCTCAGCTATAAGCTTCCTGGACCTCAAGATCTTCTAGCCATGCAGAAAATACTGGTATAATACAATTCTGTAGTGTAAACTACACCTGCCCCTGTGTTGGGATGATCAGAGGCCTTGTTTCAGGAGTAAAGGGCCCTGCTCTGAGTTCCAAGAAAGTTGGTTTATAGGAGGACATCTCCCTCTGCCTTCCCAGGAGCAGACAATAGAAAGTTATAGTCATGCACCACATAACAAGGTTCCAGTCAATGACAGACAGCATACACAATGGTGGTCTTATGATATTTTACCACCTAAGAACATTGTAGCCCTCTTAGTTTGTAGAAGAACACTCTATGATGTTCACACAATGACAATAATATCCTGATACATTTCTCAGAATGTATCCCTGTTGTTAAGCAGCACTCGACTCTACCCCGAGGATAGCCTTTTATTTGGACTTCTGTGTGAAGCTGAAATGCTGGCACCTGTGTTCAGAGCATGACTCTGCAGGACATGGGGTTCCAGTTTCTCTCCAGGTAGAGGAACTGCATGCCAGACAGGCGAGGTGACAAGTTCTCCACACACACAGTGAGATGGCCAGACCGGAATGTAGGTTCTCCTTGTTCAAGACTCTTTTCCTACTGAGCAGCGCTGACCTGTCTTGGCCCCTGAATCCTCTGAAGCCTCATCCCAACAGTGACCTTAGAGTAGTCAGCATGGCCCTGAAGAGAAGTGGGCAGGAACCACTATGTGCCCAATTTGAGTTTTCTATGGCATTTTTCCTCTAAGAAGCTAGAAGTATTTTCTTGTCTTACACCCTTTTATTTATTTACACTCAATAAATAAAATTTTGATGTCGATAACACCCTTCTAATATATATGTCCAACAATGCAGAAGAAGAGCAGTGCATGGCAACCCTACCTTTATCAAAGGTAGCATGGTAAAGGAAGGAAAATCCTAGGCTTGAAGTTGGGAAGACCTCAGTTCCAGTTTCAGCACTTACAAGCTGTGAAGCCTTGGGTTACTACTCACTCCCTAAGCAACTGTAAATTGGGGAGATTACCTACTTACTTCCAAAGGACTGTCCTGAGGATTAACAGTATATTTAAGTAGCTTAAAACATAAAACATAGTCTATCATGCTAAATCCATTCTTCCTAGGCAGGGATGAAAGCTGGTGGCTTTGTTCTTAAAATGTAGTCAACTCAGTAAAAGTCAGTGTGGAGACAATCCAGGACTCCTAGGTTTCCAGGTGTCCAAGCCAAAGTCCTTTCATCTTGATCTCTCTGCTGTCTCCGACTGGAGGTAGGGGTGGAGGTGGAAGAAGCACTCAGAATGTGGGATGGGAATTCTGACGCCTAAGGTCCTGGCTCCTAAATGGAGGCAGTCGGTGGCACTCTGCCTTCAGGGATGCTTTGGGGTGCACTTCAAATGAGGCACGATGTGGAGAGAACTACATTCATGTTGGGAGGTGACAAAAGCAGGAGAGTCTGAGGGGCAGTGGGAATTAAGGAGGGACTAAGAGGGAGCCATACCACAATAGCAAAGCTGTCCCTGAGGAGGGCTTCCAGAGAGCACCTAAAGCAGAGCGCCTGATGAATTTCATTTGCAGCTTAGAAAGTACAGCATTATCTCAGAGTCCCTGTCCAACCTCCTCCCCTTCCCTATGAGCTCTGGGCATCCTCCCTGCCCCCTCCCCTGTGCCCCCAGCTGGCTCAGCTTCTGGCAGCTTCCTCAGCCAAGTCCTACAGCTCGCCAGGAGGTCAGCTCCAAAACCCAAATGCAACTGCAACACTGAAGGCTGGGCACATGGCCCCAAAATGATGATGAAAAGCTGAAGCAGGGCAGCAGGCGGGCTGTCTAGGAATGCCACCAGAATCACAATAAACCATGACAACAGGGCCCCAAGTTCTGCAGACCAGGAGCTCAGCTGGGAGTGGCAGTGCCAGAGAAAGGGTTATCCACCCCTCCCAGCCCCTGGCACATTTCTGAAATGTGCATCTTTTATATCAGCATGAAGGATGCTCAGACCATGATTAAAGAGCCACTGGAAGGAAGCACGAAGGCAAGACCATGAGGCCTTAGAGGAGACAGTCAAAGGCTGTGTATTAACAAAAAGTGGGGAGGGCTGGGGCTGTAGCTCAGTGGTGGAGTGCTTGCCTAGCATGCGTGAGGCACTGGGTTCAAATCTCAGCACCACATATAAATAAATAAAGGTTCATTGATAGCTACAAAATCTTAAAAAAAGTTCTTCCTCAGCATCTGCCTGAGGAAGTGATGGTTCTCTTCCTCATTCTTGCTTCCCCTGTCACATACTTGGACCTCAGCACAGCCTGCAACACAGCCTGGGTCCTTAGTCCTGGAGGGACCCGAATCTTTGCAAGGCAGCAACAGGACAACCACCCTTAAGCCACCTGCCTGGAATATAAAACTGGGCCTGAGAGGAGAAAGAGATCACTCCTGTGCTGGAGAAGGCTACCCTTGGCGAGGGCCAAGGTTGGCAGAAACACATCCCTGGGAAGGCACAGGGAGTGGGAGTGGACGGCATACACACCTCCCACGTCCTCTCCTCCCTCCTTACCAGCCATCAGAGCCACTGGTTCCCAGGGAGCAGCCACTTGCAAGTTCAGGGAAGTCTTCCTCTCAGGCTTTTAAAGTATGTCTCTAGTGGAGGCCTGACTGCCACTGACTTCTTCAAAAGTCTTCCTGGTTTACCTTTCCTTCTCATCATTCACTCCCCACCCTGGCCCAGGTCATGGTGTCTCATTCCTGGATAACTGCAATAGCTGCTAAGTGGTGTTCACAGTGCAGATAGCTCCCTTTCCAGCCTTTCCCACCATGCCCATAAGGCTTTCTTCCTAAGCTGTTGTTTTTTTGTTGTTTTTTTTTTACACAAAAATCACTTACTCAAAGTTTTATATCAATGTCCTGTTATGCAGTATTTGAAGCCCAGACCTCTCTGCCTGTTTTCCAAATCTTCCATAATCCAGATCCAACATCTACAGGTCCTCTTGGTTCCTTCTTACTCGTTGTAGACTTGTCCCCACTTTCATTTCCCGGTCCTCCTTCCTGCACTGCCCTCCTCATCCTCTCTGCCTAAGCAGATTCTACCTCCCCTTCAAGACCACCTGTGGTCTTATTCACTCCTTGAAGCCTTAGGGGCCTTCTTAGGCCTCCAGGTTTTGTCATGCCTCAGCTGAATTTGGCACCTAAGCATGGCTCTTGACAAATTTCTGATTGTTCCATTTGTCTAACTAGCATGCAAGGGATTTGAAAGCAGGGTCATCCCTCGTGTCCTTCAATAGCCTCCAGAGAAACAGGACAGAGCATAGTTTTCACACATAAGAGGGTCACAATTCATACTTTGGTTTTACAAAGTCCAGGGTGACTTTTAATTATAGTGAGGTTTTGCATTAATATGACAAATGTCTGTTGAGTACCTGCTGTGCGTCATGGTCTTCTGGTGATTAAAATGTGAAGAAGGAAGTCAAGGTCCTTGACCTTAGAGAGCTTACAGATAGTAGAGAAGAGATGGACAGTTAAACAAGCAGTTTCTGTAGGAGCTGGCCTGAGAGGGAAGGGGCGGTGTGCCACGGGAGAACATTCTGAGGGCCCCTAGCTTAGTCTTGGGAGATAATGGAAGGCTTCCCTGAGTTAATACTATTTTAAGACATTAAGTTAGTTGGTTAGAGGAGTTAGGGAGAATGAGAGAAGAGTACCCTATAATGACTGAAATTTAGTGTAGCTTGATTGCTTGATAGAAATGTCACCTTGGTTTTTCTCTATTTACTTAACAGGCCTTTATGGCATAGTTATTAAATGATAATGTAACTATCTGTCTATACCTATTAATCTAGTTACACATCTATCTCTATATTCTCCATAAGGGATATGCAATGACTCCAAGATGTCCGTTGCTTAACTAGAAGTCAGTAGAGAAAATGAGTCAAATGGAACTAGAGTAGGAATGTGGAACCGAGACAGTGAAGAGAATTAGTCAAGTGGATGCCACAGTCCTGTGTGCTCACCAGAGGCGGCCTGGGGAAGAGCGTGAGACCTCCCTGGCTTTTCATTCCTAGCTGCCTGAGATGTTTTGGATAGCTTGCTACAAGTGGAGGGGTAGGGAGGGGAAGCGGACAGGAGCAGATTGGCACTCACTGGCGGAACCCTCCTCCTATCCGTGGGTTTCACGCACTCTGTTGCTATTCACAGCAATTCCTTTTCAACTGAAATGTGGGAATAATCTCACTGCCAAGCTATTATGGACAAAATGAAGAGGCTGCCTACGTACAAATCTGTATTCCCTTCCTATTACTGAGAGCCAAAGGGCTGAGGCCCATCCCAGCTGGGTTTTCACACGTGCAGATTAGCAGGGCAGTTTGTTCCCTGAATAGAAAGAAGGCAGGATTTCTACACCCATTTTTCTGAACTCAGAGTCACAGCCTGGATGTACTGGTGTTTTATTATGCTGCTTCAGGATTATTTATTTAATACTGTTTCATTAAATTTTAAAGAACACAAGCAGTTTTACAAATAAAACATGAAATGCCAGAGTGCAAAAATGGATGGTTAAATTCGACAAATATTTTTAAGTTTCTGAAGGAACTGAAGTATGATGTCTGTGTACTTACGCAGGAGAAGAGATAATCTTTTGTGACTAAAGATCCTTCTAGTCACGTTGAGACCTGTGAATCCAGAGGCATGGTGCTGCTTAGCAAACTGAGCTCTCCTCTCATTTGTCAAAGTACCACAACCTTCCATTCCTGTGCAGAGCCAGTGGCTAGACTTTGGCATCTCATGCTAAGTATTCAGGGCACAGACATCAAACTCTTCTTTGTTTTCCATGGGGATGGCAAAAGGCTGTGAAATACACTCAAGTCCCCACAACTCTATTGACGGGTTTGGAAACAGGAAGGCCCTGGCTGCGATATTCAACCACATTAAATGACCAGCATTATCTAGAGCCCTGCAACATGAGTTAATTGTGCTTGCCGGGCTTTGACGCTGAGAACACTAGAGAAAGGCTGTGCGTAATTAGGAGCTGGCCTCATGAAAAGGGCTTGGTTCACACCACATGCCCAGTTTTTGTCCTCAGTGGAGGGTGCCAATCTGAGAAAGGGTGAGCCCCGAGGGAGACACATTTATACAGAATTTTAAGGATTCATGGTTATCTTGTTACCTTCACTCTGGAGTGGGGAGGAGATTCTCAGTCAGAATTTAGGCCAGGACACTTGCCAGTGATAGAATCTCATAGAACTCTGGTTCTATTGTGCACAGTGAGCTGCAGGCTCCTACATTGGGGGACTGAGACATGTTTCTCTAATAAATTCTTCCTTTTTTCAGGTGCTCAAATGATTCAATGACTTAATATTTCATTCTAAACCATGCTCTGCACAAGAAACAAGGGTGACATGATAAGGACTTTCAGACTTGAGAAGTGTCTCACCCAAGTTGGTTTCAAACCCTGAGGTGGCACCGAGCAAATATTTCTTATAAATGTTAACAAATAAGTCATTTTGTTCTTTAGAAAAGCAGAATCAGACTTTCCAATGGCTCGAAAAAGCCTTGAAATCAGGAGGTTATGGAAGTTTCTAGCACAATTCAGAAATAAATACAATCCCTGTGAATGGAGGACCTCCCACCCATATTGCCTGCTTTCATTTGCTGAACCACAAGGTTTTCTTAATTTCTAGACGCTTTCATCATTTTTTGAATAGCCAACAATCTGATCAAGTTAAAAAGCTCTTTTTTCTTCCTTCAGTCCTAGTGCGGTTATGATTTCCAATAGAGCTGACTCCACTACCCACCTGAGCAGTTCGGTTCTGCCCCAGTCCTGCTCTGGGCAGGCCTGTTTGTGATTTAACCATGAGCAAGCTCACGACCTCAGCATTTGAAAGGAACCTGAAATTTGGCCCATGTGGTTCAGCATTCTTCCCCAACAGTAAACTTGTCTCTATTTGAAATCTTTACTGCTTGATAAGAGTCTATGCAGCCATTGGCCATGACCAATTGCCATGAAGGTCTCCCACTGTCACCCAGCCATTCTACATCCCCAATGCAGGTGCAGCCCTCTCCATAAAGATTCTATCTAGTTGTTCGTATGTCTTTTTTCTCTGCTGAATTCTTTTTTTTTTTTAAATATATTTTTAGTTGTAGATGGACACAATGTCTTTATTTTATTACTTTGTACATGGTGCTGAGGATCGAACCCAGGGCCTCATGCATGCAAGGCAAGTGCTCTACCGCTGAGCTACAATCCCAGCCCTCTGCTGAATTCTTGAAGGCATGAGCCCTATCTTATTCATCTTTGTATCTTCATTGTCACCAACAAGAACTTCTAACTTTCCCCTTCAGCACCAATTCATCTCACTCTACCAGTCAACCAAACAAGACTCCTTAACTATTCTCTAATTCAATCCACATTTCTCCAGCTTGTCTGCAAAAATAACTATGGAAGAGTCTATTATAGTCTTCTAAAACCCAAATGTATTACACTGCACTTTGGGCTTAGTATTTCAATAAAAAATGGAAATGAACTTAATTTGGGATGCTTTCTTTTTAGTGACTGCTCTTAGAGCCTAGTAGATTTGAACCTATTAGAACCTCTTTACATTTTAACAAGGTATTTGATTGATAACCCATTCTGGAAATTTGCTGGTGGCTAATGCAGATGACCAGCTTGTAGTTTCCACAAACCACTTTTGAAACTTAGGGTAACAATTTCTCTCTCTGATCTGTGGCTATTCATTCCTTGATAATTTGTCAAAATATTGTTAAATATAATTCCTCAATCATATCTTTAAAGGATTTTTGTTCTCTGGGGTGTAATTTATCTGATTTCTGGGACTTGAATGCATTTCAAATGGCTAGCCGCTCTCAATATTCTCAACTGGGGCTTTATCACAGCTCTTCAGTGTATGTCCCCATTGATAAAGAGAAACAATCTGTGAACTTTGCTGGGTGGGAGAGTGGGACCCTGGGATGTGATATGTGGTGACAGCCTGGAGGAGAGCTGCTAGAGCATGCCTGCTAGGTGACGATAGAGAAGGATTTACCATGATGCCAATGAAGATTAATCTGCAGATTCCTTCATTAATTTTGTATTCTTTTCTTTAAAACTGGCCTTACAGACTGTATACTCTGGGTCTGAACTCTGGATCTTACATATACTTGAATAATATGCCTCTACTGGAAGTGTTCTCACAGGCATTGCAGTAACCAACCTATCAAAGCAAAAAATGAAAATATAGAGGTGTTTTATGGGCCAGCCAGGAGTTTAAATACCCAAGTGCTAATACTAACATTTCACTAGATGTTATGGTTTAGATGTGAGGCGTCACTCAAAAGCTCATGTTTAAGACAATACAAGAAAGTTTAGAGGTGAAATGATTAGGTTATGAGAGCCTTAACCTGATCAGTGCATTAATCCACTTGAATCAATTAACTGGGTGGTAACTGTAGGCAGGTAGGATATGGTTAGAGAAGATAGATCCCTAGAGGCATGCCTTTACCATATCTATTTTATCCCCGATGAGCTCTCTGCTTCTTCTTCTTCTTTTTTTTTTTTTTTTAACAGCTTCCATTCACTTTATTATATTTTGGTATAAAAACCCTATGTTGTAGCCACAGCTGGTGCCTGGGTCCTCTGTACAGAGACTCTGGTGTGGGTTTTCACAAGATGGTCAGTGAATTCCTGATAGGGAGACTTGGTGAACACAGTCTCTTTCCAGAGATCGGGGGTCAAATAGCTGTATGTCTTAGAGATGGCATCAAAGGTGGCCTTGGCAAAATTGCCCAAGGTGGCAGTGCAGCCCCTGGCAGAAGTGTAGCAGTCATCTATACCAGCCATCATCAGCAACTTCTTGGGCACAGGGGCCGAGACGATGCCAGTACCTCTGGGGGCAGGGATGAGCCGTACCAGCACAGAACCACAACCGTCCTGTCACCTTGTAAGGGACAGTGTGGGGCTTGCCAATCTTGTTCCCCCAGTAACCTCTCCGCACAGGAACAATGGAGAGCTTGGCCAAGATGATGGCCCCTCGAATAGCAGTGGCCACCTCCTTGGAGCACTTTACTCCCAGTCCAACGTGACCACTGTAGTCTCCGATAGCTACAAATGCCTTGAACCTGGTCCGCTGGCCAGCACGAGTCTGTTTCTGTACAGGCATGATCTTCAAAACCTCATCCTTCAGTGATGCCCCCAAGAAAAAGTCAATGATCTCAGACTCCTTGATGGGCAAAGAGAAGAGATAGATCTCCTCCAGGGACTTGATCTTCATGTCCTTAACCAGGCAGCCCAGCTTGGTGACCGGGATCCACTCCTTGTCTTCGGCCTTGCCTCCACGAGCCCCGCGGCCGCGGCCCCGGCCCGGCCCCGGCCCGACCCCGACGCCGACCCCGACCCCGACCCCGGCCTCGGCCTCCGCGGAAGCCGCCGCGGCCACCCATTCCGGATCCCCCGGGGCCCCCGGGGCCCCCGGGACCTTCGGCTGCACCGGCGTCATCCGCCATTTGGTGTTTTCCAGAGAAGAAGCAGCTCTCTGCTTCTTTTGCCTTATCCTGAGCTGCTTTCCTCTTCTGACTTATCTTAGGCACAGAGCAATGGAGCTAGCCAGCTATGGACTGAAACCTCTGAAACAGTGAGCACCAAATAAACTTTTCCTCCTCTAAAATTGTTCTTGTCAGGTATTTTGGTCACAGTGGCGAAAAAGCTGACTAAAACACTAGGACTAAGAAATTCACTTAACCTCATCATTCTTTTGTTTTCTTACCCATAACATGGGGATAATCATCCTTATTTTAGTCTTGACAGTCATTCAATGTTAACCTGTTTGATGTTACCGGCAATAACGATAAATTGTGTGTGTGTGTGTGTGTGTGTGTGTGTGTGTGTGTGTGTGTGTGTGTGTGTAGAGAGAGAGAGAGAGAGAGCGAGGGAAAGGGGAGGGGAGAAATTCACCTGGCAATAAAAGCATTTACTCCATGAAGGAATTGATTTAATTAACCAGTCCAAAATAAAGAAAATAAGATTTGCAGTCAGGAGAACTACTTTCTGAACACAAGCCAGGGAGTAGCAGAAGGTTGAGCACATCTTTAATCCCTGTGAGTCTTAGTTTCCTCATCTGGAAAACAGAGATTAGAATACCTCCTCGCAAAAATGATGTGAAAATCGAGATCCTATATACTAAGCTTTGTAAATTCTGGAAAAGATTTATAGATGTGTTAATATCACCATTAAATCATTAAAATTATGATTGACTTACAAAAATTTAACTTAGACAAAAATTTCTAAAGCAGACTGTACATACTATTGGCAGTTATGCAGAGCATGAATCAAAAAACTTGTAAATGACAATGCAAATATCAAATGCTATAAACATCAATTTAAAAAATCAACAAAATGTCCAGCCTCCAAAGCAAACCCCTCCAATCGACACCATGGTTTTTATATTCTGCACAGTAGAAACACTAGCAATGTTGGGGGTTATACTGGGAATCATGATTATTATATTTGTTATCTGACCTTGTCATAATATAAACATTCCTTCATGGCCTTCTTTAATGTTCCTCAAAGTCTGGGATATTTTATTGATCGTTTTCCCCCAGCTTAAACTAGATTTCTGAAGTGCTGACACCTGAGGCTCTGATGCCTCTTGCCCCATAACATCACAAGTTCCCAACTTAAGGATATCCCTCCATTCGGAGAAACAACCTTGTAGAGTGTCACATGGTGCCCTTGAGATGCGTAAGCTCCTCCATGGCAGAAGGAATTTTGCACCTCTTTGTATTTAGAAGTTGCCAGAAGATTCCAGAAGCTTTCGAGACTCTTACAGATTTCCAAGCACCCAGCTTGCAGAATTTATCTGTGGAACTGGAAGGCTATTGCTTGACTTTTCTTAGCTCTGTTGAGTAGCAATTTAAACACAGATTCCTCTCCTTAGAATCTGCTGTTCTACAAGGAAGGCCCCATTTCACAAAGTCCCATGCATAGTGGAGCTTCTAGGCTCAATAAAGACAACTGCATTCATTATCACCAGCCCTGGCTTTCAATTCAGAAAGGAATCCTGTTTCAGTTCATTATCTCTCTTAGTTCTGGCTTCATCAGTCTTCATTAGGAAGTAACTTGTCTTTCTGCCAAGAGGTGAGTAGCCCAGTTCCCCTGCCATAGGTACTGGGAACCCACAGCCTCCTCCTGGCAGAATGCTTCCCCTCCCATGCCCTGTCTTCCTTCTGTGGTCCAGAAACCCATCTTCCCCATTCTGGAGGATTCATGCACTTCTGAAATCACCCTCTGGCACCCTGAGCACAGACAGCACACTCTTTCTGTACCTCCTCTCTCCCTTTCATTCATGCACACAATTTTCTTGGAGAATGAGCTTATCAATTAGCTTATCTGTTCTTACCTCAGATAAAACCTTACTTCTCCAAATGATCCAAACTGGGTGTTCAACCCACCCGGCTCAACCTCTCTCCCACTATCAGCCCACAGCTTTGAAAGGAAACTAAGAAATCCAGGCCAACTGTAGACAGAAAAGCAAAGAGTGAGGAAGAAAAAGAAATCTGTAGGTCGCAAGTCTTCCAACGAGGTGGGGTTGGAGGGCCGGGAGTACTGGACAGCGAATTGGGAACCTTCTGAGGAGGGTAGACTGTAAGCCTGCGGGTCTGACACAGGTATTCGATTGCCATGAAAAAATTAGTGCCACCAATCCTTAATTTCATGTAAAAATCCAGAAGGTAGAACTAAAATATGTTCATGTTTGTGCTCTGGTAGGGGTTTTCTTTCTCCTAACTTTATTCTTATCATTTCTTTTCCTTCTCTGAGTTTGATAAAAGCAAAACAGACGTTGTTTAGCACAAGATACAGAGAAGCTTTACAAGGAGAAATAGCACGGGCATGTGAGAGCAGAAAGGCATGTTTGTTTTGTAGACTCTCCACTGAAGCACCTAAGGCCTTCCACAGCCCCGCACAAGAGAAATTCTACGCCCCCCACCCCCCACCCCGCAGGCCAGAGTCAGGAACCTTCAGGATTGGCCACACACCTGATGGAGCAGGCCGCCTCCTCTCTATACTCCAGCCTCACCAGACTGGACTGTCTCACCTTCATGTCCTGCAGCCAGCCCCTGTTCTGTTGATGGACCACCCTCAGGCCTGCACACACTGCAGAAGTGACAGGAAATATCTCCACTGGGGAGGGAAGGGGGAGGCCTTTAACAATCAAAGAGCTTTGGTTCCAGGGGTGTAAAATACTCCAGCTCCTCACCCACCCCTCCTCAGTGATGACTCTCAGGTGTGGCCTCCTCCAGCTCCAAGAGTGCCTCTCTAGGCTTTGCTTGCTACCTCTCTATGCTTCTCTTCTCAATTCCACTTCCTCCCCAATTTTTTTCCAGGAAATCCTTCTTGACAGTTACTTGCACATGATTCCTTATTTCAGAGACAGGAACGGGGACCCAATTTAAGACATCCTAGAATGGAGCCAAGAGGCTGTGAGGAAGGGAGAGAAGAGGGAAGGGCTTGACATAGGAACTGAAAGGAAATTTGATGGGGAAAGTAAATACGCATACTGTACCAACTTCCAGATCCCGCAGCTTCTCAATAATAAGGGCTGCGTGCCTGCCTGTGTGCGTGTGCGTGCACTCACCTGTGGGTGTATGTATGTTTTTCCCTTACTCTTTTGAGCAAAGGATTCGCTACATGCCCTTGAGTTATTATAGACATAACTAAAGAGTTGTATGTTATTTTATCCTAAAATGTATTTTCTTTATGCTTTCCTAACTTTGGTAACAACAAAATAGCTTTGATAGAAAATAAAATAAATGAAAACACAGTTTAAAGAAAATGGCATTTTATAAGCCTCTAGCAAAGTAACTGCAGGATATAAGACAGAAGAGGAGGCAGGAGTGGAGAAGCACCTCCTTTCTGGCTTCACGTTCAATCCTCCCACTCCTGAGCTGCAACAGGCCATCCCAGGTCCTGTGGAGGTTTTAGGGGTGCCAATGCTTTATCATTTATCCACTTAACCCTAACCCTAACCCTCTGAGTAAATATTACTGCCTTCATTTCACAGATGAGGAAATTGAGGCACAGAGAGAATATAACAAAAATCTGCTTTTGCTACTTCACATAGTTATAAAATAGTGTAAACATGTGGACACACACATGTAGTGTTTTCCATTACATTGTAATTATTATTGCCATGCTAACAGCTGCTTTCAGGACAATGGGTCTATCCTTAGTATATGTGGTATTTTTCTAGAGGTCATATAAAGCAGAAAGGCTACATTCCAGGCCAGGGATGCCATATGAAATGTGATCACCTGGAACTTACAGGGTTCCTTTTGTCTGGGGTGGGAACCTCAATCTGAACTTGGCATTTCTCTCTCCTCTAGTAAGGAGCCATATCTGGAGGACTGGCAAAGGGGTTCACCAGGAGCTCAGGAGGAGGCCCAAGAGAAGAAACAGAGAGATGTCTGTTGGCTCTGCCCTTAGCTGCTCTTATGGATTAAACTGATTTCTCCAAAATATGTTGAAGTCTTACCAGCAAAAGTGACCTTATTTGGAAACAAGGACTTTGCAGATGATTAAGTTAGGATGAGGGCCTTAATCCAATATGACTGGTATCCTTATAAAAAGGTGATATTTCAACATAGAGATAGACATGTACAGAAGGAAGACAATGTGAGACACAGAGAAAAAGTCATCTATGAGCCAACGAATTCCTGAGGTTACCAGAAGTTAGGAGAATGGTATGGAACAAATTCTCCCTTGCAGTCCTCAGAAGGAAACAATCCTGCCAACACCCTGATTATGTTTTTCTATCTTCCAGAACTGAGACAATAAATTTCTATTGTTTAAGCCACACAGTATGTGGTATTTTGTTACATCAACCCTAGCAAACTAATATAGCCTCCCACTGATAAGCTGCCTCCACTCCCAGCACCTCCATCCCCATAAGGGAGCAGGACATTCTCATAACCTTCCTTCTGCGTCAAAGCCAGTAAGGAGGAGAGTGAGAAAGAGTTCTGAGCCAAGGACGACCAATCCATAGGCTGGCCAAAAACCAAGACTGGTGCAGCCTGGCTCAGAGAGATGACTCAGGACCATCATAGCCTCTCTCAAACAATAGAAGGTTATAGTGAGTGGTGCATGATTTGGAAGTTCATGTAGACCCTGGCACATGGTTGCCATTTTGGACTGTACAAAATGAATAAACAGAGGAAGCTGGTCAAGAGAATGCAAGTAGAATAAAGACAGGCAAAGATGGAGGCAGAGGAGGGGAGAAAAGGGAGAGGGACAAGAACAGCTGAGCCCAGGGTTGTCTCATTTATGCCCTCCATGAGAGATTTCTCTTATTTTCCACATATGCATATCCTTTAATAAACATGTTACCTTCTTTCTTAATTTGACTATCCTTTTTATTGCACCTAAAGTGGTTAAATATGACAGCTTAAAATGGAAACTCCAAGCCAGGCGCAGTGGTGCACATCTGTAATCCCAGCACTTTGGGAGGCTGACACAGGAGAATCAGGAGTTCAAAGCCAGCCTCAGCAATGGCGAGGCACTAAGCAACTCAGTGAGACCCTGTCTCTACATAAAACATAAAACAGGGCTGGGAATGTGGCTCAGTGGTCGAGTGCCCCTGAGTTCAATCCCCAGTACCAAAAAAAAAAAGGAAACTCCAGTCCCTAGAGAATGACGCTTAGCAAATTAGTGACAGCATTTTACTTGGTCCAGCTTCCCATGTTTTCCTGTCTTAATTTGAGAAATAGCAGAGTTAGGTGAATTAAAATTGTAAACATTGCTTTTCTAAAAGCCCTAACATATTAGCCACAACCCTGTGACAAAGTAAAACCCCTAAAGAGAGAGGAAGGTGGGAACAGGGATAAGTGAATGGCTGGACTGAGAGGCTAAAGTTGGGAGAAGCAGGTCCTGAAGGGCCTTGTAGACCAACCTAAACAGTTTGACTTTTTCTGGGAGAAGGGGAGTGACCCAAACTGATACGCATTTTAGAAAGAGCAAGATATCAGCAGAGTGTGGAGTGAATTAGAAGGGAACAACAAGGGAGAGTAAGATTAAGAGGCTGGTGAAGGAAGCCAGCCATAGGGTGATGGTGGCTTGCGATGAAGACTGGGCCCTGGAGGAGAGAGGAGGGGAAAGAGTGAAGAGATGTTGCATGGTAACACCGAGTGTACTTGGTCTGCTCCCCAGCGAGGGGAGAGAGGAATGGAGGAGGACAGGCTCTGAGGTGACTGGTCTGCAGAGGCAAGCCCCTGGGGCTGGGGCCCAAGGCAGCCACATTCCTAGTCCTTATTGCTCCAAGGGCCAGTTACCCACATTTAGGATTCAGGCCCCCCAGGGTAGCCCCATCCCTAGGGCTGACAATATTAGCCATCCCTGCCCCCCACCAGCAGGAAATCTCTTCAGGCTTCTGCCTGCTTGGAGCCTCACACTGGAGCTCTGTGTTTACACATTCAAGAGAATTGAATCTCACATAATCATATATGTGACAAAGGCCTCAGCTATAAGCAACATTAATGAAGACAAATGAATCTAGGCAAATGCTGCAGCCTGCACCCGGCTCCCAGGGCCCTGCCTTGCACGCAGGGGGCTGCTTGGCCGGGAAAGCTCACGTCTGCCTGCAGCTCTTGCTTGGCCTGATGGAAATGTATGTGGTGCCCCCAAGGAGAGGTGCTTCAGTCACAGCCTCCACAGCTCTGCCAGGGGCAGGCAGTCACACGGGGCTTTGAGAGAATCTAAAGAGGATTCTAAGAGCATGCTTACACAATTTTATGAAAGCTATCTTAAGGGAGATATGCATGCAGAGATTAGTTGCCTACATAGAGGCCTGATCGCATTAAATAAACAAGCTCTCCGCATCCTGGTGGTTGCTGATTGGGAAAGTAGCTATTGGAATTTTAATTCCACTGAGTGAGTAACCACGCCCTAAGAGCATCTTGGCTCTGAGCTGAATAGCTTTCTCCCCTTTAAGGGCGGTGGTATCATTCTTCCCATCTTTGTGACAGACGAGAAAATATTGAACTTTGAGACTTTGACTCCAATCTCTCCTGAGGGGATCAAAGCCAGTAAAAACAGGCAGGCATTTATAAATCAAGTGCCATGAAACTGGAGCTGGTGAAGGGCTGTGGTTCCGCTCTGCCCAGGCCCTGCGTGACAAGGGCGCACATGCACAGGCCCCGCCCCACCAGCTGTTTTGATGCTTAGAACCAGTTCAGACCACCCCCAGAAGTGGAAAGACTGCAGTCCGAAGTGTTCCTGGCGAGAAGACATAAAAACTGCCCCGTGATCGGGCAGATCTGCTTGTCGTGAAAGCATCCAGACCTGGCAGCAGAAAGCGTCCCACCATCATTTTGGCATTTGCTCCGTGTAATTCAAGAGACCGCAGAAAGGACAAGCTCAGTCCCACAAGGGATGTCTCCAATAGAGCAGTAGGGGAAAAAAAGCCCCTTATCAGAGTCTGAAATGAAACGTTCTCAGAAATTTCCCGACATGAATTAAACAAGGCGATATTATTAGGTCAATATGAAGGGGTTTGAAACTAATTAATTAGTGTGAAGATGGGATGAGCAGATGACAGTGAGACAATGGAACGAAAACTTGGCAAGTCAGTAAAAGCCCTGGGTTCAGAGGGTGAAATAACACGGGGCCTCATCCCCCGTGGAAGAAATTTCAAATGCTTAGTATAGGAAAGTAAGTTGGGTGACAAATCCAGTGTTGCTAGCAATCTTCTTCAGAGAATTTTCTTAGTGACACTCAGATTGATTTTTTCCATTCCTGGAAGGAAGTGGAAGTGATCGGAAAACATAAATATCTTTTAATAAAGCCAGGCAGGCTGCTGAAAGGACACATGTATACAGGAAAAATAAGCAATAAAAATAACGTACTTGGGAAAACGAGTTCCCAGCATCAACACAGTGACTATGAGGCAATGAAATTGGGAAGGAAACAGTGGGAGCATCCTCTTGTTACTTAGCCAGCAGTCCTGCCCTCTCAGTGGAGGCAGGGGGAAACTCCCACATAGCCCCAGGCTGATCTCTCAGCCTCCAATTTCCTTCTCACTTAAGACAAAGGGTTGGGCTAAGATCTCTTCTGGCCACAGATGCTACTGGTCATTACTATTCCAGCTCCCCCAAGAAGTGGCCAGGTCTGCATTAATCATGAGCTGGTAATAACTGTGTTGCAAGAGGATACAGAGTAGGGATTCCTGAATCAGGATTAGATCTGTCTTCTCTTATTCTTGTCACTTCATTTATCAGAATCCTCTCAGAACCTCGTCAAATTGCACCACATTATTTTGTATGCACATGACACTATGCCAGCCATGTGGTAGCTCAAAATGTGCACATTCCTCATGTCTCCTAGCGTGGCAAGAAGCACTCAGCCTTCAGAGTCAGAAAGAACTGGGTTCAAATCCCTGCTGTACCATTAGCTGGTTGTGTGATGCTAGGCTAGTCAATTCTGTGCAGCAGAACATTAGGCTGCCATTTGGAAGAATGAGGAGGATCTAT
The DNA here is from genome assembly GCA_028644305.1 of Xerus rutilus. Classification (NCBI taxonomy): domain Eukaryota; kingdom Metazoa; phylum Chordata; class Mammalia; order Rodentia; family Sciuridae; genus Xerus; species Xerus rutilus. The sequence goes on from CM053401.1 coordinate 60,220,002, forward strand.
AGGAACTCACATGGAAAGATGTCCACAATCTATTATTTAAAAGTAAGCTGAGGTGCACACCTGTAATTCCAGCAGCTTGGGAGTCTGAGTGAGGGGAATCAAAAGTCTGAGGTCAGCCTGGACAACTTAGTGAGATCCTGTCTCAAAAAATAAAAAGCACTGGGGATGTGACTCAGTAGTAGAACTGAGTGATCCCTTGGGATCACTCCCCAGTACTGCAAAAATGTAAATCACAGACAATAGCCAAAAAGCATAAGCCACCCACCTGTCTATTGATGGATAAAGAAATAAACTCTGTTATACACATAGGCTATTATTGAACTCTGAAGAAAGGAAATTCTGACACATCCTGCAACATGGATGAAACTTGAAGACATTGTGCTAAGTGAAATAACCGAGTCACAAATACTGTATAATTCCACTTACATGAGGTACATAGAGTAGACACATTCAGAGACAATCAGTAGAGGAAGGGCAATGAGGAGCTAGTATTCGATGACTGTAGAGTTTCATTTGGGAATAGGAAGACTTGTGGAGGTGCACAGTAGTGATGCTTTCACAGCATTGAACTGTGCACTTAAAAATGTCTAAAGTGTTTTATGTATGTTTTACCACATTTAAAAATGTAAATGGAACATGAGGATCCAGGTTCTGTTCCCAGCCCTAAAGCAAACAAACAAACAACAACAACAAAAACAAAAACCAAGCAGAACAGGACAGCTGTTCTCAAACTGTGGTCCTTAGAACAGCAGCATCACATCACCTGGGAGCTTGTTAGAATTATAGATTATCAAGTGTCACCCAGAAACTGTGGGTGGGGTCTAGCATCCTGTTTTAACAAGCCTGTCCACATTATTCCGATGAATTTTTACATTTCAGAATCTCTATCTCAGGGCACTATTTCTGAAACATTGCTGCATATTAAAAATCACCTGGGGAGTTTTTAAAAAATCCCAGCGCCAGGCCACACCTCAAGACAAGTAAATTAAAATCTCTAGGGGTGGAACCCAGGTATTTATTCTTGGGAAAACTTCCCACTTGATTACAATGTGCAGCCTTGGTTGAGCCTCATAGGAAGGGTAAAGGGTTTGAGAATACCAGTGTCATTTTGCCCAGAGCTACAGGTTGGGTAGGGAACAGCTTCCTGCAGTCTACCAAGAGGGAAGCAGGAGGAGGCAAACAGGCTACCTGGAGGTCAAAAGAGAACTGGGATACTCATATTCCCTGAGGTTTCAGGTATGTTAAAATGAACTGTTCAAATAGGATTTCAAACCCCTTGATATATTTCAGAAATCTACATTTAATAAACTAAAATTTTTAACACGTACAAAATTATAAACATACATGAGGCAACATAACCATCCTATTTGCAAGATAACAGCAGGATTAATTTTTAAAATTCACAGACCTGCTATCAAAGTCAGGGATAAGTTTAAATCTGATGATCATTTCCTTCTTTAAGTCCTATTAGTGCATCTTGGGAAATAAATTTTAAAATATGAAGTCTCTGTGAATGAGATCCCTGGATGCCCTCCTGTGCCATGCCTCTGGGACAGATCTAAGAGGACCCTTGGAAAGATATCCTAATCATGGTCCCCAGAGCAGCTATGCATGCTTAGGCCATGAAGGCAGCATCTGGGAACCTTGCAGCAGCCTGCCCAAGTGGGCCCCAGGCACATGGGAGAGAAGCCAGAGTGCTGTAGGTGTTCCCAAGCATTGCCAACCTCCCCCACACATGCTGTCAGTACCCGGGCTGCTGCTGGCCTCACTCCTGCCTCTGGCTCCCCCTCTGTCCTCAGACATGCCTGGCTGCTGGCAACAAGAAGTGAAGCAAAGTCAGCCACAAGACACCTTCTTTCACCTATTCAAGCAATCCCTCCAGTTTGGTACATAGGTGTCAGGAGGAGAAGAAACTGGAGAGACACTTCCCTTGTGCACCAACTACAGTACTGTGGGCTTACAAAAGCCCCCATTCTTCTGCCCCAGAGACTCAGCTATCTCAGGGTCGAGGCCTCCATTTATATTAGGCTTTAGGAAGAAGAGAAAGCAATCCAAGGCCAAACAACAATAACTGCCCAAGTAGCAGGTGCACCAGTGAGGAGCTGCAATTGGTCCTAGCAGCACATGCTTCTTCTCTGGGAAGTGGACGCAGAGAGACAGAGATAAAGGGACCACCAGCTGCATGCCTCAGAGGTCTCAAAGGAGGCCCATGTCAAGGTCTGTAGTGGACAACCACAGCAGGCAGCCTGGGCACCACAGGGCAAATGGTGGGGGTGAGGAGCCAGCCAGGGAGGAAACAGCACAGAGAAATACAGCTGCCCTTGCTCTCACTGGCTCTGTCTGAGTCGATGGCTGCCCACCACATTTCTATTTTCTAGAGATACAACCCCCAGCATCACACTGTCCTCTTCCCAGAAGAGCAAGGAAGGCTCCCAGGGAATAAGAGCCACACCTAGGCAGAGGTGGGTGAGACAGGGGTTCAAAGTCCAGGGCCAACCCTTACATTGGCACAGATATCATCATCCACTGTAAACCTGTGGTGTACCCGGCCAGGGCAGGGGCTGATTCCTCTGTCTCGTATGCCTCATTGTTAGGTCAGGAGGTCCTGAGTCTTTCTAGCCTATGGAAATTATGAGGAGGAGGGGGCAAAGTCTGGGGGGTGAGGAGGGAAGAGAAAGGGCAAAGGGAGCACATGGGCTGCCCAGCCCACAGCTCCATGGCATCAGGGTGGTAAACACTTGGAAGGAGGCCAGCCGTCTGGCGCCTCGAGTCTTCCCCATCTCCCCAGCCAAGATTCAGACCTGTACATTCTGGGTTCTTTCTGCCCCATTTCACCCAGGCTTTAAATTACCCAGACTTGTGTCTGGGTTATTCTGTCCAAAACTTTCCTCTGAAATCTAGGTTGCAATGCAAGGTATACATTTATTCTCAGAATCAGATTTCTGAGAACTACATGCCAGACAGTGTGGACTTAGCAGTCTGGCTGCGTACTGTTTCAGTCAGCCCCTCAGATGAATACACAACAATGTGCTCGTCCCTCCAGCAGCGCACAGGAGACAGCGATAGTCCAGGTAAATTAGAGAGACCCAGCTGGAGCCAGCTAGTCAAGGCAATTTAGGGAAAATAAGGGTGCACCGAGGGTCTGAGACGGCTTGGGGAATCAAGCCAGAGGTTGCCGAATTGCTCCTTCATTGGTTGTGCAATCACTGGTTCCAAAATCCACCCCTCAATTATGTAAGATGGAAGACCATTGAGGAAAGATAATGTGAGCCAAATCCCAGAGTCTTGGAACAAGTCAGTGACAACAGCAACGTCAACAATCATGATGTGCTGTGTGCTGGACACAGTTCTCATGCTTTGCATGGATTTACTTGGGGAATTTATCTCTGGATGGAGATGAGGACCACTGTGGAGCACAGTCCCTTTCTCTCTGAGACAGACCCATTTTCACTCTTCAACATTCTAGCTTGAGTTTTGTCCAGCCATGGACCTGGGTCTTACTTGTGCTCATCACAAGGACAAAAACAGGCCTAAAAAGAGTAGGGAGCCCCTGACAGCTGTCATTAAGCTCCTGACAGACTTAGGAGAAACATTGAAAGCTTTGGCCAGATAAGTCTCCAGGAGGCAAGGACTGCCTGCTTCTTGCTGTTGTCCCTCTAGGGAGCACTGTGGGGGTGGGGCAGGAGGGTCTCTCAGTCTGTGAAAACACAATATATAAAAAGCTTAAGCAGGGGCTGTGGCTGTGGCTCAGTGGTACAGTGCTTGCCTGGCATTTGTGAGACACTGGGTTTGATTCTTAGCACCACATATAAATAATTTTTTTTAAAAAAAAGCTTAAGTGAAAATAATTCAGAAATTATTATCTTTATAAAACAATCAGCCCTGAACACTTTTTTTGTAAAATATGATTGTAAAATTAGATTTAATGAAAGCTCATCAAGCACACATGCATTGCATGGTACACATCTGTATAAGTGCTCTTAAAATGCTCGTTAGCATGAGCCTTATTTTTCCTAGAGGAATGTGTCCTGTGGGGAGGGAGGAAAAGAGGGAGTAAAAATAGCACCATGCAGCTGCTGACTTTGTTGGCCACAGAGCTGAGCACAGGATGCCTAGGGAGCTTCAGGAGCACCATCACAGGTCCTCACAGGAGACTGTTGGGGAGGTGCATCATCCCAATTTACAGGTGAGGAGACCAAGACTCAGGAGGTCAGCTTGTGTCCTCATTATCACACAGGCATTCAGAAAAGAGTTTGGTAGAGGCCAGGCTTGCCTGACTCCAAAGACTAGAACCACAAACAAGGCGCAAAGCAAGGTAAGGTCAAGATAGTCTCCAAAGTCGTACCCCACAACCTTTAATTACAGATATGATTGTAGCATCCCACCATTTCCTTTCTTTTTGGTTTCCTTGTTTTCTCAGTTCAGTCAGGATGAATTTTAGATGTATCCCATACGGAATCTGCCTTCAGCTGCAAAGAGCCCCTTGGACACTTGGTGCTAGCCCAGCTGGTGGAGCTGTGAGTAGGTGTCACTTCTGGAATCATTCTCCAGTAAGCACAGCTTGACTAGAAAGACTCAAACGCTTGTACAGGTCCAAATGGGCTATCACCCAATGCTGCTGAGTCTGATCCACAGGCATCCTGGCCATGGAACCAGTCACATCACTGGCTCTCACACTGAGTCTGTAAGGAACAAAATAGGAGGTTCTCCAGAAGATTCCTGAAGTTCCAATGCGTCCCTCTCCTCCTGGATCCAGCAGTCTAATGAACTAATGCCAAGTCTAGGCCTGGCATGTCTAACAAATGCAGCACTCAACCCAAGACGCGCAAATTGTTACCTCATGTTATAAGGAACCCGAAGCTGCAGGCAATTAGCACTGCATCTGTGAGACTAGGGAAAGACAACCAAAAGAACAGGGGCTTCAAATGACTATTTTGGTCCATATGGAAAATTGGTATGTTGTGTGCATGGTAAAATCCTTTCAGATATGTTTTTTAAACCTTACATTTTTTAAATTGGTGTTTTAAATATTATTCCAGGAAAAGCAGCATGATTCCTTTAACATCAAAAAGAGAGCTGTAAGTAAACTAAAAAGCTGCTGGAACCTTCAGTAAAGGAATTAACATCATGAATGAACTTAGGCATTAGTGCAAATTAATCAAACTGCATAAATTACAACTTTAATCAGTCATGGAATCTCAATACTCGAAGGGACCTTGGAAATCATCTGTCCCAAGAGCAAGAATTATGGAAAATAAATGGGTAGGCGGGCAGAGGAAAGCCTTCTGACTAGAGAAATGAACAAAGAAACGAAGTCAGAGGCAGTATGCACAGTGGCTGATAGCTCTGGGGTCTGCACAGATGGCCTAGGTTTGTAGCTCTGCTCTGATTTTTGATGGCAGGGCGAACCAGGCTGAGTTGTTTGACCTTCCTAAGTGACAGAGTATACCTCTACTACGTAGGGTAACATGAGGTTAGTCTGAGTCGTAAGAAAGGGCTAAGTATGGTGCCTGGGACATTAGAACCCAGTAAATAATAGCTGCAGAGAAAAGGGAACCACACAAATAGAATCTAAGTGAGTTGGACTGATACACTGTTTATCACCATGGTTGTTCTTTCCATGAAAGGGGAAAAAAATGCAGTACACCTAAGCTCTCAGATTTCTGATTGCAAGAACAAAACATAGTACCCATAGTCTTCTCTGCAATGGAAAATGATCTTCATGGAAGGAATCCTTGTTCCAGATATAAATGAAGCCAGACCTGATACATGAGAGAAGAGGACCTATGGAGATGGTGAATCTCCTCTGACCACTTCTAAGGGTAAGAGCTGCCTCTAACAGGTCTTGATGGAAAACTGTTCAAGGTTTAGAATGCAGGGCAAATTCCTGGCCCAAAGGGGTCAAAATGAGTGTCCACTGTGTTCTATTTTAGCCTGGAGATAGAATTAGTGTCACACTAACAGTGACTGACTGGGAAAAGTTAAGATTAACAAGTCAGACATAGCCCTATGTTTGTGTGTTTACATCTTGATATAAACCCTAGCCTTATAAAAACACTTACTAATTATGCTTGGGGAAGGAATGTGGAGTAGTGGAAGAATTGCAGGTTCTGGAATAGAACATATTCTGGAACTGTCCATTGCTCTTGTAAGATCTTGGAGAGATGTACTCTTTGTCCTTCAGTTTTCTGATAAGATGCTGTAAAGGGCCAGCACAGTACCTGCCACAAAATTGGCACCTAAGAAGCATTTATTTTTAATTCCCATTGTGTCCACATTTGTCATATTAATAAACAGCTCTATTTTTTAGTGGAAAAAGAAGGTTATTCTTGCTTGACTCGGTATCCAACACTGATGGGAAGTTGAGCTGCTCAGACCAACACCAAGAATTTGACAGCACTATCTATTCAGCAGTGACACACCTGAATCACAGTGTCTGCCAGGAAATTACCTCTGGAACTCTAATTTCCCAAAACAGAACCTACAGTAACAGAAGAGACGGTTGTACTTAGAGCAAGAGGCAAGGGTCTCATCCCTCTTTTCCAACAAGCTAGTTTTCTGGCCTTAGGCAAGTCACTTCGCATTTAACCTAAGGCTTTGATTCCAAATCTATAAAGGGAGGGCTTTGACTGGACAACATCCAAAGTCTCTTATGATTCTCATAAATTCCATGTTTCTATAGTTTGATTCATGCTGTTTCTTAAAATGCATGACTATGTTCTACTCCAAAGTCATAGTCCCCTGCTCCATGTCTTCCACCTTGGTTCAAGCCATGATTTGTTCCCTGTGTTGGTGACTCCATACAAACAGCAATTACACAAACAGAACGGAAGTGAGCCAGGCTGCCAGCTGTCACTGCTGTGCCTTCTGCTCACTCTGGAGATCAGCTGAGACCACGTGAGCCGGGAATAAACGGATCTGCCATGAAGACAGGATTTTACAGTGAAAATGAGTTTTCTGATGAGTCTAAAGCAGCAAAAACACTCTGAAGACTGTTTCACACCTAAATGATACCACATGAATTAAAAAAACAAAACATAATCTTCGATATCTCTTTGAGTTTTTGAATCCTGTGGCTGATAAAAATTTCACTAAATTCTTCAACTGAACCCCTCCCCTGCCAGAAATATGTTTGGTCAGATTGCAAAATAAAATGCGGGCATGTGCCCATTGTAGCACCTATACTAAAACCAATGAGGCTAGAGCTTTGTTCTTATAAAATGTTAATATCACACAGAACTAAGCATTTGGTTCATCATCAGAGAGACTTAGCAGACTGGAAAGCTCGTTGAAGGCAGCGATGATACCTAGCATGGTGCCTGGTATACTATAAGTACTTTCTTGGGTTTTGATAACCAAATATAACACGCTGGGTGTCTTAAACAAAATTCATCTTATTACAGAAAAGGAGTTTGGAGGCTTTAAGTCTGAGCTCAAGATCGCAGCAGGACTGATTTCCTTGACTTGTAGATGGCCATCTTCTCTGTGTCTTCACATGGTCTCTTCTCTATATGCATGCATCTGTCCAAATCTCTTCTTCTTATAAGTATACCAGTCATATACAGAACTAGGGTCCATCCTAATGATATCATTTTAACTAATTTTCTCTCTAAAGACACTGTCTCCAAATATAGTCATATCTTAAAGTACTGTGGGGTAAGAGTTCAACATATTAATTAGGGAGGGGAGAATACAATTCAGCTCTTACTGAATAAGTGTTGTATAGTAAATAGAAGGAGGATGGATAATGAATAGATGGATTGATGGAGGAATGGATGGAAGAACAACCAAGTAATCAGCAAAAACTTGGTGAAATGAGTGAATTTACACCATCACTTGTGGAGACTGGATTTTGCTGTAGTATTATTACACAGGTTTTAAATTATGTATTTTAATCTAGCCTCATGAGACATTTAAAAATTTATTTAAAAATTATTGCTCACCAAATATTATCACCAGTTTTTACTCACTAACTTCTATCAGTTGAGAAAAATGAGCCACACCTAGACTTACCGATGCCATTTCCCTGCCCTAATCATTCCCATCTTTAATGACTTCCTGTAGCTGAGAGGAGATATTTGCCTACAACAAATAACTCTGACCTCTCCCATGAATACCTATACACTTAGAATCCCCACATTAAGAAAACAGAAAGAGAATAGTTTTAGTTAGACCTCTTGGCTGATATCGTTTGCTTTTAACTGAACCTGGTTAGTATTTATTTTCTGGGTTGTCTCTGCACTTTGATTTCATGCCATAAACTACAGAAATACTCCTATAGAATTGTAGAGAAGAGGGAAAGTACCCACAAGGGACCCCAGTGAATCTCCCTTCTGATTCACTTGGTCACTTTGGGTGCTTATTGCATCTTTATTGACCTAGAAGTGCACAAGCTAACTCTGTCACCAATGTTCCTTCTCTACTTTTCTACATAGCTACAGAATGAACTTGGTCATGTGTAAAACTGCCAAGCTGGGTGTGCTCAGAGAAGTGCCTGGGCTCCTTTGACCTGCCTTACAGTGTCCTGAGTCATTCTGCTGGCTGTGAGCTGACTCATAACTCCCCTAGGGCCAGCTCATGTCACAATAGGAAGAGCTGCTGGAGATTCTGCCCAGCACTAATGAATGAACTGTCTGTGGCACTGCTAGTGTCATTAGTATCAGAGACCATGAGGGCACTCATTCATTCACTCGTCACTTACCCCTTCCCTACTGGAAATGTGATAGAATAGATAAGCCAGAGTAGAAGTGTCCCTTGATGCAAGTGTGGAAATTTTTTAAAGTTCCCTTATGATTTATACTATTTCTGTGCTTAAAAATAATAGTAGAGAGATGAATGGATAGTGTGAGTTCTATCTGTATAATAGGTGAAATAGATATTAATATTTAAAGACAATTTTATTGTGGTCCTTATCAATGACAATGATGAATTACCCTGACTTTGACCTTTGCACAGACTAGCTACTGTAAACTTAGAATCAACCCCTGTGATTGTCCCTCTGCTGCCTTCCCCTGAAGCTGAGGTGGTACGAGTATTTCCATGGACATCACTAGGAAAGATGTCATTTTATTTAGAAATGTGTAGAATGGGCCTGTGAATTCCAGGTCCTGCCCATCTGCAAAGTTCTTTCCTCATTTCCATTCGCATCAATTCTTGTGCCAAGAATTGATCAAGTACATTCATGTGCTATAAAACCTCTTGTCAGGGATGCAAACCAAGTGATTTCTGACCTCTGTCTGCTTCTCTTTTTAAACTGTGTTTTAACTGTCATGTTTTTTAGACATATTTTATTGTGAACTACTCCACATTTTTTTGCAAGTAGGTGGCATGTAAATCAGAGTTGAAGAAAAACCTTCAAACCAGCACAATGTTCGTAGAGCACGAAAAGCCCAATGAGGAAAAGGTGAAGGGGAGGCTGTCTCCCCTCAGGCTCACCCGTCCAAGAGCACCTGTCACTCTCACCTTCAGGCCCTGTTCTCTGCAGGCTGGGATGATTGAAGAACCATCCAGGATCCGTTAGCAGCCCCCATCTGTCAGAAGTACAGCATCTAATTCACTCAAGCCTTGTTCTCCTGACAACTTCACATCACAGAAGGACAAGGATGCAGTGAAGAAAGCTGCTGCTTGAACTTGTTTTTGGCCAATGAGGGAGAATTTGATGGATGACAGAGAGGAAGTGACTGGCACAAGGAGTGAAATACAGACCTTGTCATCATATGATTTGGAAGAGCTAGGAAGAGAATATGAGCAGTTTGTGTTTCTGAGGCTTTCGGAAAGCAGAACTCCACAAATGCAAAGATAATAAGGTGATTCTGTAAACTATGTCTCAAAGGGCAGTCTAAAGTTAAAGGTTAAAGTCCGCCGTCTGGAAGACAGACAGACCTGAGCCAGGCTCTTGACTCTGCCCTTAAAGATGCAAATGTCACCTCCCTGAATCTCAATTTCTTTATCTGTAATCATAAATAAGAACTGTCTTATATATGGGTTGTAAGAGTTAGAGATAATGTGTAACAAGCTCCTGTCACAGTGCTTGAATCATAGTAAATACTCAATAAAAGTTAACTGTTATTGCTGTTATCATAATTACAGGATTCCTATATGTAAGGCACAAGGATAGATGCTCTTTATTTCCAAGATCAGAGACTTTAATCATGTCGAACTTTATTCTACAATAATTGAAGGCCCACATTATTTAATTCTGATCATCCATTTATATAAAATTCTACAGAGGAAGAAGAGAGGGAGCTATTTAAAGAAATCACTGTCTCTAGGGAATTTATATTTTACCAGGACACCTGTAAAGGCAGGAAGGAGGAATTTGCAGCCAAGAGCAGATAAAAAGGAGAGGCATAAAAATAAAAAAATCAAGCCAGGGAAGTGGAAGTTCAGGGCTTGAGATAATGCACATGTTGAACAACAAGAGCCATTGGGGTATGATCAGAACAAGGAAAAGGACCAGAGAAGCTCAGGCCTCTTGCTTGGAGCAGATAACACAGTTAAAACGGAATTATTCAACTCCTAGTTTGTTTTCATCTTCTCTATCAAGAATGAACTTGGAGGGCTGGGATTGTAGCTCAGTGGTAGAGCACTTGCCTCGCATGTGTGAGGCCCTGGGTTCGATCCTCAGCACCACATACAAAGCAATAAAATAAAGACATTGTGTCCATCTACAACTAAAAAAATATTAAAAAAAAAAAATGAACTTGGAGCCAGAAAGAAGAGCAAAAATAGGGCCAATAGGAAATTACAGTCTGAGATAGTGCAGAGATAGGAGGGGAGCACCTGGCTGCTGCATGTGAGTCTCTAGGCTTAGATGAATGACATCTTAGCACGTCTGTACACGGACCCAAATATTCACTGCAACAGAGATGGTAAAATACAGCAAAACAAAATAAAAAGCCAGCCCTGGTATGCTAAAAACAAGAATTCATGAGTACAATATGTAATGTTATCTGGAAAAAAATGGCAATATGATAATCTATGAAAGTTTATGAAACATAGTAGAACTTCCAGAAACTTGAAGAGGAATGAATGTCTCAGTTTTATCAGTAAAGACTTTTAGCCAAATTCTAGCACAGATAACACACCCTGTGTTGACCCAGGAAGATGAATGCTGGTCTGACAAATGTCTCTTCTCTAATGGTATTTCTCAGATGGTAACTTTATTCCACAGACATAGTCTATTTCGAAAATGTTAACAAAGCTGCATAATCCCTTGGTGCAAATAGAAAAACACGTGCTCCATGGTAGTACCATTAGGGGCACTCAGAGTGGTTCAGCTATAATGCTCAAAGAGGACTGGAGAACAGGTTAATAGTAGTCTACAGAGGAATTTTAATTGCACATGACTTAGTTTTTAATACCTCACTATGCAAGGTCAGTTGTGACTTGTAGGACAAAAGAAGTTTGCTGACATCTACTGGGAGAAAGATCAGGAGGCAGCTGGGGACAAAGGGGCTGAGACCCCAGGCTTCAGAAGCAGCCTGAATGAGTCTTAGTTCTACCACTTACTAGTTGCAATGTTAAAGAAGCTACTTAATCTCTCTGACTTGATTTTTCCACCAAGAAAATGGGGATGATAATCTACTTGGTGAGGTAGATCAAATTAGTATGTATAAAACATTCAGTATATGATTACAAAAGTTATTGTAAATAGGATCCCAACCGTCTCCACATGACTGAAATGATTGAATCTCATAAAATGAACACTGTAAAGACAGTTATTATGACTTATATTACCTGAAAGGATACAACCAAAAATTCTGGCAAACAGAGGATGGAATATTATAATTACTAAAATTATATTACAGGTAACAAAAGCAAATATAAATAGGTGGGGCTACATCAAAGTAAAAGGCTTCTGCATAGCAGAGGAAATGATCACCAAAACAAAGAGGTCACCTAGAAATTGGGAGAAAATATTTGCAAACCATATATTCTATAAGAGGTTAATATCCAAAATAAAAGGAACTCATACAATTTAATAGCAAAACAACAACAATAACACAACAACCCAATTGAAAAAGGGGAGAAGGAGCTAAAGAAGATATAAAAGTGGTCAATAGGTCAATAATCATCAGGGAAATGCAAATCAAAGCCACAATGAGATATCACCTGTTAGGATGGCTATTATTAAAAAAATATTAACAAGACAAGAGATAAAACAAGTGCGGCAGGGGTGGAGGAAAGCGAACATTTGTGCAATCCTACACTGATGGAAGTGGAGATTGGTACAGTTATTGGGAAACCAGTAGGTTCCTAAAGAATTTAAAAATAGAACTAAACATGACCCAGGAATCCCTCTTTTAGGTATACACCCACAGGAAATTAAATGGCTACCTCATGAAGATTTCTGCATTCTCAAATTCATTGCAGCATTAGTCACTAGCCCAAATACAGAAACAACTGACTTGTCCATCAACAGATGAATGGAAGAAAAAGTTGTGGCGTGTATAAGCACAATGCGATATTCTTCAGCCTTAAAAAAAGAAAGAGCTCGGCCATCTGTGACAACATGGATTAGGACATTATAAATGAAATAAACCAGACATTGAAAAATACTACGTAACCTCACTTATATATGGAATCTTTAAAACAAAAACAAAAAAAAAACCATTATAATACGTAGAAATGGAGTAGAATGGTGCTTCCCAAGGGGGCCTAGGAGAAGAAGAATGGGAAGATAATCTGCAAAGAATACGTAGGAAAATAAATAAATAAAACTAAAATCATGTTCCAGAACAATTTAATGTAGTGAAGACAATGGATGAGAGTAAAGGAAAGGAGAATATGGAGGCAGAGGTACTATCTGAGAAAATGGTTATTTTATCAGACTGACATGAGGGACTGGGCCTTGGAGTGCTGAGAAGAGCAAAGGCCCAGGAGGCTGGAGCAGGTAAGCATGAGGGAGAGGGGCAGGCAGTGAGGCCTGACCAGCCAGCAGTGCAGGTCCTTGCAGGCCAGGGCAAGTTCTAATTGGGGTTTTATTTTATGTGATATGAGAGGCCATGGAGGGCTTTGAGCAGGGAAGAGTGGTGATGTTAAAGGATTACACTGGCCAATTTTTTGGAGAATAGACCGTATAGAGGTAAGTATGGCAGCTGAGAAACTAATTTTAGTAAGTAATAGTCTAAGAAAGAGAAGGTTGTGACTTAGGTTGGGAGAAAATGAAAAAAACAAAAAAGCAAACTCAATATCTTTTGAATAGGACAATCTTAATTTTATTAAAAAATGAAGTATACAAACATATTAGAAAAATGAAATGAATAATAGTGGTTATCTCTGGGTCATACTATTCATGGTGACTTTAATTTCCTTCTTTGTACTCTTAAGCATTTTTCAAAATTTTCACAACAAACATGTAGTAGTTAAGAAGTCAAAGGGAAAAAAAGAATATTTTTTTCAGAAAAGAATAAATTAAGGGCAGGCCAAGGAGGTGTAGACCAGCAAAAGCCTAAGTAAAGCAATGTCAAGGATTTGACTAAGAGCAATTTCAACATTTGTTGACACTGTAAATGACTAACTAAAAAGTAATGCCTCCTAAGACTGCAGGTAATAGGACATAGCACCCTGTGCAAGGGAGGTATCTGTCCCCTTCACCACGCTTTAACCTGAGCCCACCTGGTGGAGCATTTTCCATTCTGGGTGTCGCATTTGGAGATCTAACTGAGCTGGAGAACAGTCAGGATTGGGAGGAGGCTTCAAGACACATATTGCAATCATAGGAACAGTCACCCCTTGCTGATTCTGTGCCAGGCACTTTAAAAACATGGAGTGGTTAAGATAAACATTTGAATGGAGGGGAAAATGTGGTAAGTGACCATTTATCTGAGCACTTACAGAACTAGCGATCATCACTTTTTCATACTTTATTGCAACTAGTCCTTAACTACAGCCCTCAGATAAGTATCATCTCTGTTCTATAAAATCAAGTTAGGGAGCAGCATTGCATAAGCGTCATAGAGCCAGAGAGCCTAGATTCCAATTCTAGCTGCTACATGACTTTGGGCATGCTCCTAAGCCTTTCCTACAAAAGATATGGTCATGTAAAGATTAAATTAGATAATGCATCAGAGCTCCTAGAACAGTGCTAGACATGTGGTAAGCTCAATTAGCATCAGCTATTATTGTTAAAAATGTGGCTAAGATGATACAATGATTAAGTGGAGGAGCCAGTGAAGAAGAAAAGAATCCAGGGCCCCAGGGCAGTTACTTGTCCTACGAAAGAAGGAAGGGGCTCCTACTGACCTCAAGAAGTAGAACTTGACCAAGCAAATAGTAAGTATAATGAGTGTCTGATAAGATGCAACCTGAAATTAGTTAGCTGGGGAATGTCAGTTACTTTTCTGCCCATAGGGATACAGATCTTCATTCAGGAGAGTCATTAAGTGGCCACTCTTACTCATGATGCTGTAAGATGTCTGTGCCCTGTTGCCTGGAGGGGAGAGCCTAGCAGAACTCAGTGTGGCTTGACAAAGCCTGGTCCTCCAATACAAGCGAGGTGCTATGCGGAGCTGGTCACTGGTGAGAAGGAAGATTACAATCTCCCTGGTGGGTTAGGACAGACCCCACAAGAAGCCCTTTGGAGAAAAGGACACCAGGGATTCCCAAGGGGAAATTTACCAAAAGAAAAGGGGTAGTTTGGCTGCTGATCTTAGATAACTAGCAGTGCTAGTGCTGGTGGTGGTGGTGAGGGTGACTGGTTCCAACATAGCCCATGGCTGAGACAGGAGATCCTTCTGGATTTGGTTGTGATTTGAGAACAATGATTGAGCATGAGGAACTGAAATCTTGTCAAAGAGCTGTAATGTTGCTAGGCACAGTGGTGCACACCTATAATCCCAGCACTTTGGGAAGCTGAGACAGGAGAATGGTGAATTCAAAGCCAGCCTTACCAATGAGGCACTAAGCAACTCAGTGAGACCCTGTCTCTAAATAAAATACAAAATAGTGCTGGGGATGTAGTTCAATTCCTCGTACCAAAAAAGAAAAAGAAAAAAAAAGCTGTAATCTTGGAGCCTAAGCACTCAGTACCATGAGGACCCAGGTCAATAAGAGAACCCCTGGGAAGTAGGGAAAGGCTGCTGGTCTGAGTAGAGTCAATATTCAGTATTACCCAGAGTGAGAAGTGGCAAAAGACTGAGAGACCACTCTGACTCCTTTGTCCTTTTCTTTGCACTTGGTACTAGGACTGGCCTGCCAGAAAAAAAGACCAGGGTTTTAGCAATCTCAGCTGTTAAGAGAAGGTGGGAGGCAGTGGGGCCTTGAGAGTATTTCACTTAAGTATTTCACATGCTACTAATGTAAGACAACGTTCTGGCAACTGATAGGACGGAAAAGATAAATATATTATTTGCTCTTTCCCCCAAAGTGGTGGTTAAACAGGTTGTCTCAGCTGGATACATTTAATACCTTGATTAAGCTCAATGCTAAGGATTTCATAAAAATCAGAATTAATAATAAAAGGAGCTAGTATTTATTCAGTGTACACATATGCTAGACTCTTTACATGGCTTACCTCATTTATTATCACAAAATCCCATGAATGTGGAAACAATCCAAGAGGCCATGGAGAGATACATGAGTAAACACAATGTGGTATGCACATACAATGGAATACTACTCAACTTTAAAAAGGAAGGGGATTCTAAAATTGGCTACAACATGGATAGACGTTGAAGACATGCTAAGTGAAATAAATAAAGAATTTATGGTTCCACTTCTATGAGGTACAAAGAAACAAAATAAGAGAAAGAAAGTAGAATGGTGGTTGCTGGGGGCTGGGAGGAGGTAGGAATGAGGAGTTGGTGTTTAATGGGTATAGAGTTTCAGTTTAGCAAGATGAGGAGTTATGGAGATGGATGCTGATAATGGTTGCACAATATTATGAATGTATTTAATATCACTGAACTGTGCACTTAAAAGTGGTTAAGATGATAATTTTTTTTTTTTTGTACTGGAGATTTAACTCAGGGGTACTTGACCACTGAGCCACATCCCCAGCCCTATTTTGTATTTTATGTAGAGACAGGGTCTCACTGAGTTGCTTAGCACCTTGCCATTGCTGAGGCTGGCTTTGAACTTGCGATTCTCCTGTGTCAGCCTCCCAAAGTGCTGGGATTACAGGCTTGCACCACCGCACCTGGCTTAAGATGATAAATTTTATGTTGTATAATTTACCACAATTTTAAAAATTTGGGGAGGAAAAAAATCCCTCTGAGGTAGGGACTATTTTTATCACCAGTTTATAGGTAAGAAAACTGAGGCTGAGAGAAGCTAAAGTATCTTGTTCAAGGTTGCACAGTAGCTATCCATGGAATAAAAACTGGATGATATGGCTGCCTGGCCACAGAGCTTATTCTTTCAACCTCTGCACACCTCTGACTCCCTGTAAAGATGGAAAGGGAGATGCAATACCACAAAGGGATGCAGTGGACGGGATTAGTATAGATGGCTGTTGAACCAGAACACCTAGAAAATCCTTCTCCATGCTGCCACACTGAACACTTCCCTCCAACCAGAAGAATTTTTGTGCTTCAGTTAGTTGTGCAGAATTGCCGTCAAAATGAACTGTTTATCATGAGTGGAAAGCAGGTTTAGCAACTATTACTAAGCAATATAAAGATAAGCCACATATTAAAAGAGGCATTCTAAGTCTGCAGGTCAAATCTTATGACAACCTTTAAAGGAGTAATATTTGCTCATTCAACAAATATTTATTACATGCCTTCTATATGTATGCATTGTTCTAGGTTCTTGGTATAGAGTAGTGCACTAAATAGACAAACATCCCTCTACCTTACCTCCCTATCCCTCTTGGAAGGGGGCCATGAAAATAAACAGTGAATCTAATAACTAAATAAATGATGTATAGAACCTCAGAAAACAATAAGTACTTGATCACAGCTGTGATTTTAAATTAGGTCAACAGGGGAGACTTCATGGAGAAGGTGACATCTAAGCAAAGACTTGAAAGAGGTGAGGGAGGCAGCCATATCTGCAGGAAGAATAAGGTAGGCAGAGGAACCAGCCAGTGTGAGGACCTGTGTCAAGAGCTGGCCTGGGGGGAGTTGCTGTAGGTAGGTGGGTGTGACTGGGGCAGGGTAAAGGTGGAGGTGAGGGATAAGAAGTAAGATCCAAGAAGTGAGACAAGGACCACTGGTTTTTCAGGCCATTGTGAAAACAGTGCGTTGCGAATGCAGGGCAGGATTTTTAAGCAGAGAAGTGACACTATCTAACTTACATTGGATAAATTAAAATGCACTGTATATAATATTGTTTTGACTTGAAAATCTGCTTTATCACTGACATCATTGCTCATGAGGAACTGCGGCGTACCCCTAAGTGAACATCAGCAGGATGTGCAGAGAGCCCCGCAGGTCTTGTGATTGGAGTGGAAGAAGGCGTTGGGGGAGTTGAATAAAAATAGTTGTGTCATTTAGTTCAAAGAGCCTCTGGGAGGAATAACTAATAACAATAGCTGTAAAGGTCACTGCAAATATTAAGTGCTATCAAATGCTAACTACTACTTAAAAATAAAAAGCCTGCCATTATTCTTTGGCCTAGGAGTCAGGGCCTCTGGCAGCCTGCGTGCTTCGGCCAGCCCAGCAAAGCTTTGGTGCCTTTAAAAGGCTTTTCCCTGAGTCTGTGTTATCTGATGGCTGTGTCTCCCATCTACAGCTCTGGTGGAAGGAACAGTTTACCATCTGTACTCTGCAGCAAAACACAAACCTGAGGGCAGGGGTTGATGAGCATTTGTTTTCTGTTTGTTTGTTTGTTCTTTCTTTCTTTGTTTCTTTAAATCATTAATTATCAAGCTGTGTTTATACAAATATCCAAAAAGCATTGAATGTTTGAACCAATGACACCGAGATACATGTAAAAAGCTCTTGCAATGAGTTGTTTACGCCAAACCTTCAGGTCATGGAAATTTTGCTCAAGATTTGTTTGTGTGGGAATAGCACTGGAATACTGGCTTGCTGGTGCCAGCTTTGACACTGACACAATGAATAGCTATTGTTCTGACAGAGTATCCGGCAGCTCGTGTCTACATACACTGAAGACAACCTTCCTCTTTAGAAATAACTTCCAGTCATTTATATGTAATTTTAATTGTTATTGGTGTACCCAGTGTTCTTGGTGGCTAGGGAGGAGGGGATTTGTATAAATATATTTTAGTTCCTCTCCAAAAAGGATTCTACAGCTTTTCTATTTTGGTAAGTCAATTCACCAATATTCCTGCATTCCTAGCATGAGATATGGCCAAAGAGATTAAAATAAAGGGCGTAGAATGTAAAGGTGTTATTAAACACCCACTAAGTACCAGATTATATGCTTTGGTATCATTTCACCTCACCATCTTAACCTAGTAAAAATAGATATTGTTCACCATTTTGCAGATGAGGAACTAAGATTTAGATATTAAGTCACTTACGTTATTTAATAAATATTGGAGCTGGGATCTGAACCTAATTCTGTTGATTCTAAATCCATGCTTTCCCACCACACAGACCTGCCCTGGAGAAGACTATCATCTAGTGGGTCACAAGATTTTCATAGAGAAATCAATTGCAGAAAAACACAAGCACTACTTAATCAATCGCATCCTTAATTGGTGTGATCAAGATTCCGAATGCAATTCTACAAACAAGTACAATGCCTACAAAGAGCAAGGCTCTCAGCAAGGTACTTGCAGGGATATTAATGGAGTAGAAATAACTAGAAGAAGTAAGAGTTTTCTATCAATGACACCTGATCTGAGAAGACAAAGAGGATAGGCACAAGGTGGTGGGTCCAGGATGGTACTGCCCACCATTTGGCATGTCTGGACTCAGTCCTGTTGTTTCCCTGAAGTTCTACAGTCTGAATGATAATAGACTTGGGTGGGGGAGATCAATAGGTCAGAAGCAACAAGTCCTAAGACATTAAAGAAATGAGAACTAGAGATCACAAAGACAGCTATAGCACCCATAGATAACTATGAAAATAAATCTAAAAGATGATTTGTTACCTGCTGATGGAAACTTCGGCTTCTGGGATAGTGGCCCTACTTCTTCCATCCACTGATATCCATCCTGGGAATGGCAGTTGTGCTACAAACTAAGCTGTAATCTCTCAAATTCTATGTTCTGGCTTGTGGTCCTGAGCTGGACTCTGGCCCGCTGGCTCCCTAGCAGACTCTGCCAAGGAATGCTAGACAGAGGAGGCAAGGCTGGAGAAGGAAGAAGGGACCTCCTTTTTCCTGTTTGCTTTACAGTTGCTTCCTACTTATCAGCACCTCCCGAATCTCACTACTTCATCACAGAAGTGGCAATTCATTTCAGTAGCAGCAGTTGATTCTACTTTGCAGTTTCTCTCTTTTTTTTCTAATACTCACAGAACCAACCTCATATTCTGTAGCCATCACCCCTGAAAGCTTTTAAGTTTTAATAATCCTGACCTCTTCCCATGTCCATCTATCCAGGACTGGTAGCTGTTTCCCTCAGTTACTACCACCATGACACTTAAATGTACTCTCTGTCTTCTCAACATCACATTAACAACTCCTTATATTAAGTTCTTCCCATTGAAGTAACTGAGGTGGCTTCTGTCTCCTGGTTGATAATCATTTCATTGTTCATTTAAATTAAAACAAACAAGAAAGCTATTTAGTAATTGCTGAGATCTCACAAAAATGTTTGGAGTAAGAATATTTAATTCATTCTCCCAAACCCACATGAGGCTGATGGCCCTAAAATGTCAAACTATGTCCCTGTCTACAATGTCTCCTCACTGCATAAAATCCAACTTCCTAGCACCAGTCCCTCCATGACAGTCTCTGCTCATTTTCCAGATCCATCCTCCCCAACCATGCCTTGTTCAAACCCACTATGCTGTTTTTCACCCTCCATGCTTTTGCCTAGGTAGTTTCTGCTACTTAGAATTTATCCATCAAAGTCCAGCTCAGTTGTTACCTCTTCTAAGAAGTCTTTCCTGTTTCCACTAACAACTATATACTCCCTACTCTGTAACCCTTTTGCTGCTAAGTATAAATGTTCTTTCCTGGCTGAGCTAAGTGGCACACACTTATAATCCCAGTGACTTGGGAGGTAGAGGCAGGAGGACAGCAAGTTCAAGGCCAGCCTGGGCAACTTAGCAAGATCTGATCTTAAAATAAAATTAAAAAAAAAAGTGCTGGGAATGTAGTACAGTGGTAGAAAACCCCTGGGTTCAATTGCCAGTACCATAGTAAGTAAGGAAGTAAATGAATAAGTAAATACATAAATATTCTCTCCCATCAGACCATAAACTTCTCAAGACCAAGGTAGATATCATATTCCATCATTGCTTTAGCATTTGGTGCAGTGCTAGATGCTCAGTTGGCCCTTAATAAATGATTCATGACTTAGAATTACCTAGAATTTTTCCATTATCCAAATTTCTCACTGCTCACTTGAGATTTATAATTGAAAAAAAAATAAAACTTCAATGTTCAGAGAATTTAAAAACTCATTTCTTTCCCTTTTCATTTGGATAACACAAAATTGTTTGTATGCCTTTGCATTAGATTATATTCTTAGGAAGCCAGGACATTATAATTTCCTTAGTGCAGTGCCAAGGAGGGCTGACATCACCATGAACACAGAAGCTTCAGATGACAAAGAAGTAAAAATGGCTCTCTAGGACCTTGGCTAAAAGGAAAGTGGTTCCTCTGGCGATGGCAGGCCACTAGAGTGCTGAGCAATCCTATCTCCTTTTCTCTTCTCTCTCTTTTTGTTTAAAATTTTTTTTTATTTTTAAGAGATGGGGGTCTCACTCTGTTAAGACTGGTCCTGAATTCTGGGCTCAAGGGATGCTCCTGCCTCAGGCTTCCAGTGCCTGGTTCTGAACAGTGTTCTTGAAAGTCCTCTGAAGTCACATAAGATCTCTTCTTGCAAAAAGTTAAGTGATTTAGCTAATTGGAATCTAGAACTTAGCTCTTCCTTGTCACTAACTGTGGAGACAAGAATGTTACTCCTGGGAGTATATAGTCCAAGCATCCTAATGTGGCCAGGGTCCCCCACGGATGAAGGAATTGGCAACATTCCCAAGTCAACTCTGTCATCGAGTCAACAGGAGTTTTGTCCCACATCTCAGAAGCCATTCCTCCATCTGCTAACTGGCCACACACATGCTTCCCACTTTGTTGCTCCCCCAAACACTGAAGCTGCCAAGGGAGTTCGTGTGACCACAGGAAGCTGTGGGAACCTGGAGGCAAGTAGCAGCAGCACAAACCCAACTCGGTAAAGGCCACTGTGTACTCATCGTTGTGGAGGTGGGGCTGGAAAAGAACAAAAGAAAAAGAGAAGGCACAGTTTCTGGTTGGCTTATAATCTCTCTCTTGATCTTTTAATATGTAGATAGTAAGCATCTGTTCTTTCATGAGGAAGGAACATGAGTCAGTCTGGTCAGAAATAACTGCGACCTCTCTAAAACAGATAGTGTTTTTTAGCCACAGAGATGTATTTTCACACTGTAGACATCACAAGGACTAATTGAATCGCATGGAGAATAAATGATTATTCTATTTTACCTCAGAAATAATCACATCTATCAGAATTTCTGTAACTTTATTTTTAGGAATCTCTGCTGAACAATTGTTCACTATTTTGGTTATCATTCCAATACTGAAACTGTGTAAACCAACTGATTGTGAAAAATCCACTTGAGAAATGTGGCTTTGGTTTGGTATTAAGTCTAGCATGGAGAAAGAACATAGTCAACAAAACAAAAAGAAATATGTTTCCTAATCCAAAGTGATAGATTTAAAGAAACAAGATAAATCTCTAATGATTCCTCCTTGTGAAGTGTAGGGCACTTCATGTGGGACATGAACAATTGTGAAAAATCCTAGAAGAGAAGGACAATTAGATAGTGGGCCAGGTGTTGTTCTTCTAGATCATTCTCCACCCTCTCTTTTGAGCACTGCCCCAGGAGGCACAAACTATAGACTGTCAATGGCTCTTGTTCTTCCAGGCCTCCCATTGGGTTTTGCCAATGGGAAACTTGAAAAGCTGTCTTTCTGTAAGTTGTACAGGACTAGTTGGAATCCCTTCCTTCAGCGTTCCTTCAGGTTGACTGTCCCTGACTGAAGGTCACTTTTATCAAGGCAGCCTCTCTAGTGAAGCCAAATCTCCTCCATCCACTAGGGCCCAGGGTGAAGGCAGTTTTGCTGTTCCTAGCCCTAGGGTTACTGCACTACCTCTGTGATTTCACCCCACCCACACCCACACACACACATTTGTAAATAGTTCCCTCATATACAGACACTTATCAGGTTATCTTAATTTTGGTGTGCCATCTCTTTCCTGTTAGGTCACTAGGTAATGGTATACTGATCCATATTAAGGGGTAGGAACATTCCAGTCTTTTATTGGAAGTCTGCTTTCCAGAAATTTGGTAATCTGCTAAGGTGCTATTCAAATGTTTAATATAATGCCCCAGCTGCTTCTGGAGCCCCTGTTTTACCAGGTCCTGTTTTCAGTTGCTGTATTATAGAAAGATCTAGAGGATTGCAAGAGGTAGGCTAGGGCAGGCAGAGCAGAGAGCACTTGGAGGTGTCAGAATTGTACCTATTTCCCAACTAACATGGAAGGGTTTAGTGTTTTCACAGCTGGTGCATCCTAGCTGAATGTTAGCCCAAATAATGTGCCTACCTATTTATGTGCACCTTTAGGTTACCACAGAGTTCATTTCTATGGTTACTTAACATATTCTGAAGGCAGAATTGCAGGCAAAACATTAGCAGGGAACAGATGTTGCCTTGTACATATGATGAATGAGCAACAAATTTTGCATTCCCTTAACCCCACCCCAAATGAACCAAGAAAGAACCAATTTTAAGCCTCTGGCAGAATGGATAGTATATTGACAAGCTCGACACATGAAACAAATTTCAAAGGCTGCCCAGCACTATCAGGCGATTTTTAGAACTGTGACATTTGCATCAAAGATTATGTCTGTGCTAAGCATTTTGCATCCCTTATGATAGTCCTTTTAATCCTGGACTTTGGTTTCTGAACTTATTTGTTTGAGCATACAAAATAAAGCACTGTTTGATCCTTAGCCACACACAATAAGTTTCTTGATTCTTTTAGAGCTTATCTTCTGTAATATAATTGATTATTTCTCCTCTGAAACATGATTATTTCACATATTTTTATATTTCCTTCTGCTGCATCTATGGTGACACCATTTACATATCTCAAGTGGTCAGTCATGAAAAGGGGCCATATGTTTATAACACATACTATCTGGGTTTTTTAATCCTGTTAGCTTTAACCATGGACAATTAAATATATTCCTTTTTTATTCACTGTGCCTGCAAATGCTGAATAACTAAACTATATTGCTAATAAAGCTTCAGATTTAAGAAAATGAGATACCTAATGATTTTGCCAGAATTTGAAAAGGGATCTTCAGCTATTCCTATAATTGTTAAATGGTTGAATGTGAAAAACTTCCCATTTCAAAAGCTAGTATTCCAAATAGGTAATAGGAGGACACAACAGGATTAGGAAGCAGATAGGTACAAGAAGCTAAGGGATATAGCACAGATTAAGCTACACAAGAAATCACAAATTATGTGGTATTGTATAATAGCCATGCATTTAGTCTGAATGTCAATGTCAGCTAGAATCTATAATTCATAAATGTACTTCTGCTTAGTCTTCTAGTCACAAACCTAACTGGTTAGGGAGGATATCTTGCCTTGATATGAAGATATGCTCTTTAAAGTTTATTTGTAGAGTGTGTTTTCTTGCCATATTATGCAAGATTTATTAAATCAAACATTTATTCCTATTAAAGAAAAATACTATGTCATAAGCCTTTAATTAAATGACCACCTCTAGAAACAGAAAGGTAAAAAGAAATACAATTAACTCATTGTGCCAACTATTTCTCCCTGAGGGCATCAGCCAGGTCTCCTAGAATTAATTAGAATAATATTAGTCAAACAGAATTATCAAGCTGCATTTAGTACTTTTCCATTTTATGAAATATTTCCAGAAAAGATGAGTCTGTGGTCCAGTTAAGTGAGCAAACAAATCTTTTCCACAGTTCTAAGAACACTTTGTCAAAATTCTCTGAGAATTTTAGCAACCCCAGGGTCATTGTTAGTCTCCCCTGCCAATATGTTCCAAAGCATACCACACAAAAGACCCCAAGGCATGGAAATAAGAAGCAATTTTGGTTTCTTGTTGAAAGTTAGTTGTTCTGGGAATAAAATGTACTATTACCCAAACTCCAAGTGGGAAAACTCAATCAAACTGCAGTAAAAGCATAATGTGAAGCGGGTCTAACGTAAACCCTTCACTTCCAATGCTGCTGACAAGTAGTTGCTAACCACCCACAGAGGCAATTATAGAAGCCCCCACAATTCATTACCCCACTCACGCAAATTCCCACTTACTACTGAGCAGCAGAAGCTATAAATTTTTCTCTAAATGTGCTGCCCTAGCAAATCTATGACCAGAGCCGCCAACATCGCCTCAGCAACAGTATTGGCTTCCCCATCTGATAGCACTGCAGCCTTGAGGCTGCCTTTCTAAAATAGCCTCAGGAGACTTTAAGAAGCAGACAACAACCAATTCAATATAAAGGCATCAAACCAATTTGTTTTCCAAGTTAAAAAAAAAATACTACTGATCTCACAGTCTCAAAAAAATGCAGAGACTGTGCCATCTGGAATCACAGTGTGGCCTGTTTATAATTACAACAGAAGATCTGGGAGGCACAGAAGTCACAGGGACCCGCGAGGTCTTCTGTGGGATGGTCAACCCCACACTGGGATTGCTTCTGTGACACTCCTGGCAGATCACTCCACTGCCAGGGAGGCTTTCCTAAAATAGCCCATCACTGCTTGAATCAAACTGATGATTGTTCATGTAAATCTAGAACCTCCATTCCTGAAACACAAAAGCTCATATGTGATATGGTGCAGGAAAGTTCAGAGGTGAAATGATAGGATTTGAGGGCCTTAACCTGGTCAGTGTGTTAATGCATTTGAATGAATTAGCTGGGTGGTAACTATAGGCAGGTAGGGTGTGGCTGGAGGAGGTAGGTCACTGGGGCTGTGCCTTTGGGGTTTATATTTTATCCCTGGTGAGTGGAGCTCTCTCTTTCTCTGCTTCCTGCTTCCTTGTTGCCCTGTCCTGAGCTGCTTTCCCCCTCTCTACACTCTTCCACCATGATGTTCTACCTCTCCTTGGGCCCAGAGCAATGGAATTGGCCATCTATGGACTGAGACTTCTGAAGCCATGAACACTAAATAAACTTTTCCTCCTCCAAAATTGTTCTCAAATTGGTCACAGCAGCAAAAAATCTGACTAACACAATGCCATTTCATACTCAATTCTTGTTGTTCTGAGCAAGTCTAGCCTGCCTCTCTCATATAGCTCTGCATGAAGTTGATGCCCACCAGGTCTTCCCTAAGCCTTCTCTCTTTAGTCCAAAATGAACAAGTGCATATTAGCTTCCTGTATCTGGTTAAACACAGAGGATTAAAAAATGAGCATGGTGCAGTAGCAGACACACTTCATATGTGAGAATCACTATTATATCTACAGTACGAAATCCCTCAGAAACTGCTTTTAAAAGTAGTTTTTCTTTTTCCCATAGCAATATAAACTTTTGTCTCAACAAAGTCTTACAGGAAACACAACTGAAGAGAACTAACTATTCCAGTTAAGTGAGACAGGGGGCTCAGAACCTCATCTGTCCACTTCCATCTTTTCCCTTTGGAGCCCCAGAAAACCCCCATGGAACCCAGGGTACTGTGCAACCCAATGTTAAAACCTTGCTTTAGAACTTCAGGAGAGGGTGAAAGTAATGTGCTGGTTAGAGGTGGAGTGTTGGGAGTGGAGGAATAAAGAGCAGGTAGTGGAAATCTCCCTAAGGTAAGTGGCCTTTAAGCTGATCTGGAAGGATGAATAGAATTGAGAAATCAGCAAAGGCAAGGAGCTGGCATTTTCATCAGCGCAGACAGCATGGTGTGAACTGAAGCTGGGGAAATAGACAGTGGATGAAAGAGGAGGAACTTGAACACTATGCTAAGGAATCTGTACTTTTTCTAAAGGAAAATCCATAGGAAGATTTTTAGGCTGGGAAGTGATCACAGATTTATGTTTTAGAAAGGTAAGTATAGTGGTGGTATGGAGTTTATGCCATAGAATGGAATGAAGTTATAGAAGTTGTAAGGAGCAGATGCCATAGACATGCCTGGACATGCAGGGACTCACTAAGCTGCTGGTCATAAGGAACAGCAGCCATTGACATGTTTAGTCATGCCTGCTTACAATCGATAAGGGTCTCTTAGGGGCACTAGCCATAGGCCAGCTTAGCAATGACTAGTTATAATTGATAGGGAGCACAGCTCCATGGACATGCACAAAGAATATGCCCAGTTGCAATTACATTATCTCACTGGACATAACCAATGAACATTGACTTTCATTGGGTGTAACCAATCACCAGCTCACACTACCAACTTGGAACTGCATTTAAACTGCTTGTCCTGCCACATTGGGGGCTTTTGCTCCAAGGACATCAGTGAGACTGGCCACTTTGCTGTTGTACCTGAATTAGCTCCACCATTCCCTGATGTCCAGCCATTGGCTGAAGAGAACCACCAAAGACAACGTCCGCTCTTTGGCTAAGAGAAATTGCACCGGAGGTATTTTGGGGCTTGTGGTTGCTCTAGGATTGTGTGAATTGCTTGTAGTGTTTAGTTGCCCTAGGATAGTGTGACTTGTCTATAGTGTTTAATCAGTGCTCACTGAATGCTAGTGGGGGTGCTCCAGCACACCCAACACTTTTTGCATTGTTTATATTTGATGATTGATGTGATTGAATATACGCTTGCATGTAAAGACAATTCATGGGCTGGGATTGTGGCTCAGTGGTAGAGCCCCTGCCTCGCATGCGTGAGGCACTGGGTTTAATCCTCAGCACCACATAAAAATAAAAAAATAAATAAATAAAGCTATCGTATCCATCTACAACTAAAAAAAATTTTAAAAAAAAAGAAAAAAATAAAGACAATTCACCTCCAAGTAATTATTAATAGCGCCACTCGCAACAGAAGTTAATGAAATGATGAGAGCTTGCTGGAAGGATATTATCCAATTTCCTTCTAGCACTCCTTTCTGCACACTAGGGACGGGAACACTAAGGACTGTATTTCCTTGTCTCCTTGCAGCTCCATTTTCCCCAAGGACCTTACCTTTGCCAAACAGAAGCAAAGACTGACTACCACAAGGGAGAGCCCATGTGTGCCTGCAACCATTGTTCATACTGACAAACACGGTTGTTGAGGCTTTTGGGTTTTGGTGGCAGTGGTGCCAGTGTCTAACCCCTAGCTTCTTGGGTACCATGCTGATGTGGGTCTTGGCAGAGGCAGTGTGAGCCTCAAGTAAAGGATTGTGGTGCCACCTTCCTCATTTTCTGACTTCCTGATCATGCAGAGGCAGCAATCTCTTGGTGGGCCAGTTCTGCATTGTTAGTTTGGGAATCATTCCTGGAAACTCAGCCTACAGTTCCTCTAACTCTTCCAATAATTTTATAGGCACCTAATCCTTTCCACTCTTGGCCTTTCTTAAAGCTAGCTGAACAGATTGTTAGCTGCAACTAATTCCTAACTGAGTCAAAGGAATATTTAACACAGGCTGGAGGTGGTCAGTAAAGGCTTCCAGGAGAAGATAATGCTTGGATAAATCTTAAAGGGACAGTATAATTCAGGCAAGCAGAGAACCAGGAAAATACATTCCAGGCAGAGTCAGGATGGTGTGGAAGAGAGAGAACTATTTGTTCAGAGAACTACATAGGATTTACAAAGGGAAATGCTAGAAGGCGAATGTAGAAGGGCAGTCAGGGACACGTTCATAAGAGCCTTGTGTCAGTCTAAGCAATTTGAGTTTTATTCATAGAAGTAATTGGAAATTGTAAGCAAAGAAGTAATATAAGCATATTTGCATGCTAAAAAGACATCTCTGCAGAAATGTGAAGTATAGATTGGCACAGCTGGAGTGTAAACTGGGGAGACTTCATCAGAAGGGAATTGCAATAATTCTGGCAAGAAATATTGAATATTATGAAATTAGCTAAGAGACAGGAGCAGTGGAGTGGTAGGGGCAGATTTTAGAAGTAATAAAGAAGAATCTTGAGATTTTTAAACACCATCTACATACATATTTCTTACAGTGAATGTGCAGCCCTGTGGTTAGGACAGTCAGCTTTGGAACGGTACCGACTGTATTCAATTCTGGCTCTGCCACTTGGTGTGATCTCTAGTACGATACCTCACATGGCAAAGATTAGCAAGCCATTCACAAAATCCTTATTTTCTTTTTGGGGATATGACTAGACTCTTTCCTAGCCTCCCTAGCAGTTTGGAGTGACCACAAGATTGAGTTCTTGCGACTGGAATGTGGGTGGAAATTATACCACTCTTAGGACTGGCTCATAAAAACTGCACAGTCCTCTGCTATCCCTGCCATCCTGACTGCTGGCCTGGTATGAATATCCAGGACAACCTGGGAGCCGCGTGTTGAAGCAGAAGGGCCTCTGTCTGCTCATGGAGTGGAAATCCCATCCCATGGTTGTTGCCCATGCAATTTTGCTTGATTAAGAAATAGCCTTTACATGACTAAGGAATAATGTTTATTTTTATTAATCCCGTGAGATTTCAGGTTTGTTTTACCCTAATATTTTTAACTTCTCTAAACTTCAGTTACCTCTTCAGATAATTCTAGTAGCTACCTTCATAATGTTGTTAAAAGAGGATTAGAAGAGAATCCATGAGTGTGTAATACAATGACTGTAAAGTGTGTTAGTGCATAGTGCCTGGCAAATGGTAAGTACAAAATGAGGGTCCATCATTTATGATTCCATGAAACCTGTCGTTAATTGCTCTTGTCTATTATGTATGACACAATAGAAAGCCCTTACCCACATTAAAATGCCCAGTTCTTACCGTCTGAAATTCCACTCAGCCTTTATGTAAATCAATGCTTTCTCCCTTAAGGAGTTCTTTTCCACAGTTAATTATAAAATTAACATGCTCATATGTTCATTGCAAAAAAATCTATAACAACACAAAACTTAGAAAGAACCAAATATTGCTAATCTATAATCCTATCATCCAGAGGTGATCACTGCTGGCATTTTGGCATATGCCCTTCCAATTTTTTGACTATTGATATAGGTGTGTATATGTGTATGTACATATATATAACCAAAAAGGGAAAATATGAAACATATAGTTGTTTTTCCTATCTAACATTTTACCTTGAACAGGTTTCTATGTATTCTAAGATACTTTAAAAAGATATTTGATGTGTACATATGGATGTATAACAACTCATTTAACTATATCACTATTTATCTAACTATTCCTCTATTGTAAAATATTTTTATTGCTTCTACATGAATGTATAATTCTAGTACCAAGTTCCTGGCATATAACAATTTGCCCTTTCTGCCTTCGTTTTCCTTTACTTGGGCTTCTTCAAAGTAGAATTTTTAAAAATAATTTTGAGCTCCCCAAATGATATAAGAATTGATATGTATTTCATCAGGATTTATGGGTTTTGTGTTTTATTTATTTTTTCTTATCATTTTAAAAACAAAAATGCTCCCCCCTTTTTTGTCCACAGACCTTATCTCTGAAGCCTTTGTCAGATTGTTTTATTTACAGAAAGGAAAAACAGGCTGTATCCAAATCCTAAAAGGTAGAGGTAAAAGGAATCCTGAGGGAAGAGAATGTGGTGAAGAGCAGAAAATGGAAGTGAAATTACAAATAAAATCTCTGCATACCTCAAATTTCTATATTAAGAGGAAGTCTCTGTTTTATTGTCCTAACCATCCCCAGTAGATGAGCTATCTATCACATTTCTTCCTTTTATGACCCACTGGTGCAAAGAGAATGTGAAGCATTAACAAACTGAGATCTTGCTTAAGTTTTGCTGAGCATATAAGTAGCACCAAAAGTAAACAATAGCAGCAATAAAATATAATCCTTTATATTATAAGTGGTCTCCCACTTACCACTGGTGTGGGTCAGTGCCTATAGATACTTAATCATGGCTGCTTCTGTCTCAGCCACTGAATCAATGCCCACTCTTAAGAGTAAGGAGATGCAGTATCCCTCTACTACACGTATCTTGGGAAAAGTGGTTGGAACTGCAAAGGAAGGCAGTTCACAGCCCTCTTTGACAGTTTCTGTGCAATACAAGTTTATATTTTGATGTCTAGAATGGAGCACGTGAGTCTGTGACTTGTGCACACAATGTCATTATCTACCATAAATGCTCCTTTAGCTCATTTTCATTTACTTCTGAATTGTTACTTGTCCTCTTGGGTGAGGATCTAGTCACAGATAGTTATTCCTTTCAGGCTTTCATCAACGTATAACATGAAAATTATGGACACATGTCTGCCTTTCTAACTGTCCTGACACAATGGATGGTCACTTTCAATAACATTTTCTTCAAATAAAAAGAGTGACAATATGGGGTACAATTAAGGTCCCAGCAGGAAACAGATGGCATGCTCAAATTAGGATAATTCATAGAGGGTTTAATGAAAGGACTGTTTACAGAGGTGTGAGCAGGGTGTAAGGAAACCACAAGCCATGGAATGATACCCCAAGGGTAGTAAACAGCAGGTCAGTGACCAGTCCTCAGCCTTCTGGGGCATTACCAAACCCAGAAAAGAATCTTGAAGAGATGCTACCTCTGAGATCTACCTCTGAGAGAAGAGTGCAGCCAGCACTGGGCCACTCTGAGGAATAAACACCCGACCTCACACTCCTCTCTCCCCCATTTCCCGCTGGGATCAGCACTGATGGAGCCAGAACCTAGAAGGTAGAACACATAGGAGTTAGTCTCCCAGGAGGGAGAGTGAGGGAGAGGAGGGGAGGTGGAGAGTGGCTATGGGGGAGACACATGGAAGCTAGCTGGCAAAGGGAGAAAGAATAAAGTTCACTTTGGATGGATCAGATCTGCCAGGTCAATTAGACATCAAGAGGAAGTGTCAGGTGGGCAGCTGAATGTATGGCCTGAGCTGAAGATGATGTGTGCATGGGACTCAGGCTTTTTAAAAAATACTTTTTAGTTATAGATGGACACAATGTCTTTATTTTATTTTTATGTGGTGCTGAGAATCAAACCCAGTGCCTCACATGTGCAAGGCAAGAGCTCTGCCACTGAGCCACGACCTCAGCCCCTCAGCAGGCTTTGTAAAGCCAAAAGCCTGAAGATGATCACAAAGGGTTTGGCAGGGGAGAGGTGAGGACCAAGGGCAGAGACCAGAGGATCTCTAAGCCAACAGGCTAGAGAGAAGGGAAAGCTCTGGAATGAGGAACCTGAAGGTCAGGCCATAAGAGAACAGCACTGCACCAAAGGGATGCTGGGGACACTGTGTCACAGGCAGCTCACAGGTGCATTCTGAGGAACGAGATGTGGCGTCACACTATGAAACATGTCACAGCACATTGGGGTGGAGTTGTGTGGGCCAAGCTTGACTACAGATTAAGTTAGGGAGAATGAGAGCAGAGGAAGGGAGAAAACATGAGCAACTCCTTTGAGGAGTTTCTGTTTCAAAGAAGAGAAAGCAAATGGGAGGGAGCAGCTGGCAGGAGAACTGGAGTCAGAAAAAGGTTGACTTTCTTTTAGGAAGGGACAGATAACATTAGGCTTGTGTGCTGATGGGAATAAGCCAGGGGAAAGAGCACAAATGATGCCAGAGTCAGTCCCCAGTACAGAGGGGTTAAAAAAAAAAAGGTGGTAGACGAGAGAGAAAGGATTATGGCAAAGAGGAGCACAGTTCCCTAAATTAGGGGACAGCTACCACTCAGCTCCAACCCATTGTTGCCAGGTCTTTGGTTTCCTCAAGAGAAGCCAGAAAAAGCCAAAAAAAAAAAAAAAATTGCCTTTTTTTTTGTTTTTAAATCAAAAGCATAAAGCCTCTTGATATTTAAATGTTGGCAACTAAGTTAGGAAATTGTTGTTAACTATGAAATCCAAACAAAACTCATCTGCAAGCTGTCAGTCGGCAGCTCCTACGTGGCAAAAGCTGATCCCTCTCATAGTTATCAGGTGTGGCCTCCTGTTTGGAGGATCTTTTGAAGGATGCTGGCTGTTTAATCTCTAAAATCTTTGAACTTGTAAGTGCCCTGTGGTGGTGCTTGGCTAGCACGGTTAATGATACAGTCATTGTCCCTTTCATAAACTGCAACGGAACTGAGGTTGCCAGAGCGGGCCGCACATCCTATACTTAAGTCCTCACAGTTAATACTTAGGCTTCACATGTGCCCTTTACCTCCTCCCGCCTCCTCCTCACTAAGGAAACTGACTATTATCTGCAGGCCAATGCAAATAAAGGTCACCAAGAGACACTTGCAGGCCAAACACCGAATGCTGGCATGCAGTAGAAGGGCTGATTGTTTGAAGGCTCCCAGCTAATAAAGGAAATGCCAATCAAAGGGGCCTTCTGGCCTGGTCCAAACTCAAATGGAGCCCTAGCTGTCAGCAGAGGCCCCAAACAGGACAGTGCTGGGATTTTCAAGGATGTCCAGCACCTACAGAGAAAACCTGCAGAGCCTGTTGACTTGACAGTCCTTCACTGACCTGGGGAAAACACAAGGCCTGCCAGGCAAGGAGAAAGCAGTGCTGGCTTCATTTACATGGCTGCCTTCCTCCTGAGGCAGGAGTGAGGAGGGAAGCCATCTTGGGGTGAGGTGCAGGGAATCTTCTGTATTTTTATACTTTTGAGACTGGTCTTTATAAAAGGATTAATTCCAGATCTCTCTAATTTTCCCCATGGAATGATACAAGCATTACAAACACTCCTCAGATCATAGTGCTGGTTTTCTCCAGTGGTGTCCTGCCTTTGCCTATAGTATACTATCAGCCCCAGAAAAGTGATATTTTAAATGATTTCCTCCCATTGAAGAATAAATGATTTAAGCTCCAGATGGGGCAGAAACAGCTTTTGCCTCTAAAAGATTGTGCTCTCACTCACCCTGTGGTTCAGTTCTATGGAAAGTAATGTTCCATCTATTCATTCATATTGCTGAACTCTAAAGCAGGTCTGTTCCCTTCTATCCTGCTAAAACCTTCCTGGGGGCATAAGGGAGAGGTCTTGAGCAGGCCACAGAGAAGAGAGAGAGAGGGTTCTCCCTCAAAAACACTTCAGGTACTGGGCTTGTAACTGAATAGTAGAACATATGTTTAGCATGGGCGAGGCATGGGGTTCAATCCCCAGCACCACCACAAAACAAAGCGAAAAATGCAAAAACAAACAAAAAAGCCCAACAAACTCCTTTTAAAAGTCTCCACACAAAGACTAAATTAAGTCTCTCTGCTCTAAGTGAGAAGGAAATGGGGTCCAGGGGACATTTCTTAAGAGCTCCTTCTAGAGGAAGACTCCGGGAAGACAGCAGTAGTGGCAAGTGTAGTTTTTAATCTCTCCAAATACAAACATAAAACCAAAACAAAAAGACAGCAAAAAGAGGGGCTGGGGCTGTAGCTCAGTGGTAGAGTGCTTGCCTAGCATGTGTGAGGCACTGGGTTCGATCCTCAGCACCACATATAAATAATAAATGAATAAAATAAAGATCCATCAACAACTAAAAAAAATTAAAAAAAAAAAAAGACAGCAAAAAGAAAAGCAAACGAACACCTTTTCTAACAAAATTAGACAAACACCCCAATTTTAAGTGGGGATGTAGTGGCACTCCCTCCTCCACAGAAAATCTTAATCAAGCTTCTCCAGAAATCTGCATCATAATTGATCTTAAGACTATCAGCAAAAGAGTCTCTACTGAAGAATTCAATGTAGTTAAAGTTCCTATTTCTTGTTGCTCTATCTTGCTTGGCCACGAAAGAGATCAGCACTCCAGATGCTGAATGTCCTCTTACTAGTTTTTCAAAAGAAACATTTATGGACTATCTAGTACAGTAACAATATAATATTCTATGAAAGTGTGTTTGCAAATGCAAAGTGTAACAAGAAGGACAGATCCTTTAACAAGGCCTCTGGCCTTGGGCCTGAGCTTCACAGAGACGTTTGTATTTCAGAGATAAGAGAAGTTACTAATTGAGCTCCATGGTAACAGCTGTCAGGGGGAGGAAAGAGGAGAGAAGCAGCTTTCCCTTTCTCAGGTGCTGTCCTTGAAGTCTTAACTTGCCCAGAACAGTAAAAGAAAAAGCTGCTTTTATGTGAATTTCTGCAGACTGTGAACTTCTGAGCCCCTCCCCTTAAATGCGGGGTATAAAGTTCTGGAACTGCCTCAACTTGAGGTTCAGAGGAATTACTTATAGCAAAAACTGTACCCTCTGAACCAACTGCAATCAAATTAACCTGCTTCCTGTTTCCTATCTGGTGCTTGCCTCATCTATCCCTACAACAGGGGGAAACAAACTACTAATACACACAAGACCTATATGGTAGCCCATCAGTCCAAGAGGAGCAAAAGGGAAACAGTGGGGACTCTGACTCATGAACCTGAGAACAGAAAGTGTGCAACACAGTCAGCGGGTACTTACTGGAAAATATGGAGGACTGACTTGAGAACAGCAGTTGAAACCAGAGGTGTCTGTGCTCCCAGGTAGCAGAGCAAAGGTCCTGCAGCAAGGACTGGAAAGGTTCCTGTGAACTCCCCCACCCAACTCATCAGCACTCCCTTCTAGGACAGAGGCCATGCTGGGAAGAAGCTGCTAGGAGCACAATCAAAATGGAGCAGAACAGAGACAAAGGAAACAAAGTTCAGACCAAAGTGGGGGAGGGAAACAGGCCAGGATAGCTCAGAAAGCAAGCTGCCATATATTTGAATACTATACAAAAACAAAAGAGGGAGCTCAGTGAAGAAGAGAAGCATTTTGGAATCCTGTTGCATTGTGAAGTTCAAAAAGTTAATTTTGCTAAAAATGAGCTATAGAAAAGTATCAAACTAAATACACACGAAGTTGTTATAAGGAAAAAGAAAATAAGGGCATGAATATCATCCCACAGGCAAAGAATGTAAGTTAGAAAGGCATGCCCCCAAACAACAATATTGTAAACTAATACTTCAAAATGACTTAAAAGACATTTAGAAAATATGAAAAAGAAAAACAAATCAAAATTAGAAAAATTCAGAAATGCAAAAGAAAAAAAGAAAAGCAAATATTTCAGGAATGAAGAATGAACTAGAAGGAACAGAAGAGCAAATATATATACTAAATAATGCCTTAGCAGACATAAAATGTGCAAAAGAAAAACATTTTAAAAATGAAAAATAAAATGAATTCAAGAGAGGGCTGGGATTGTAGCTCAGTGGTAGAGCGCTTGCCTCGCATGCGTGAGGCCCTGGGTTCGATCCTCAGCACCACATACAAAGTAATAAAATAAAGACATTGTGTCCATCAACAACTAAAAAAAAATATTAAAAAAAATGAATTCAAGAAAAAATGAGAAAGATTGAAGATATTGAAGAATAAATTGATGAAAAGCATCCTTTGTAGAAAAAAAGCCAAAGTGGGGGAATAGAACAAATTCTAAAAACTATGATTCACAAAATATTTTTCTAAATTTTAAAACAAAAGATTTGAAACTATAATATTGAAAAACAAATACACTATGTACCTGAAGATATCAACCCTGAATGACTAATACCAAGCCACATTGTAGTGAAATAACTATGCTGTTAGCAAAAACAAACAAACAAACAAACAAAAAAACAGGAAGGGAGGGAAGGAGAGGACAGTAGAGGGGTTGGGCAAGAAAAAGAGAGATCCTCTGGGCACCTAAGAAAAAGAACCTGAGACTCAGAACAGAAGAAATTAGATAGATAGTTTTTTTCCACAGTGTTTTTTGCCAGAGGAAATGAAGGTACTCAAAGAAAGAATGAGCCAATGATTTTAAATCCAGCAAAACTCATTTTCACATAGAAAAGGAATAGACAATTTTATCAACAGACTCAAGAGCCTTTCCTGAGGAATAAACTTCACACATCCAAACTGTCTTAGGGTGACACTAACATGAGGACTGGTGGTGGGCATTAAAAATATGCTTGACCTGTGAACTAAGGACCTGGGAAGGCTTAGCAACAATAGACATAAAGTATAGCTCTTGAAAAATGGAGTGGAAAGAGCAGATTAAAACATATGCATGTATGCATGTATATGTCTACACACAGAAACACTTCACAGCTCTGTTCATGGAAAAGGTTTGGAAGTAAACACTAATCCACTAGCAAAGAACATCCCTATACCAGAGGTGGTATTAAAATACAAATTCTCATAAAAATACAAATTATACCCATGGTAGATTCCAGTAGTAGCACAGGAAGTACACAAGTCTAGAACATCTTGTCATATAAAGCAAGGAAGCTATCAACAACAACACTCAGGTCATGTCAAAAGAACTTAGGAGTCACTTTGAAGAGAGTTTCTGCTGGTCATAGATATTAACATTTTAAGCTACAGTAATGATGATAAATACGAAGTATTGAAGCCTATTAAACACATTTAAATCCATACATGAGTTTTCAAAAAAGGAACCAGTCACCTTTGAAGTATTAGAGGGAACTAGTTTATTACCTTAAGAATTAGTAAGTAAAAAGAAAAATTCAAGCATTTACCCTTCTTTTCCTACATGAGCCATTCCATTAATAAATCAATAGTAAATGAAGTATCTCTTTATAAATATGTTCCACTAATAAATGAGAAGAGACAGAATAGTACCATTTTGCAACCCCAATTAATTAATAGATGTAGACTTAAACGTCAAAGCTGTTCCTGCCATAAAAAGAGAGAGAACCACATGTTCACATGCCTCGTATGATTTTGACAAACACCACCTAGAATCTTGCAAAGGGAGTAAACACGGATCTGGTCCAGTGTGCGCATCCAGTTGTGAAATAGTCAGGAAATACAGAGGACAAGAACATGCTGTACTGCACCCAGAGACTGCAATCAGCAAAATCCAGACTGAGAAACTCTTGAAGGCCAATGCCCTGGATTCTTTGACATAAAGTTTAAAAAAAAGAAAGGAATGGAGAGGAAATCTATAATTTAAAAGAAACTTTGGGCTGAAGGTGTAGCTCAGTGATAGAGCATTTGCTACCATGTGTAAGGCCCTACGTTCAATCCTCAGAACCATCAGAGAGAGAGAGAGAGAGAGAGAGAGAGAGAGAGACTTAAAAGGCACAGTAAATTTTAAATGTGAGACTAAACTATAATAGTATTAATGATGTGCATATACAGAATAACACTGTAAGCATGCACTGAAGTCATTATGATAAAGTCAGGATATGGTTTCATTTGTTGGGATGAAAAGACCTATGATTGGAATGGGGCACATGGAATGGGTTGGGGTTGAAAAAGTTCTTTTCCTTGACTGCACTATATTTCAAAAATGCTTACCTTAGAATAATTCATTATGTCCTATAGTTGTTTTGTATTGTTTTCTATACCTGTGCTTTATTTTCTGATGATGATGATGATGATGATGATGATGATGATGATGATAAAGCTCCCAGAAGTTTAATAAAGTATCACTTAGACTACCACTTAATGAAGTACTACTTGGCCAGTAGCTTGGTCAAATAGGCCTCTTGGAGGAGAGTTAGCTTTTAAAGTTTGACACCAGGCAAATAATCAGTCAGAGCTGAGGCACCTCAATTTCCTTTAAAGACAACTAATACATACAAACAGCATTGTAGAGACAAAGAATACAATAAACTGTTCCACGTACTCATCAATCATGGGGAAAGGAAATAACACACTTCCCTCTACCGTGGGTTAGGATTTAATGATTTTCTATAAGCAAATAAAAAAGGGGGATTAAAAAGATGAAGGAAAGCAGGTGTGGTGGCACATGCCTGTAATCTCAGCTACTTGGGACACTGAAACAGGAGGATCACAAGTTCAAGGCCAGTGTGATCAACTTGGCCTATCTCAAAATAAAGTAAAAAGGGCTGGGGATGTAGCTCAGTGGTAGAGTGTTTGCCTAGATGTGTAAGGCCATGGGCTCAATTCCCAGTCCTGGTGGCGGGGGGAAGGAAAGAGGGGAACAGAGTCATGATCAAATTCAGTGACACGTTGGGCCTCTAAACTTCCACCTGAAAAGGACCTCCCATTTTTGTGGATGGGAGTAGAGTCTGGTGCATGCTCAGAAGATGGAAGCAATTCTGCATCAAAGACAATTTTGTCTCACCAGGCAGCAAGATGGCTCTCTCAGGATGCTGATGGACCACCAGCACATTCTTTGATTTTCCCCTTTCCTTGTGGGGAAGGAAAATAATTGAACCCTCCTGAGAGAACTATTAATTAATATACTGGATAATTATTATTTTTATGTCAGGAGATATGCAAAAAGTACTTTAACTGAGACGGGTCAGGAAAGCTCAAGCTAATTTTGCAGACATCTTTTAACAAGGGCTGTAAGTGGATGAAGATTGGATAGGGGATGACTGACCTCCTGGGGAAAACCACGGACCTTGTTCTAGCCTTCACTGTCAAGTCCTCTTTTGTCTGGAGCCATGGTCATGAGTGTACTGTGCTATGGTTATCTAATTCTTGACCATTTTAATGGCTTTAAAATCTGTAAAAGGAAAACATTTCATCCAATTAAACAGAGACTTTCCAATTACAAAGCTATTAGCCATTAGAATAGACTACTAAGGAAAATTCTGCCACAAGAATCTAAAGATTCTTCTATTCAGAATCCCCAAGTTGTGGGAACACATGAAGATAGGTCAAGCCCATGTCGTGGGTATCTCCCAGGAAGTTATGATTGCACTGTCCCTTCACTGCCCAGATTGCTGGCCATCATAGCATGGCAGGAGAATAAGATGGTGGGAGTATAGACATGATTTAAGTTCAAGCCCTGATCTTTGTCACTTTCTAATTCTGTCCTTGGGCAATTTAATCCACCTCTCCTCATGTCCATGTCCTCACATGTAGAATGAGGTTGTAATCACATCCCTTTCATTAGGTTGTTGTGAGGGTTGAAGGTAACGATGAATGCAATGGGCAATTTATCTAACATTCCACAATAACTCACTAAATGTGACCCATTTTCATCATCATTATTAACCTCACTGTTGCCATTGGAAGAAGTGTTTATAAAGCAACAAGATAACTAGACAAATGGTTCTCAAAGTGTGGTCCCCAAACCAGCAACATCTGCTTCACCTGTAGTCTTGCTAGAAATGCAAATCTACCCCCCACACCCCTTAGATCTACTGAATGAGAACCTCTGTTGTGGGACCTAGCAATCTGTTTTAACAGGCCCTCCAGTGATTTCAGGCACGTTAGTGTCTGAGACCACTGATATAGAACAATCATATGTAGAGGCTTCTCCGAAGCTTTAACATCCAGAGACAAGCTTTACTTTTCCAGGAAGCCTTGCCAAAATTTTGCTTTTTTTATTGACTGAGAATAATGAACTTGAAATCTAGTTTGGATTCTATCAGTCAGTGATGCTGAAAAGAATTCATGTCTGGTGCCTCACTACCTTTTAAGTACATTGAGGGCAGAGATTGTGATTTGTCATCTAGGTGTTCCCTAGCATCTCACACATTGTCTGACAGGTTGTAGACACCTGATAAATATTCATTGCCTGAACAATAAGTGAAAAGTTAGGAGAAAGTCTGCAGACGATTATAGCATTCAATCATCAGATAAATTCACATCTAAGGAAATCTAATTTAGGATTTTGTTAAAATAAAATTTTCTGGAACTTAGAGGACACTCATTTCTTGGGTTTAGTAAGCAACTTAAACATTTTATTAAAAATATGAC
This sequence comes from Xerus rutilus, assembly GCA_028644305.1. Taxonomy (NCBI): domain Eukaryota; kingdom Metazoa; phylum Chordata; class Mammalia; order Rodentia; family Sciuridae; genus Xerus; species Xerus rutilus. Next base: position 60,259,808 of record CM053401.1, read on the forward strand.
TTCCAATTGAAATAGGAAAAAAAGATTAAGAGTGATTTTAAAACCTCAAATAACTAAATCCCCAATGAAATTGAATTTGGGACAGTACTCAGTTAGCCCTGAGGTTAAAGAGGAAACCAAAAGAAAACAAATGGGAATAAAGGATTTTAGTTATTGTTTTAGCTCCAATTCTGAGGTTAGAACCTAAAATAGACTGAAATGGCTTTTTCTTCCTCAATATATATATATTAGCAGAAACATAAATAATTATATCCCAAAGCATGGCAAAATCCAGATTAATCAAAGGAAGATAAGTAGACTAGACTGAATATAATTTAGTAAGACATGGATATATTAAATTTTTGTTTTAAGAAGGTTTCAATTAATCCCTATATCTCATTAAACATGCATCCCTGTTCATTAAAGTTTAAAATGTTTAGAACGTAGAAGTCCTATTATTAATTTGAAGTACCAAATCTTCATAGAAAAAAATGTCTTTTCCTTTAAGAATTAGTGTATAAAACTAACAACTGTAATTCCAGGAGGTATAAAAACATTAAATGCAGTTTGGCAGTCATCCACACCTATAGATTACATAGAAAAGAATTAAAAGTAATAAAAAAATCAAAGGCAGTAATGCCAGAATCATCCATATTTATTTTGCTTCTTTTATTTGACCATCTATCAGTGTAAACAGTCCTCCATGAAAACAAATGACTTTATCAATATTTTCAGGAAAACATATTTGGTCTTGTCAGTGTAAGATCTGTTGTCACCAACCTTGGAAGTTTGGTCTCTTGGCCCTGGAATAACACCTCTCTTGGAAAATTGACTTGGAGAATGAATGAAAAGCAACACCTAACTGGAGCAGCTCCTATACATTAGAGAGAGAGAGAGAGAGAGAAATCTAGATGACTGACAATGATTCCTTGGTGGCACTCGATGCAATAATGCAGAGTTAACTAATGATTTAATAAGGATGTTAGATCCATCATTTTTTACATTTGGCTTAGGAATAACAAGAGACCCTCTGGCTCTGGAGCACCATGGCAATAATTTGTAAGTAGGCTGAGAAAGATAAGGGATGTCCCAAAGAGCTTAACTTACTCTCAAGGAAAATGTACTGACTCATTCCTTCATTCATTTCTCTTTAATTTGCTCTTACTTGTACCTTTAGATGTGCTTTAGATTTTAAAAGTAGGACAATTGATTTGTTCACTTTTCTATGCCTTCTCTTGACTCTTTTGATCACTGAAATCTTAAAGAATTTCATTCTGTAAAACATTTAGAGAAATTCTGTTCACTTTTCAATATTCCTGAAATTAATAAAAACAGTTCAAAACTTTTCCTCATTTTAAATTCCACAATGTCCTCACTCTTTCTTTTTCCACTAAAATGGTTATTGATACCCTATAGCAGTGGTATTAACAACTGTGATAATGGAAAATATTGCAATATTTTTTGTTTTTTAAAAAAGTGCCTTGTCTGCTGAACCTTTGGAATTAAGAAATTTTGTGTGTGCAAGAAAGAACAAAATATCTTACCTTCCACCAGCATGTCAATGACTCTGAAAGCTCTGTCTGCAGGCTACATACAGAGCTGTACACTATCACTCTGATACTACAGAGGTTGTAAAGGCCTGTTTCAAATACTCAGCATTCAAATGACATGCACACATATGCACACCTGGCATTTCCTATAATTAATTGATAATATACCTTTTTTTTTTTTTTTTTTTTTGGTGCTAGGGATCGAATCCAGGGACACTTTACCACTGAGCTACATTCCCAGCCCTTTTGTTTTTTTTTATTTGGAGACAGGGTCTTGCTAAATTGCTGAGGCTGGCTGTGAACTTGGGATTCTCCTGTCTCAGCCTCCTGAGCTGCTGGGATTACAGGAATGTGCCACCACGCCCAGCTCATAAAATAGCCTTTTAAGAGTGGGCCTTTGTGTGGCAAATGAGCCACACAGGCTAGAGACATGCTCAGGAGACATCTCAGCCCATGTCTTCTCCCATGCCTACTTCAGAGGTCAACCAGTGTTGCAAACAACAACTGATAATTCTAGGCCCTTTCAGATGCCTGTGGTGTAGTTAGACACTGTCATTATTAGTCTTCTCCTTGGCTCACATTTGATGAAGTGATGACTTTATATGCTTAGATTAGCCAATGAATAAACGGAGGTCTTTTTGAGGAATGTTATTTGATAGTTCTGCAGAAACTGTACACTTGACTCTCATAACAATACTTGTTAGTTTGTGATAGTAGAGGTATTTTTCCTTCACTATTAGCTCCCCAACTTCTGAGTCTACTCAGTTTGTGATGAACTTCTGACCATTAACAGTTGGGCAAAGAGGGCAAGATTTTGTAATATAAAGAGGGTGATAGACTGCTGAAGCCGCCATGAGTTGGGACTTATCTCTGATGTATGTATATGGTATCCCTGCTGTAACAAGGGTCTTTTCAGTTATATATAACAAATCCTTTCTTAGGGATTAGGTGATCAGCACCGTTCCTTTCATTTCTGTGACCTAGTGGATGAAAAATGAATACACATGATCTTAAGGGAAGGCAGTAAGTCAGGCTGTATGTTCTAGGCATAATAAAAACCATTCAAGCCTGGTGTGGTGGTGCACACCTGCAATACCAGCGGGAAGGGAGCCTGAGGCAGGAGTATTGCCAGTTCAAAGCCAGCCTCAGCAATGGTGAGACCCTATCTCTAAACAAAATACAAAATAGGGCTGGGGATATGGCTCAGTGGTTGAGTACCCCTGCGTTAAATCCCTGGTAACCACCCCTCTAAAAAAAAAAAAACTATTCAAGAGGTCACAATGGTTACATGTTCCACAAGGTTCTGAGACTTAACATGGTCCAAAACACATAGCATCTTCCTCTTAAAACACCCTGCTCCTTTCTCTATTTCCATTTCTCTATGACTGATACCATTTACCCAATTACATCTAGACATGTCCTAGCATTTCTAAATCCAATTTAGGTTCCTTATTCTGAGTTGGTGGGCCATAAGTAGGAGTTGAAAGTGGACATTTAGCAGGTAAGGTGAGTTGAAAGATGAAATAGATGATTCTGGAGGGATCAGGTGGAGTCAGGATTCAGGTGGTAATGGCCCCTGCCCTTCAAAGAGACCTCAGTAGTAATCACCAGAGGGTGTCAAGAAGTCTGCTTGGAGATTTGTAACTGCTGCAGACAATGGATGACTGCTGAGAGGCTCATAGTAAGACCTATAGGTGTTGTGTTAGATATGGAGTCACTAAAGTCTATGGCTATTCTGAACAGTTTGTTATCTAGCTGAGCCACAGATAGAGAAACTGAATGTGGGTCTCTATTCTTGCCACCCTCTACTTCCCTGAGGAAAGCAGCCACCAGAATACATGATCTTGAGGAGTGTGAAGGTCAAAGACAGCATGTTGAGGTCATACTGTGTCCCTGGTCGAAGAGATAAGGTGGACGATAGGATGTAGAGCTGGGTGCAGTGGTGTGTGCCTGTAGTCCCAGATACTTGGGAGGCTGAGGTGGGGGGTTGCTTGAGCTAAAGATCTGAGAACAGCTTGGGCAACTTAGTGAGACCCTGTATCAAGAAAGAAAGAGAGAAACAAAGAAAGAAAATGGAAGGAAGGCACCAGGAAAGTTAAAACTGAGAAGAAGCAGAGTTACTTGGAAAGGATTTTGAAGACAAAGAGTGTAAATACCTATTGGACTTTTTATCAGCTCCCAACAGTTTCTCATGTGGGCAAGTCAAGATCATTCAAATGATTAGGACAGGGGCAAAGAGCAGCAAGACAAGCTGGTTCACGCCCAAGACCTTGATTGTCACTGCAATAACAGGTAAATTCGTCTGGTGAGAGAGAGGGAGAGAGGGAGAAAGGGAGGGAGGGAAGGAGAGAGGGGTGGGGGGGAGAGAAGCAGAGACGGGTGGGTGAGGAAGAAACCCTGAGGAACTGTGTAGGTTTGAAATAGCCTCTGTGGGAACGGAAAGGAAGTTAATCAGGGACACAAAAACACTCCCCAACAACCCTGTGATCCAGCTGAAGCTGGAGACTACACATTTGTTGTGGCAGCACTACACTTTGACTTGTAGTTTCTTTAGTATTGAATGGTTTCAGGAAAAGAGGAAACATTGTAGTGTTACCAAGGGAAAGCCTAAATAAACCCTCTAGCTTTACTTGCTTTGAATTGACCTAAAAATCCCGAATTTTGGAATTCATGGGCATAGCTGGGCAATGCATTACTAGTCTCCCACTAGCTTTGCTGCAGGTGACACCTCTGACACGAGGGTTATGATGATAATGGTTGATTACTCTTCAGTGCCCCTAAGCCTGCTTTTGCTGAAAACACTGACTCTTCACTGGGGCCTACAGATGTCCAAAGGACGACTAGAATGGGATTAAAGCCTTGGTATCTGTTTCCATGTTGTCGTTATTCTCCTTTGTGGCCTCGACTTTGGGGTCAGAGTCTACTCAGTTCTGTATCTTGATCTGTTGAACATTTGAGATACATTTAGTCCAAAATGATAATATAGGGTGAACTTGACCTAGACTTGCCCACTCTTCCTCCTAGAAGACCCCGTCTATTCCCAGATAAGACATTATTCACCTATCTCTATCTCATTATTTCCATCCTATATCTGCAACCCCTTAGCCCCATGGAGTTGAGAAGCTGATTTGTGAGCAAAGCTCCCTCTTCTCCATTCTTTGGCCACCAAATACAGGCTTTCTTTCTCACTAACACTGTCTCTTGAGTGTCTCTTGGATTTTTCATGGGATGAGTCGCCATCTGGGGCCAGTAACAGCAGGGGTGGCACAAGCTTTGGCATTCACAAAGCAGAGGCAGTGGTATACAATAAGGTAAGGGAGTGAGATGGAGGCAAATGAAATCATTCACTGTGTAGGTCTAGGTTGGAAAGGAAGACACAATGGTTAATCTTATGTGTCAATTTGGCTGGGCCACAGTGCCCAGATGCTTGGTAAACAAAATTCTTCAAGTTTTTGTGAGAGTGATTTCAGAGGAGATTAAATCAGGACTCTGATTAAATCAGGACTCTGGCTTCCTATTATGTAGGTGGGCCTTTTCCAATCCATTGAAAGGTCTAAATAGAACAGAAGACTGAATTTCCCCAACCAAGAAGGAATTCTGCCAAAGGACAGCTTTCACAACATGGGTTCCTCCTTGAATCTCTAACCTGTTGTCCCCTACCCCCTGTAGACAATGGACTGGCAGCCTCTGTAATCATGTAAGCCAGTTCCTTAAAATGAAGCTCTTTCTAGATACACACACACCCTACTTGTTGTGTTCTCTGGAGAACTTTGATTAATATAGAAGGTAAATCAGGACAGAGGGGAAGAACCGGGTGAAGGGACATCAAGGTATCAGAGCCCCAAAAAGCAAGTTCAGTGAAGGAAACACTGTGTGGGAGTAGGAAGGATGTAAGTCACTACCTTCAGAGCGGGGAGAGTCTCAGATTTCAGAGTGCGTCTGAATAAGAACAGTCAGGGAATAAAGGTAGACAGTGCTGAACTGACAGAACCCTGAGGCCTGGGAGCTGGATGGGCTTCATGTGCACAATGAAGGGGTGTCTCCCACTTGAGTGTGGGGCTTAGAATGGACAGAGGAGATGGGGAGCCAGCTTGTCAGTAGACAGGAAGAGCTGCCTGCTAAAATTGTCCAGTGTCCTTGAGCTCCTTTGCCTAGCATGAAGGCCCTTCTTGACTCAGCAATTTGTACCTTCCTGGTTCAACTCTGCCCAGCCCCAGCCCAGCCTGGCTTCAGCCACACTGACCTTGTCTCATGATCTCTGGAAGCACACTATGCTCTCAGCCTTCAAGCCTTTGCACATCACATTCTTCCTGACTGGCATTCTGATCCTAGCCCCACTCCTCTCTTTCCATACTGCAGGCCTAAAATGAAGCCAAAACAAAAAACAAAAAAAATCCTCACTTTGACCACCACTACCAATAAACCAATGGCTATCCAGGCAATAGTCTCTTAAAGAGTCAGGAAAATTTCTTTTTATACTCAGTGATGAGTTGAACTTTCAATGGAGCAAATTGCACTTTTCTATGGAACTGCAGATTCTACAAATCCTTTGAAAAGTTTCAGATTGCTCAGTCTCAATAACATCCCAGGATCTGAGCTATCTGGTTCAGTTCAGGTAGCATCAGAGAATCGTATTAATTACTTGCAAAGACGATGATGAGCTCACAGCAGGTAGCAAGATACAGGTTTGCCTCTCCAAGTTCTTCATTTTTGCATATCCAGAATGGCATATTGTGCATTGCCCTTTCTCTGCCAGACTTCCAACTGCAATGTTTAGTGCAGCTATATGTTTTTTTGCATTGATTTATCTTACTATTCTTGATTTTCTCCCTACAGCTTCTCTTGAACTTAGTGCTTTATTCAAAAAGTGGTAAATAAAACATGAGTCTGGTTTTAGCATTTAAAGCATGAGGTAGTGTGATAAATAGATACCTGGACAGATGGTAATCAATTACACTTGATTCATGGCTTTCTAACTGATACCTGGATCAGAGACTCTGGCAGTAAACTTTAAGGAATCAGGTTCCTGATTTCCTCCTTGGCCTGAGTAAATTCACCCCTGTGACTCATTTTTTCCCTCCATATAAATTGCATGGAGGCAAGGAGTCGCCTTAGGAACAATTCCATTGCAAGTGGTTACCTTGCATGTTACTCTTCTTCCCGGCCATGGCCCTCAAGATCTCCCTAGTGATACAAAGGACATTACGGATGTAGCTCCACCTACCACCAGTCTCCCACAAGTGACCCTTCTCTTTATAATTAAGTAAGCTGAAGCATTCAGTGGAAGAAATAAAGTATGATTCCCTTCTTTCTTAAACTAAATACTCTTCTTCCTTAATAAACTTCTTTTTCACTGTGAAATTGAAAACACAGCTTTTTCCTGATGACCAGATGGCCCAGCAAATTTAATCACTTCAAGCACTCCACACTTCCTCTCCACTGCCCTCCATGGTGAGGAAATCAAGAGGCAAACTCCTCATTTCTCCCAGATGCCAACCCCCTTGAAAACTTTCCCCAACACTGTTATAAAAACCAGACATGCATGAGCAATGAAGTTGGAGAAAGCAAATGTTACTTTAGGCTATAAAACAAAACCAAAAAATCTTTCAGAAAAGGGTCATAATAAATAAATAACAGAAATAAGTCAGAACTATATTCTTGATTAATATTTAATTCAACAGGAATGGCAATAGCTGTGTGAATTAAAAGTTTCCTTGAAGTTCTTATTTACTACTCCAGAAAGTAAAGCAAGGAAATTCAGATAGATAATGTTGGACAGAAGCTCAGCCACATCAATTAATATCCACTTAATACTGTGAACTTCATGATTGCTTAGTATATCCTTTTATATACATTCTTAGTTGTCAATGGATTTTATTTATTTATATGTAGTGCCGAGAATCAAACCCAGTGCCTCACACATGCTAGGGAAGTGCTCTACCACTGAGCCACAATCCCAGCCCAGTATATCCTTCTTTGATGGTCTAACTTAGACATATTGATTGAACTTTCCAAACTTGTTTCTTCTATCTTAAAAAAAAAAATGGATACCTTAGGCTTAGCAATATATATATTAAAAACACAAGGAAAGAAATTCATGTTGGCAAGGTATTTTCAAGCGCAGATAAATTAACTACATAAAGAGGAAGTTATTCCCATAATTGGGTCTCTCGTATCATCAGGAAATCAATCCTCACCTCCTTCCTCAAACCAATTTTGAAGATAGTGACTAATACTCTTGCTTACATGGGAAACAATAACTCCATTATTGCTTAAAATAATAGCCTGCAAGGGTTGCTAGGAATTGTCAAGAAAAATTAGTTTGCTACAAGGATTTTTACTAACAGAGTTGTGAAGTGAAACCAAAACTGAAGGAGCAGCACCTATTCTGCATTAGAAAATTATGTTCTTAGAAAATGTTTAAGCAAGCCAAACAGTGGTGCACGCCTGTAATCTCAGCAATTTGGAGGACTGAGGCAGGAGGATTGCAAGTTCAAGGCTAGCCTGGACAACTTAGCAAGATCCTGTCTCAAAATAAAAACCAAAAAATGACTGGAGATGTAGCTCAGTGGAAGAGCATGGTAATAAAACCATCATTCAGAAATAAAGCAGGTTATACAGGTGCTGGCCTCAGGGCTTATATTATGTACTTTCCCACCCTTGAGAAGTTTCATTTTATAACATGCAACTCGACTGGACTCCTGCACTCTATTCTTTTCCAAAAAGAACTGGTAACCATGAACCTTTGCTTTTGATAATTTTTTGTAAACTTTAATAAATCAGAAGCCTTAGATGGACACAAAAAGATTGTTTATATGACAATTCCTCCCTAGGAAAGAATGGAAATCTTTTTGAGTTCAACAGGAAAAAACAACCACTTGCTAATTCAAGACAGTAAAAACTTCCCTCATCATAAAGACATAAAAACTAATGAGGGTTTTTTGGTTTTTTATGGTACCAGGGATTGAACTCAGTGGTACTTGATCACTGAGCCACATCCCCAGCTCTATTTTGTGTTTTATGTAGAGACAGGGTCTCACTGAGTTGCTCAGTGCCTTGCCTTTGCTGAGGCTGGCTTTGAACTCGCAATTCTCCTGTTTCAGCCTCCCAAAGTGCTGGGATTACAGGCGTGTGCCACCGTACCTGGTAATGAGGGGTTTTGATAGTGTTGTTTATTGGTGATTTCATGCACACTATTATTAGCTGGGCATGGTGGCACACGCCTGTAATCCAGCACTTTCTGAGACTGAGACAGGAGAATCGCGAGTTCAAAGCCAGCCTCAGCAATGGCAAGGCACTAAGCAACTCAATGAGACCCTGTCTCTACATAAAACACAAAATAGGGCTGGGAATGTGGCTCAGTGGCCGAGTACCCCTGAGTTCAATCTTTGGTGTCCCCCATTTCCCATGCCCCCCAAAACCTACTATCATTTCAAGCAATAGTCTGAATGCTAATGACTCCAGGAAGGAGAGCAACACAGAGTCACATCTTGTCCCTCTTCCATATGACACTGCAACCTGGACTTTGAACTAAAAGGTCACAGAACATTTATATTTTCTAATCAGTAAGAAAAATATTTCCTTGGTGCAAAGGAGTGAACATCACCTAATATTTCATAGTAATTGTTCAGCAAGGAAAATAGTGTGCAATAGAAAAAAATAAAAAGCCCGCAAAGCTTAGTTCCAAAAATAAACTTTATGCAATCACAGGAAGCATTTAGATCCCTTTTTTTCCCCTCTTGCAGGAAAATGGAACTATCTCTGGGACACAGGAAATAACACAAGTTTTAGAAAATCCCTGTGGTATGAGAAAAAAAACTTCAAGTGGATTTCTGAGTCCCATAAATGACGACATAAAGGACAACAGATGTTCAGAAACTGAGATACCCCGACAAGAAGTAATTGATTTGTAGTGGTGAGAGTGACAACTCCAAGTAAGGTGCATGAAAATAGGGCACAGAGTCACACATACAGCACTACATAGGTACATCTGCACACAACTAGCTCTTGGCTTCTTATTGGCAAAAAGAGCAAGAAGAGTAATGATGGCAAGAAGAGCCGAAGAAAGGAGGATGACAGGTGGGACAAAAAGTGGACAGGACTCTTATATTAGAATGCAGGCAGTTCCCACAAAAATTAGTAGAAATATGGGTACGTCAATATTGATGGGACAACTTAGGAAAAGCCAACAATCCAATTCTATAAATATGCAAAAATTCATACTACAAAATATAATCGTTAGGTAGAAAAGATAGCATGCTACTATCTGACTGCATCCCTCGAAATTCTTATGGTGAAACCTAATCCCAAATGTGAGAGGTGGGACCGTAAGGTCACCACAATTCTACATTCAAGAGTGGGAGTGCTGGGGTTGTTGCTCAGTGGTAGAGCGCTAACCTCACATGTGTGAGGAACTGGGTTTGATCCTCAGCACTGCATAAAAATAAATGAATAAAGAAAGATATTGTGTCCATCTACAGCCAAAATAGTATTATAAAATGAAGAATGGGATTAGCACCATCAGAAGAGGCTTAATGGAGCTTGGTCTTGTCTTCCTCTTTTGTCATGTGAAGTTGAAGACAGAAGACATCATCTTTAAAGTAAAATGTAAGTCCTTACCAGCCACCACATCTGCTAGTGTCTTGATCTGGGATTTCCCAGATTCCAGAATCATAAGAAATACATTTCTATTACTTTAAAAATCTAAACTGGGCACAGTGATGTGCACCTATAGCCCAGCTACAGGCTGAAGCGGGTGGATCACTTGAGCCCAGGTGTTAAAGTTCAGCCTGGGCAACACAGCAGCACCTCATCTCTAAATAAACAAACAACCCAGTCTAAGGTGTTGCCTGTCTTCCTTCCCTCCTCTCTCTTTCCAGCAGTCCAAAAGGACTGACATTGCAGTTTCATCAAATTTAATTATAGATGTCAAGAGAATAAATCCTTTAAAATCTAGGATACCCACTTAGGAGTGCAGTTCTGACATTGCTTCACAGGGCACAGTAGGAGGCAAACATTTTTATAATCCCACAAAAGGCTTATCAGTTAAGTCCTTCTCAGGATGAAAACTCAAAAGTAGTTTATATGGAGCAAATTAGGAAGAATTTCAGCTTTTGTAGAGATCTCTCCCTTGTGGTTTTAGTGTAAAAGGAGATTCCATAAGACCTTCTGAAGATCATCTATGCTGTGACAGTATATGACTACATTTTGAATTTAACAGGTCATTAATAATATGCTAAATTGCATTTAACAGATTGGAAATGCAGTTTTTTAAAAAATCACTTTATTGTTGTGTTTATTTATTTATTTTTATGTGGTGATGGGGATTGAACTCAGGGCCTCATGAATGCTAGGCAGGTGCTTTGCCACTGAGCTACCTCCTCAGCCCGGAAATGTAGTTTTATATGATTTTTTAGATTCTTGGATTTTGGCAGCAGTAATTAAGCAGACTGGAACACTTAATCATTTACATCATCAAAATATGTATTTCCCTTATGTTCTACTGTCACGTGCCACTGCCATCATCCTTATCCAGGTCCTGTTCCCTCCTGATTGTGTTCCTGTGATGGCATCCAACTGTTTCCACTGCTTTTGTTACTGAATGCCCTTCCCTTGTCCTGCCACCACCAGCACCAGCACCACCAGTCACCACCACCTCATTTCCTGCATTTGGCTGGACCAATCTTTCTAAAAATATGGCTTCTATTAAGTCATGTCTAGAGTCAAGAACTTACCAGTGTCTGTTTCTTGGTAAGCTTGTAAAGGTAATGATGCATGCAACATAATTGTAGCACACATTGCCTTATAACAATGTAATCCAGTGATCACTCCATTTCAGAACACTAGTGCTGTTTCATTCTTACTTTAGCAGCTGCATGGTACTCCATGGTACGCATGTTCCATAATTTCTCTAACAAGCTTCTGGGTAAGGGAATAGGTTCAAGTAGGAAGGCGGATATATGTATTTCTCCACATTGTATTCTAAGGTTTTATTTCTGTACAAACCCACAAATGTAAAAATAAGTTAAGAAACAGAACAATACCCATGACTCCATTCAACCTCACAACTTAAAAAAAAAATTGAAGTTTACTAATACCATACCTGTTCTTTGTGCTCCTTTCCTTACTTATGCTCCTGCCTCATACCCTAGAAGTAACTTTAAACCTAATTTTAATGTTTACCACTCCATAGGTTTTTAAGAAAATTTTATCCCACATATATATGGCAAGACCAGACATGCATTGGTTTTGCCTGCTTTTGAGCTTTATGAAATAATCAGACACTGCAAATTATCTTCTGTTATGTGCACTTTTCTCACATTATGTTTCTAAGATTCATCCATTTTATAAAAGTAGCACTGATGCATGATATTCTACTGTGTGACTACTATAGTGAATTTATTTATTCTTCTATAACAAGATGTCTTGGTCTGTTGAAACTGCCATTTAGACTGGGTAACTTATAAACAATAGGAATTATTTTCTCACAGTTCTGGAGGCTGAGAGGTCCAAGGAAAAGGTGTCTTATGAAGGTCTACTTCTGGTTCAGAGATGGCTATCTTTTCACTATAACCTCACATGGTGGGAGGGAGGGACTAACTAGCTCTTTGGGGTCTCTAAGGGTATTAAAAGCCATGAAACATTCATGACCTCATCATCTCCTCAAAGCCTCTCTTCCTGGTACTATCACCCTGGGGATTAAGATTTCAACATTTGAATTTGGGGAGCTGTATTAGATTTTTGTCAGTATAATGAAAATCTAATACCCACTACATATAAAGAACACAAAGTTTACATAACTCACAGTTTAGGAAGTTCAAGGGCATGGCGCCTCCATTGGCTCAGTTCTCAACAGCATCACGTCATGGCAGATAACAATGGGGGAGCATGCAAGTGATTACATCTTGAAACAGGATACAAGTGGTGGTGGGTGGTGGCTTTTATAACAGCCTCCTTTTGAGACAGACCAAGGATCTCTGGGGAACCACATTTGGAAGGCACATCTCCAATGACCCAAGGACCTCCACCAGGCCCCACCACCTCCCAATAGGGCTCCCAGTGGACCAAGACTTCAATCACAATAGACTCCTGGAGGACACCAAGCCACACCCAACACAGCAGGGAAGCACGTTCAAACCATAGCAGGCAATTGGATTATTTGTAGATTTTTTTCTAGTTTGAACAGTGCTGCTATGAACACTCTTACACACTCCTGGTAACATGTACAAGGAGTTCTCTGGAAATACCTAGAAGCAGAGTAGTAAGCTACGTGACTACAATACTACAACAGTGTTCCCAGAAATGGTCGTGCCACTTCACTGCCCCTGCCAGCACTGTCCATGACACATTTCTTCTAACACTTTATCAGGCTTCTTAATTTTTATAATCTAGTAGGTGTTGAACAGCATCTCATTGGTTTCCATCTGCCTTTTCCTGATCATTAATGGGACTGAGCTTGTTCTGTTTATTGGTGATTCATGTTCTCTGCTCAGTTTCCAATAAAACCCCTTTATTGATTTGTAAGAGTTCTTGAATTATTCCCAATGACTAATTCTCTGTGGTTTGACATGCTTCAAGCATCTTCCCCATTTGTGGCTTATTTTACTCTCTACATGATGTCTAAACAGACATTTTAAATTGTAATATAAACAAATTTATTCTTTTATGATTAGTGCCTTTTGTATCTTGTTTAAGACGTTCTTCCTATGGTCAGAAAAATCTAAACATTTCTTCTAAGTTCTAAAAGTTTGTCTTAAATATTTTTACATGGCACAAGGTAAGGATCCATTTTTTCCCACCTGGATAATCAATTGTCCCATCCCAATTTTTCCAGTGATCTGCAATACCCTTTTTTATCATAGATCAGTTCTCAATATTCAATGGACTATTTCAAGTCTATTTTTCCAATTTTCTATTCTTATATCAAACAAAACTGTCTTAATTACTATAGATTTATGTACATCTTGATAGAGTAAGTTGTCCCCTTTTAGAACTCCACAGCTATTCCTAGATCTTTGCTCTTCATGTAAATTTAAAAACCAGTTTGTTGGGCTTTTATTTATATATTTATTTTTGGTACCAGGAATTGAACTCAGGGGCACTCAGCCACTGAGTCACATCCTCAGCCCTAGTTTGTTTGTTTTTTTAATTTTTTTATTTAGAGACAGGGGCTCACTGAGTTGCTTAGTGCCTCGCTGTTGCTGAGGCTGGCTTTGAACTCACAATTCTCTTGTCTCAGCCTCCCGAAGTGCTGGGATTACAAGCATGCGCCACCGTGCCCAGTTTGTTGGGCTCTTTTAAAAGGGAGAATTATGTTTCATGGGATGCCTTTTTGTACTTTTAAAATTTTGTCTGGAGGGCTGTGCCGGGGTTGAACCCAGGGCCTCACACATGCTAGGCAAATGCTCTATCAATGAGTTAAATCTCTAGCCCTGTGAAAAACATTTTTAAAAAAAATCTCATAAGTGTGTATTATATCAAGGTCAGACCATATTTCATGTCACTCAAGGCTCTCTGTATTCTGATCCATCCTATTTTTCATCCTGTTACCCTTTTTACATGTATGAAGCTACATCTCCAGCAGGCTCCCTGCATGTACAATTTTGAGTCCACTCTTACGCTCATCATTTTTTAAAAATTCTTTTACTTGTAGATGGACACAATATCTTTATTTTATTTATTTATTTTTATGTGGTGCTGAGGAACGAACCCAGTGCTTCACATGTGCAAGGCAAGTGCTCTACCACTGAGCCACACCCTCAGCCCCTACCCTCATCATTTCTTGCACAAATTATTTCTTCATATTCAACCACTTATTCTTTATTTATTCTTCAAGCCTGGAGATCTTCTTCCCCTAATCCACCCCCTCCCTTTTTTTAGTTGTAGATGGACACAATATCTTTATTTATTTTTATGTGGTGCTGAGGATTGAACCCAGTACCTCACGCGTGCGAGGCAAGTGCTATACTACTGAGCCATGACCCCAGCCCCCTAATCCACTCCTTAAAAGAGCAAATGTACCATAAGTCAGGTTTAGGCTCTTATTTATTTTAAAATCCACTGAATTTGTAATAGTTCAGTGTCCTCAGTTAAAGTATGAGCTCCCCAGCAGCAAGCGTGGGCTGAAAAAGAGTTGAAGGAATTGGTTCTTCTCAGTGTTAAATGTATTTTAGATTAACCATGATCGCCAGCCTTTGGGTCCAATCACAATAAAGCTTTTTAGTTTTCCTATGCTGGCTTTCTGTGGTATTTGATCTGGGTGAGTAGCTATGTTTAGTGAGCTACGAGAGAAAGCCAACATCTAATGGAATTTATTTGCAAGTGACTTTTACAATGTAATTTGAAAATACCTTCATCAGCAGAGACAGCTTAATAACATGATATCGTGGTGGTTTACAATGTATCTGTATAGTTCTCCATTTGAAGAGATGATAAAGAAACAACTGTGTGGACCATAATTAAATCTATTAGGCACAGTGTGAAAGATAATGTTTAAACAACAGTTCAGCAGCTGCAACACCCATACCCTTCAGTGGGTTTTTTATGGCTTGAAACATACATAGTTGAAAAGAATTTATTATTTCTTATTTCTCAATTTTAAAAAAATGAAAATCTTTATGGCTTGACATATTTTTCTAAAAGAAAGCTGGTGTGAATCTAAGGGCCCAAACTAACCTGCAGTATAAAATTATCAAAGGCAGAAGGTGTAAGCAAGATGAAACAAAAACTCACAGCTATGGAACTTTAAAGTACCTAAAAGATTAAAAATGATAAACAGCAGTAGACACTGAAATATACAGAAACTTTTTGTCTTCTTTTAATTAAAGAACATTTTTGTATTCAAATCATTTTTCTATTAATGAATTCTGTTGCTAACGACCTGACGTTCAGGAAGAACTACTTTGCAATTAATAAGTTGTAAGTGTGGCACGTCTCTGTTTTATATAGACCATCCAATTACAGAGTTTCACATTTTCAGAGCTCTTTTAGGGACTTAAAACTGAAGATTGGATTTAAATGTTCATTAAGTAACAGTTTCTGATTAGGAAAGTGGTGTACCACTAAGTTCTAATGTTACTATGCTCTATGGAAACTTTAAGCCAACTTATTTAAAAATAGTTTAAAATGTGATAACAATTTGCTGCTCCAGATCACACAATAGGATGTGGCAAAGGAAGAAAATGAAACAACTGAATTGATTATTATTCAATTTTCAATCTGAACTCCAAATTTCAGTAGTTACTCAAACTTACAAGCAAAAGGAAGAGAATGATCATTTAGTTTTCCAATATGGTGTCTTAAGAGAGAGAGACTTTGAAAAAGTAATTTTAAAATAATCTTATATGGAAATTGTGACATTTTAGATATTTAAAAATGTTAGTGTCTTATAAAAATATTATTCTAAGCTGGGTGCAGTGGCACATACCTATAATTCCAGTGGCTTGGGAGGCTGAGGCAGGAGGACAGCAAGTTCAAAGCCAGCTTCAGCAAAAGCAAGGTGCCAAGCAACTCAGTGAAACCGTGTCTCTAAATAAAATACAAAATAGGGCTGGGGATGTGGCTCAGTGGTCAAGTGCCCCTGGTACCCTCCCCCCCAAATGAGTAGAAAAAGTACTATCCTGAAAAGCATAATGCACTATCAGAAAGCAAATCATTAATGCATAATTTTTAGAGCTTTGTTGAAATATAACTGATGCATAATAAATTGTACATATTTAAAATGTACACTGACCAATGTATATACCTGTGAAACCACTGTCAGAATCAAGCTAGCAAATATTTCTGTAACTTCCAAAAGTTTCTTCATTTCCTTTTTAATCCATCCCTCTCTCCACAGCCCTTACCCTCTAGTACCCATCTCCAGGTGGTATTAATCACTGTCACATAATTGAATTTGCATTCTGGAAAACTACGTAAAGTGCAATTATGCTGGTTATACCATTTTTTGTCTACCTCTTTCATTTAGCATTATTATTTTAATAGTTGTTATATCAGTAATGCATTCCATTTTATTGCTGAGGAGTATTCTGTTGTTTAGATATAACATACTTTAGCCATTCACTTGTTGTTGCATATTTGAGTTATTTCCAGTTTTGAACATTATAAACAAAGCTGCTAGGAACAATATACATGTAAGTCTTCATGTAAATATATGTCTTGTTTCTCTTGAGTAAATATTGAGAAGCAGAATAGATTTTATAGAGAATGAACCTTTAACTTTTAAGAATGTGCCAGAAAGTGCTCCAAAGTGGGACTCTTTTACGTTCTCACCAACAGTGTATAAAAGTTCCAGTGGATCTGCATTGCCACAAATACTTGGTGTGGTCAATCTTTTTTTCTTTTGAAATGGGGTCTACACAAAGTTGTCTAGGTTGGACTCAAATTTGCAGTCCTCCTGCTTTAGCCTCCCAAGTACCTGGGATTACAGTTATGTACCACTGCTCCTGGCTTGGTCAATCTTTTTAACTGTAGCCATTTTAGTAGTTTAAATTTGCATTTCCCTATTAACTAAAAATGTTGGGTATTTTTATGCTATTTTTCAATGATATAATTTCTTTGGTGAAATGCCTATTCAAATCTTTTGCCCATTTTTGGCTAAGGAACTAAACAGAAACTTCTCAGAAGATATATAATTGATCAACAAATATATGAAGAAATGTTCAACATCTCTAGCAATCAGAGAAATGCAAATCAAAACTACCCTAAGATTTCATCTCACGCCAGTCAGAATGGCAATTATCAAGAATACAAACAACAGTAAGTGTTGGCGAGGTTGTGGGGAAAAAGGCACGCTCATACATTGTTGGTGGGACTGCAAATTGGTACAACCAATCTGGAAAGCAGTATGGAGATTTCTTAGAAAACTTGGAATGGAACCACCATTTGAGCCTGCTATCCCACTCCTGGGTCTATGCCCAGAAGACTTAAAAACAGCATCCTACAGGGCTGCAGCCAGTTCAATGCTTATAGCAGCTCAATTCACAATAGCTAAACTGTGGAACCAACCTAGATGCCCTTCAATAGATGACTGGATAAAGAAGCTGTGGTATATATACACAGTGGAATATTACTCAGAAATAAGAAAGAATAAAATTATGGCATTTGCAGGTAAATGGATGGTGTTGGAGAACATTATGCTAAGTGAAGTAAGCCAATCTCAGAAAACCAAAGGCTGAATGTTTTCTCTCACTAGTGGATGCTGATCCATAATGGGGGTGGGGGTGGGGACATGGAAGAAATGGAAGAACTCTGGATAGGGCAAAGAGGAGGGAGGGAAAGGGAGAGCACATGGGGGTAGCAAAGATGGTGGAATGAGACGAACATCACTACACTAGTTGCATGTATGAAGACACAAATGGTGTGATCTTATTTACAACCAGAGAAATGGAAAATTGTACTCCACATGTGTACTATGACTTGAAATGCATTCTTCTGTTTTAAAAAATAAAAATTAAAAAAAAAAGAAAAAAATCTTGCCCATTTTTAAATTGGGTTGTCTTATTAATGGGTAATAAGAGTTCTTTCTATATTTTGGATAGAAATTCTTTGTTAGGCATTTGTTTTACAAATGTTTTCTGTCTATAAATGGACTTTTAATTTTACCAGCTGTCTGTTCTAGTTTTAGAGTGATTTGGGGGTCTTATTTAGGAAATTTTGCATAACTCAAGGTCATTAAGATATTCCCCTATATTTTTCTTTCTGGGAGATTTACAGTTTTCATTTTTATATTTTAGGTATTTAGGTTTTTTTGTTTGTTTATTTTGTTTTGTTTTTGTGGTGGTAGTGCTAGAGATTGAACCCAGGGCCTCTTCTTATATGCTAAGCAGGCATTCCACCACTGAGCTACATTTTCCCCACTGTTTTTTTTTTGGGGGGGGTACCGAGGTTTGGACTCAAGGGCACTCAACCACTGAGCCACATCCCCAGCCCCGTTTTATATTTTATTTAGAGACAGAGTCTCACTTAGTAGCTTAGTGCCTTGCCATTGCTGAGGCTGGCTTTGAACTCACGATTCTCCTGCCTCAGCCTCCCCAGCAGCTGGGATTA
>CM053401.1:60278882-60294791 GCA_028644305.1 Xerus rutilus
AAGCATGCGCCACCTTACCCAGCCTACATCTCTCCCTTTTGACACATTTTGTAGAAGTGCAAGGTAGTAAGGTACAGGGAGAGGGTCACTTCTTTGCAAAAAGTTGTCTAACTGTTCAAGCACAATTGTTGAAAAGATTCCATTCTCCATTGAGTTGCCTTGACACCATTGCTCTAAATAACGTCACCAAACTTGTGTAGTCTATGTCTTCATTCTCTATTCCTTCTCATGGTTCTATATTTCTACATTTGCACCAAGACCACATTGTCTTGATTGCTATGCTAAAGTTTTATAATAAGTCTTGAAATCAGGTGATATAAGTCCACAACTTTAATATTTTTTCTTCAAAAACTGTTTTGGCTATTCAGGTCCCTTTTTATATAATTTTTAGAGTTGTCAATTTCAATAAAAATGTCTCATGATTTTGGTGGGATTACATTGAATATAGTTCAATTTGGGCAGAACTTTTGTCTTAACAATAGTGAGTCTTCCAGTCATGAACATGGTACCTCTCACCATTTACATGTTCACTCTTTTTTTTTTTTTTTAAATATTTTTTCAGTTGTAGATGGATACAATGTCTTTATTTTATTGCTTTGTATGTGGTGCAGAGGATCGAACCCAGGGCCTCACGCATGCAAGGCAAGCGCTCTACCGCTGAGCTACAATCCCAGCCCTACATGTTCACTCTTATTACTGTTTTCTAGTTGTTAGCGTAACAGATCTTCTATATCTTAACTTTATGCATAAATATCTCATGGGGTTTTTTGAGGGGATGCTATTGTAAATTAGACTTTTAAAAAATTCAATTCAATTTCTAATTGTTCATTGCTAGTATATAGAACTAAAATTGGTTTTTGTACATTGACCTTGAATATTGCAATCCTGCTAAATTCACTTATTAGTTCTAGATGCTTTTTTTGAAAATTCTTTGGAATTTTTTCCATAGACAATGGAGTCATCTATGAACAGTTTTTTATTTCTTCCATTCTAATCTGTTTGCTTTTGTTTCATTCTCTATTACGCTGTGTAAGACCTCCAGTCTGATATTGAATAAAAGTGGTGAGCTTGGAGAGCTCTGCAGTCAGTCTTCACCATTAGCTATGATGTTAGCTGTAGGTTTTGGTTTTGGTTTTTTTGTTTTGTAGGTACGTTTATTTGGTCAAAAAAGGAACAACAAATTTTGTGTATGCTTTGTGTATATCTAATGAGATAAACATGTTTTCCTTCTTTAGTCAGTTCTTTCTTTAATCTGCTATTTTTTTTTTTTTTTTGGTTCCAGGGATTGAACTCAGGGGCACTCAACCACTGAGCCACATCTCCAGCCCTTTTTTGTATTCCATTTAGAGACAGGATCTCACTGAGTTGTTTAGGGCCTTGCTAAATTGCTGAAGCTGGCTTTGAACTTGTGATCCTACTGTCTCAGCCTCCTGAGCTGCTGGGATTATAGATGTGCACCACCATACCCAGCTAATCTGCTGTTTACATGGATTGCTTTTCAAATATTACATCAAACTTGAATTTGCAAAAAAAACCCTCTCAGTCATAACTTTTTTTTTAAATGTAATGCTGGATTTAATTAAGATGTCACTGAGGATTTTTTTGTTCCTGTTAATGAGAAATATTTGTTGTCTTCTTTTCCTTCACTGTCTGGGTCGTGTTTTGAGTACCAGATCAATTCCACCTTCATCCAATGACTTGGGAAGTGCTTCTTCCTCTTCTGTTTTCTGGAACAGTTTGTATAACTAGCATTATTGCTCCCCTTAATGTTGGGTAGATGTTGCCAGTGAATGCATCTAGGGCTGGAGTTTTCTTTGTTGGTTCTTAATTACAAATTATATTTCTTTACATAATTTATGACTATTCAGGTTATCCATTTCTTGAGTGAGGTTTGATAGTTTCCTTCAAGGCATTAATTTCATCTAAGTTGTCAGGTTTATGGGCATAAAGTTGTTGGTAATAGTTCATATTGTCCTTTTAATTGTAGAATCCTAGTGATATTTCCTCTTCATTTGGTGATTTATGTCTTCCTTCCCTTTCTCTTTTTTTAATGAGTCTAGCTAGACTTTTGTTCACCTTTACAAAATGGCAACTTTTGATTTCACTATTTCCTCCATTGCTTTTCTTCTCAACTTCATTGATTTTCTTCTTTCTTCTCTTGCTTTGGGTTAGATTTTCTCTTCTCTCTCTAGGTTCTAATGTGGAACATCACTTCATTGATAGGAGATCTTTCTTTCTTTCTAATGTAAGTACTTAATGCTATAAATTTCCCTTTAAGTTGCACTGCTTTAGCTGCATTCCATAAATTTTGATATGTTTTGTTTTCGTTTCTATGTAATTCCAAATGTTTTATAATTTCCCTTGCTTCCTTGTTGAACCATGAATGATTTAGAATTGTTTTCTCTTATTGTCATATATTTGGGAGTTTCTGGATATCCTTTTGTTATTTTATTCTATTTCATTCTTTTATGAATATTTTACATGATTTGTTATATTAAATGTGATTAAGTATGTTTATGGCCTGGAATGTGGTCTAACATGTTATATATCCCACATGCTTGGGAAAATAGTATGTTCTTGGCTGTTTTGAGTGGCCTACAAAATGTTTGGTGTTATTTAGGTCTTATAATCCTTACTAATTGTCTATTCTTGACCCATTGATTACTGAGAGAGACCTATTGAAGTCTCCAACTGTAATTGTGAATTTATTTACTTTTAGTTCTATTTTGGCTCCTTGTATTTCAAGGCTGTTTTGTTAGGTGGATACATGTTTAGAATTGCTACATCTTCTTGCTTATAATACCTTTATCATTATATAATGTCTTTATTCATCCCTGGTGATGTTCTTTGCTCTTTGGTATCTGAGGTAATAGTCATTTTACTTTTGTTTTTTAAAAAATATTTTACTTTATTATTTATTTTCATGCAGTGCAACAGATCAAGCCCAGTGCCTCACACATGCTAGGCAAGCACTCTGCCACTGAGCTCCCCAGCCCTCTACCTTTGACTAATGTTTTTTGTTTGACAAAAATTTCATTTGTATCTAAGATGGTTTTCTTAGCCAGTTGTGGTGGCCCATGACTCCAGAGACTGGGACAGGAGGATCACTTGAACCCAGGAGTTGGAGACCAGCTTAGGTAACATAATGAGATCCTGTCTCAAAAAAAGGAAAGGAAAAAAAATTGCCTTCTTTTAGATAGTATATAATTGGGTCTTTCTTTTTCATCCAATCTGACAGTCTTTTCTCTTTTAATTAATATGTTTGTTTATTAAAATTATGAATATGTTTGGATTAAAATCTGCCATCTTGCTAGCTATTTTTTGTTTGTTCTATTGTTTCTTTTCTACCTCTAATTCTGTTTGCTTTAGGACTCAGTATTTTTTATTACTCTGTTTATCTCCACTGCTGGTCAGTTACTTAACTTTATTTTAAAACTGTTAGTAGCTGTTTTTAAATTTACAATGTTTAGCTTTCATTACTCACAATCTACCTTCCAATAATATACCATTTTTCAGATAGTGTAAGAATTTTACAACCACACACTCTTAGTATATGTTCCTTGTCCCTTGTGCTATTGTTGCCACTTGCTATAAACTCACAATACATTGTTATTATTTATATTCAGTCAATCGTCTTTTAGGTTAACTACAAATAAGAAATAAGTATTTCTTGTATTTACCTTCATTTAAACCATTTTCAGACATCCTTATTTCCTCATACAGATCCGAAAAACTGGTATGCTACTTCTTCTACCTGAAAAACTTCCTATTACATTTATTGTAGTATACTGCACTGTAAATGAATTCTCTCAGCTTTTGTTTTCTGAAAAGGATTTTATCTTTTAAATATTTTCATTGGCATAGAATTCTGGACTGACAGTTATGTTTAATTTGTCAATTTTAGTACTTTAAACGTGTCTCATGACTCACAGCAAGTCTGTGGTAATTATTTTTGTTTATATGTAACATTAATTTTTATTTTACTGCTTCGATGTTTTCTCTCTCTTTGTTTTTTACAATTTCAATACAATGTGTCTAGATTTTTAAAAATCTTGCTTGGATCTTTCTGAATTTGTAGTTTGATACCTTTCAGAATTCTTAGTAGTTTTCTTTAAATATTTCATATGTTCAGTGTCCCCTTCTTCTTATGAGATGCTAATTTATTCCCCATTCTTGATGCTCTGTGTGTGTGTGTGTGTGTGTGTGTGTGTGTGTGTTTAAATACAGGGGATTGAACTCAGGGGTACTTGACCACTGAGCCACATCCCCAGCCCTATTTTGTGTTTTATGTAGAGACAGGGTCTCACTGAGTTGCTTAGCGCCTCGCCATTGCTGAGGCTGGCTTTGAACTCACAATTCTCCCTAAGTGCTGGGATTACAGGCATGTACCACTACACCTGGCTGTGTGCTTTTAACTATTTATTCTTTGTAGCCCCACTTGGGTATAGATATTAATTGATCACATCATTTCTATTTATTGTGACAAAACTGTAATTGTTTAAATAGGAGCTATTTGGTTTAAGGCTGCATATTGTTTGCATTGGGCACTGTTAATATTGATCTCTCAGTTAAAGGTGAGGTATTAGTAACCTGCAGGGACACTATAAGATTATAGGGTAAAAACTATAATACCTCAGATTCACACTGCTAGAGAGGAAGATGCATGGACAACATGAAAAAACAAGGCAAGAAAGTGCTCCAAACAAACCAAGATGCTACAATAATAGAATCCATTGACAGCACAGTAGGTGAAATGTAAGAGAAGGAGTTCAGAACATACAGAATTAAAATGATCCACGAAGCAAATAATGATATAAGAGAGCAAATACAGCCAACAATTGATCACTTTAACAGAGACAAGAGAGCAAATACAGGTGACAAAAGATTACTGAGAGAGAGAGAGAGAGAGAGAGAGAGAGATTGATTCTGAAAAAAACAAATAGAAACACTTAAAATGAAGGAAATAATAAACCAAATAAAAAATTCAATAGAAAGCATCATTGACAGACTTGAAGACAGAACCTCAGGAAATGAAGACAAAATATATAATCTTGAAAATAAAGTTGACCACATAGTGAAGATGGTAAGAAACCATGAACATACCCTCTAAGAATTATGGGATAACATGAAAAGACAAAATATATGGATTATTGGGATAGAAGAAGACACAGAGATTCAAACCAAAGGAAGACACATACTATCAGAATATTTAATTGAAGAATGAATTGGAAAATCAAATACAAGAGGCTTTCAGGACACCAAATGTACAAACTTACAAAAGATCTACAACAAGGCACATTATAATGAAAATGCCTAGCATACAGAATAAGAATAGAATTTTAAAAGTTTCAGATTATATATAGGGGGAAACCAATTCAGATCTCAGCAGATTTTTTAACTCAGACCTTCAAAGCTAGGAGATCCTGGAACAACGTATACCAAGCTCTCAAAGAAAATGGATGCCAACCAAAAATCTTATATACAGCAAAATTAAGCTTCAGATTTGATGATGAAATAAAAACTTCCCACGATAACCAAAAGTTAAAAGAATTTACAATGAGAAAGACCTCACTACAGAACATTCTTGGCAAAATATTCCATGAGGAGGAAATAAAAAACAATTAAAACCAGCTAAAGGTGGAACTAAACTAAAGGAAAAGCCAATCAAAGGATAAACCAAGTCAAGTTAAAAACCAAAAATAAACCAAGATGGCCAGGAATACATACCATGTTTCAATAATAACCCTGAATGTTAATGGCCTAAACTCATCAATAAAAAGACATAGACTTGGAAAATTGGATTTTAAAAAAAGCTACAGCAATATTCTGCCTTTAAGAGACTCATCTCATAGGAAAAGATATCCCCAGACTGATGGTGAATGCATGGGAAAAAAACATATCACTCACATGGACCAGGTAAACAAGTAGGAGTTTCCATCCTCACATCAGATAAATTAGATTTCAAACTAAAGTTAGTCAGAAGGGATAAAGAATGTCATTTCATACTGCTTAAGGGAATAATATGCCAACAAGACATAAGAATCATAAGTATCTATGCCCCAAGCAATGGAGCATCTAGATATATCAAACAAACCCTTCTCAATTTCAAGAATCAAATAGATCACAACACAATAATATTGAGTGACATTAACACACCTCCTTCACCACTGTATAGATCTTCCAAACAAAAACTAAACAAAGAAACTATAGAACTCAATAAAACAATCAAAACATATATAGAATATTTCATCCATCAACAAGAGACTGCACTTTTTTTTCTCAGCAGCACATGGATCCTTCCCTAAAATAGACCATATGTTATGCCACAAAGCAAGTCTTAACAAATACAAAACATAGAGATACTACCTTGCATTCTAACAGACCATAATGGAATGAAATTAGAGATCAAGGACAAAAAAAAAAAAAAGAAGTTACTCCCACCATACCTGGAGACTAAACAATACACTACTGAATGATGCATGGATAACAGAAAATATCAGGGAGATGAAAAAATTCTTAGAGGTAAATGAGAACTTCAATACAACATATCAAAATCTCTGGGGCACTATGAAAGCTGTGCTAAGAGGAAAGATCATTGAGCTTATTCATTAAAAGAATAAAAAGTCATTAAATAAATGACCTGACATTACATCTCAAGGCCCTAGAAAAAGAACAACAAATCAACTCCTGAAATCAATAAAATTCAAACAAAAGAAACAATTGAAAAGATTGATAAAAAGCATATTTGAAGAAATAAATAGAATTGATAAACCCTCAGCCACCCTAATGAAAAGGAAAGAGAAAACTCAAATTACTAAAATTTGTGATGAAAAAGGAAATATCATGACAGATACTACTGAAATACAAAAGATAATTAGAAACTATTTTGAAAATTTATACTCCAGTAAAACAGAAAATCCCAAAGACATTGACAGATTTCTAGAGGCATATGATCTGCCCAAACTGAATCAGAAAGACATACACAATTTAAATGTATCAATTTCAAACAAGGAAGTAGAAAATGTTATTGAAAGCATACCAACCTACTTTTTCTTCTATTAGGCACAGGGTCTATGGTCTAATTCCTAGGTCCTTGACCACTTTGAGTTGAGTTTTGTGCATGGTGAGAGATACAGTTTTAGTTTCAGTTTGCTTCATATGGATTTCCAGTTTACCCAGCACCATTTGTTGAAGAGACTATCTTTTCTCCAATGTATGTTTTTTGGTACCTTCTTCTAGTATGAGATACCTGTATTTATGTGGGTTTGTCTCTGTGTCTTCTATTCTGTAGAATTGGTCTACGTGTCTATTTTGGTACCAATACTATGTCATTTTTGTTACTATAGCTTTGTAGTATAGTTTAAGTCTGGTATTGTGATGCCCAAATCTTCATCATGTCAGATTGGGCCCCAACTTCCTTAACAAGACTCCTCAAGCACAAGAAATAAAATCAAGAACAAATAAATGAGATTGTATCAAACTAAAAAGCTTCTTCTCAGCAAAAGAAACAATCAATGAAGTGAACAGAGAGCCTACATTTTGGGAGCAAGTATTTGCCACACACATGTCAGATAGAGCACTGATCTCTAGGATATATAAAGAATTCAAAAACAAAACTAAAAAAACAAACAACCCAATCAATAAATGGACTAAGGAGTTGAATAGACACTTCTCAGAAGAAGAAATATATTCAATCAACAAATACATGAAGAAATGTTCAACATCTCTAGTAATTAGAGAAATACAAATCAAAACTACTCTAAGATTTCATCTCACTCCAGTCTGAATGGCAGTTATCAAGAATACAAACAACAATAACTTTTGGCAAGGTTGTGGGGGAAAAGGCACACTCGTACATTGCTGGTGGGACTGCAAATTGGTACAACCGATCTGGAAAGCAGTATGGAGATTCCTTAGAAAACTTGGTATGGAACCACCATTTGACCCAGCTATCCCACTCTTGTCTGTATCCTTAAAGGCTTAAAAACAGCATACTACAGTGACGCAGTCACTTCAATGTTTATAGCAGCACAATTCACAATTGCTAAACTGTGAAAGCAGCATAGATGCTCTTCAATAGATGAATGAATAAAGAAACTGTGGTATATATATACAATGGAATATTACTCAGCCTTAAAGAAGGTAATTATGGCATTTGCAGGTAAATGGATGGAGTTGGAGACTATCACACTAAGCAAAGTAAGTCAATCACAAAAAACCAAAGGCCAAATATTCTCTGATAAGCGGATGCTGATCCATAATGGAGGTGTGTGGGGGAAGAATGAAGGAACATTGTTTGGGCAAAGGGGAAGGAGTGGAGGGGACATGGGGGTAGGAAACGTGGTAGAATGAAATGGACATCATTATCCTAGGTACGTGTATGACTGCACATATGGTGTGATACTACATTGTGTACAGAGAAACAAAAAATTGTGCTGCATTTGTGTACAATGAATCAAAATGCATTCTGATGCCATATATACCTAGTTTGAATGAATGAATGAATGAATGAATGAATGAATGAATGAATGAATGAATGAATAAATAGGAAAATAAAAAGCTTACCCAACCAAGAAAATCCCAGGACCAGATGGATTCTCAGTTGAGTTCTACAAGACCTTCAGAGAAAAATTAGTACCAATACTCCTCAAATTATTCTATGAAATAGAAAAGGAGGGAACCCACCCAAACTCATTCTATGAAGCTATTGTCACTCTAATACCAAAACCAGACAAAGACATATCAAGGAAAGAAAACTTCAGACCAATATCCATGATGAACATAGATGCAAAAATTCTCAATAAAATTCTGGCCAATCACATTAAAAAACATATTAAAAAGATAGTGCACCACGATCAAGTGGTATTCATCCCAGGGATGCAAGATCTTACAAGATAGAAAAATCTCTCATGCTCTTGAATAGGCAGAATTAATATAGTCAAAATGGCCATAGTATCAAAATTCTTATACAGATTTAATGCAATTCCTATTAAAATTCCAATGGCATTCTTCATAGAAGTAGAAAAAGCAATCATTAAATTCATTTGGGAAAATAAGAGACCCAGAATAGCCAAAGCAATCCTTAGCAAGAAGAGTGAAGCAGGAGGCATCACAATACTAGTGTTAAACTATACTACAGAACAATAGTAATAAAAACAGCATGGTATTAGTACCAAAATAGACATATAGATCAATGGTACAAAATAAAGGATGCAGAGACAAATCCACATAAATACAGTTTTCTCATACTAGACAAGGGCGCCAAAAACATACATAGAAGAAAAGATAGCCTCTTCAACAAATGGTGCAGGGAAAAGTGAAAATCCATATGTAACAAGATGAAACTAAAACTCTGTCTCTCACCCTGCACAAAAATCAACTCAAAGTGAATCAAAGACTTAGGCATTAGAACAGAGACCCTGTGCCTAATAGAAGAAAAAGAAAGCCCAAATCTTCATCATGTTAGCTTAGGACCTGACTTCCTTAAAGACAAGATTCCTAAAGCACAAGAAGTGAAAGAAGGAATCAATATATGTGATGGATTCAACTAAAAAGCTTCTTCTCAGAAAGGAAACAATAATGTGAAAAAAGAGCCCACAGAGTGTGTGACCATCTTTCCTTCATGCACATCAGATAGAGCATTAATTTCAGTATATATAAAGAACTCAAAAACTTAACACCAAAGAAACAAATAACCCAATCAATAAATGGGCTAAGAAACTGAACAGACATTTCACAGAAGAAATACAATCAATCAACAAACATATGAAAAAATGCTCATCATCTCTAGTAATTAGAGAAATGCAAATCAAAACTACCCTAAGATTTCATCTCATTCTAGTCAGAATGGCAATTATCAAGATTATAAGCAATAAGCTGGGTACTGTAGTGCATGCCTGTAATTGCAGTGGCACAGGAGGCTGAGACAGGAGAATCACGAGTTCAAAGCCAGCCTCAGCAATGGCAAGGTGCTAAGCAACTCAGTGAGACCCTGTCTCTACATAAAACACAAAATAGGGCTGGCGATGTGGCTCAGTGGTTGAGTGCCCCTGAGTTCAATTCCTGGTACCTGTCCCTCCCTCCTTCCCCCCAAAATACCAAAAATCAAAAAACAAATACAAGCAATAGTAAGTGTAGTGAGGATGTGGGGAAATATGTACACTCATACATTGCTGGTGGGATGGCAGATTGGTGCAACCAATATAAAAAGCAGTATGAAGATACCTCAGAAAACTTGGAATGGAACTACCATTCGACTCTACTAACCCACTCTTCAGTCTATACCCAAAGGACTTAAAATCAGCATACTACAGTGATGCAGCCACATCAATGTTTATAGCAGGTCAATTCACAATAGCTAAACTATGGAACCAATCCAGGTGCTCTTCAACAGATGAATGGATAAAGAAAATGCAGTACCTATACACAATGAATTATTACTCAGACTTAAAGAATGAAATTATGGTATTTGCAGGTAAATGGATGGAACTAGAGAATATCATGCTAAGTGAAATAAATCAGTCCCAAAACACCAAAAGCCAAAAGTTTTTTCTGATAAGCAGATGCTGATCCATAGTGGGGTGAGGGGATAGGGAAGAATGAAGGAACTTTGGTTTATGTAGAGAGGAGTGAGGGGAGGGGCGCTGTGGGGATGGGAAGAACGGTAGAATGAGACAGACATCATTACCTTATATGCATGTAAGATTACACTACTGGAGTGACTGCACCATGTAAAGCCAGAGGAATGAGAAGTTGTGCTACATTTGTGTACAAAATGTCAAAATGCATTCTACTGTCACGTGTAACTAATTAGATCCAATAAAAAAATGGCCAGCAAATATATGAAATAAAGATGCTCAACATTTTTAGCCATCAGGATAGCCATCAGGAAAATGCAAAGCAAAACTATACTGAGATTCTTTCTCACCCTCTTCAGAGTGGTTATTATAAAAAAAAAATCAAATGGTGGTAAGGATGTGGAGAAAAAGAAACCCTTATACATTGTTGGTGGGAATGTAAATTAGTACAGCCACAATAGGAAACAGTATCAAGATTCCTCAGAAAAGTAAATACACAGCTATCATTTGATCCAGTTATTCTACTTTTGGGTATATATGCTTAAAGGAGAAGATGTCAGCATACCTATATTTATTGTAGTACTAGTCACAACGGCCAAGCTATAGAAAAAGCCTAGATGCCACTCAACAGATGAATGGATTTTAAAAAATATGGTCTGTATACATAATGGAGTATTATTCAACCATAAAGAATGAAATTTGTCATTTTTAGAAAAATAGATGGAACTGGAGGTCATCATCACCTTAAGCAAAACAAGCCAGAACCAAAAGACAAGTGTTACCTGTTTTCTCTCATGTGGAAATTAAAAAGAACCAAAAACCCAAAATCACCAAAGTAGAAAAGGGAATATTAGGGAAGGGGAGTAAGACCAGGGCAAGAGGAGAGAGATGGGAAGACAAAGGCTTGGGGAAGTAAATATGATCAAAGCATGAAAGATATGTGTATGTGCATGAAAATTACACACTTGAAATTCATTAATTTGTAGAATTAAAATGTGTTAATAATTATTATTTTAAAAAGACAAGCTGTAATTCTGTAGTTCGTACAGGTTTTTGGTAGGGGAGTCACTGCGGATTGAACCCAAGTGTGCTTTACCACTGAGCTACATCCCCAGTCCTTTTTTATTTTTTAAGACAGTCTCACAAAATTGTTTAGGGCCTTGCTAAATGGCTGAGACTGCCGTCAACATTGTGATCCTCCCACCTCAGCCTCCCAAATTGCTGGGATTACAGTTGTGTGACACCACATCTGGCTCACGGTTTTTTGTTTCTTGTTGTAAATGTGGTTTTTTGTTTCTTGTTGTAAATGTGGGTATGATGCTTTTTCCAATCTTCTCCATCCTACAAAAAACTGAAAATCTCCTCAGTAGTTTGTCATTATTACTTTTGAACTTCATAAGCTACCCCTGAATTTAAAATGAAAATACAAAAAATCATGCATTGCCAAAACATTCTTTTTTTAAAAATTAATTTTATCAAAGCTTTATATTTATACATAGTAGCTGGGTTCAGTCCAACAAACGCATACCTGCATGGAGTCTGATTTCAGTTCATGGTCCCTCCCTTCCTTCCCCTGTTCTTCTTCCTCCACTCTACTAGACTTTCACTCATCTATTAATTTATATTTGATTGGTTCTTTTGACCTAAGCATAAAGGTGAAATTTCCTGTGGTATATTTATATATGCATATAATTTCTTAAGAATCCATTCTGCATCGCCTCCCCTTGCCCATCCCTCCACTCTACCTCTCAATCTCCTTCTACATTACTGATCTTCTCTTTATGTTATCTTATCCTATCTTCCCCCTTTCCTTTATTTTACTATAGCTTCTGCATAAGAGAGAAAACATTGATCTTTGAGTTTCTGAGTTTGGCTTATTTCATTTAGCATATTCTCCATTTCTATCCATTAACCAGCAAGTGCCATAATTTCATTCTCTTTTATGACTGAGTAGAACTACATTGTGCACATGTGTGTGTGTGCATGTATCACAATTCCTTAATCCATTCATTTGTTGACAGGCACCTGGGTTGCTTCCCTAATTTAACTATTGCGAATTAGCTGCTATAAACATTAAGGGGGCTGTGTTACTGTAATATGATTTTGGAAAATACCAAGGAGTGGGATAGCTGGGTCGTATGGTGGTTCTATCCTTAGTTTTTTGAGGAATTTCCATGCTGTTCTCCACAGCGGTTGTGCTAGTCTGCAGTTCCACCAACAATGTACAAATGTAGCTTCCCCCCCAACCCTGACAGCATTTATTGCCAAAACATTCTTGAAGAACAAAGTAAAGATAAAAAAAGACAGTGAGTTATTGGTGCAAAAATAAAGAAATCAATGGAACAGAATAGACTGTCTAGAAACAGACACTTAATTTACACGAAAGGATGATACAACAGAACAGTAGGAGAAAAGACAGAGCCAGTGGTACTGGGACAATTAGATATCCATAAGGAAAAAACATGAGACTTAATGCCTACCTCCTCAGTAACAACAACAACAAAATAAAGATGGAGAGCAGAACTAAATATAAAAGTCAAATATAATTGTTAGGTAACACTTTAAGAAGTTAGTACAGGATAATGTCTTAGTCCATTTTGTGTTGTTATAACAAAATACCTGTGGCTAGGAATGTTATACCAAGGTTTATTAGGTTCACAGTTCTGGAGGTTCAAGGGCATAGTGCTGACATCTGCTCAGTTTGTTTTTTTTTCCCTGTTGGTACCCGGGATTGAACTCATGGGTACCCGACCACTGAGCCACATCCCCAGCCCTATTTTGTGTTTTTTTATTTAGACACAGGGTCTCACTGAGTTGCTTAGCGCCTCACCCTTGCTGAGGCTGGCTTTGCACTCGCAATTCTCCTGTCTCAGCCTCCCAAAGTGCTGGGATTATAGGCGTGTGCCACTGCACTCGGCTCTGCTCAGCTTTTGTGAAAATGGGGTGACATGTTAAGATTCCATTCTCTCATTATCACCACACTGGTGATGAAGCTTCTAGCTCATCAACACTTAAGGGACAAACCATGTCCAAACCATAGCAGAAAATAACTTTGTGTCCTTGGGGTATGGTGCAAAAATCAATAATAATAAAGGAAAAGAATGGTATATTTGAAACATTATTATTAAGATCTTTTGATTATTAGAAGATACCACGAAGAAAGACAAAAGCAAGCCACAGAATGGGAAAAGATGCCTACAATACATAGAACATATGCATAATACATATACATAATATATATATTACATATACATAATATACATATACATTATATAGAATTATATATATACATAATACATACATGATATATATACATAATATATATATAATTATATATTATATAAATTATACAAATACATAGAACATATACATAATACATAGATTGATACCAAGATATATTAAGCACTCCAACAATAGAAAAATGCACAAGAATTTTTTTCATGCTTTTATTAGTGCATTATAGTTATACATAATGGTGTGATTTGACATTCATAAATGCATATAATATACTTTGTTCCATTTTGATCTCCAGTATTTCCTCTTTCTCTCCCCTTTTCTTTCCTGACCTTTTCTTTCCTCTTTTCTTTCCTCTATGCTACTGGGCTTGCTTCTATTTATTTATTTTTAGAATTGGTGCATTATAAATATACATAAAATTGAATTCGTTGTGACACAGTCATACATGTGCATAATAATTTAGCCAATTTCATTCTGCAGTTTCTTCTCTTTTCTATCCCTCTTCCCTCTCCTTCAATCCCCTTCCTCTACTCCACTGTACATCTTTTTATTTCCACGATATCCCCTTTTCTTAAAATTATATCTTTCTAGCTTCCGCATATGTGAGAAAACATTTGACCCTTAACTTTTTGAGTCTGGTTTATTTCACTTAGCATGATGTTCTCCAATTCCATTCATTTATCTGCATATGATACAATTTCAGTCTTCTTTATGCTTGAATAAAACTCCACTATGTATCTATGCCATATTATCTTCATCCATTCATCTTTTATTGGGTACCTAGGCTGGTTCCATACATGACTATTATGAATTTTTATAAGACATTTAATAAGGTACTACTAACAGATAATATCCAATTAGCCAATAAATACATAAAAGTTGTTCAAGCTAATTTATCAGGGAAATGCAAGTTAAAGCCATGATGAAATATCACTAAAGAACTACCAGTAATTCCACTCTTAGAAATAACAGCAATTCAAGCACATGAACACCAAGAAAATTTGTACAGGAATGTTCAGAACAGCATTTATTTGTGATAGTTAAAACACTAGAATCAAGCCAAATATCCATCTACAGATGCATAAATGTGTATATTCAAGCAGTGGAATATTCTACAGTAAAGATGAATAAATCATGGCCACAAGAAAGAACAGACATGGATCTCAGAAACGTAAGATTAAGCAAAGGCACTCAAAACAGAGCAAAATAAAAGCAGTTATGAACAAAAGAATATATATGATTCTACTTAATATAAGTTTCAAAGAATAGCTAAAACTCTAATGTTTAAGGCACAGGTTAAGTGTTAAGACCTTAACAGTGGGTTAGCTCTGTATGGGAGGAGGGGTAGTGATTGGAAAGGAACCCCTGGGCTTCTGGATGCTGGCAGTGTTCTACTTCTTAACCTGGCTGGTAGTCATGTGAATGTTCATTGAATAATCAATGAAGCTGTATATTTATGTCTTCAGTGTTTTCTTGCATATGTATTATACTATATGAGAATCTCCACCAACCCCCTAAAGAAGTTTTTGACCACTGGCAAGCTTTCCTTTCACTAGATGTGCTTCAAGTGGAGCAGTGGGTCTGGCTGAACTCTAACACACTCTTGAGTTCTGCCTATAAAGACATTCTGTGTTTTCTTGAAGTGGAGTGGGGGCTTGGAGTTCTTTCTTCATTTGGAACTG
This sequence comes from Xerus rutilus, assembly GCA_028644305.1. Lineage (NCBI taxonomy): Eukaryota > Metazoa > Chordata > Mammalia > Rodentia > Sciuridae > Xerus > Xerus rutilus. The sequence goes on from CM053401.1 coordinate 60,294,379, forward strand.
AGAGAAGCAGACTTCAGATAAAGGCATACATAAATGTTGGCTTTACTATGGACAAAAGCTGGATTAGAGGATAAGTGACCACAGTGAGCTATGAAATACCCTAACACTAACTTAGATGGACTTACCCACTAAAGTCCAAGGCACAGAAGGGAAACTTCAGGTTTCCCTGTAGCCTGTTTTAGGAATCTTAGAATTTGGCTGAAGTCAAAGAACAAAGAGGGCTTTGGGAAGAAATTTCCCTTAGGATGAGTCATTCCTCCTTTTTCCTGTAATGGAGTGAGTGAGGGAGTCTGCTTTCTCTCTTGGATAGCAGAATATCTAAGTGTCCTTTTCTACACTCTACTGATATATGCAGAGAAAGAAATAAATATTACTCCTTAACAGGTGAACTAGCAGACTAGCTATGCTTGAGT
>CM053401.1:60294891-60312452 GCA_028644305.1 Xerus rutilus
TCCCCCCTTACACCCCTAGGAAGAGTTCCTCCATTGTTCCCGTGTCCTTCCCCACATTATGGATCAGCATCCACTTATCAACGAGTACATTCGGCATTTGGTTTTCTGAGATTGGCTTACTTCACTTAGCATGATATTCTCCAACTCCATCCATTTACCTGCAAATGTCGTAATTTTATTCTCTTTTATTGCTGAGTAATATTCCATTGTGTATATATACCACAGCTTCTTTATCCAGTCATCTATCAAAGGGCATCTAGGTTGGTTCCACAGTTTAGCTGTTGTGAATTGAGCTGCTATAAATATTGAAGTGGCTGCAGCCCTGTAGTATGCTGTTTTTAAGTCTTCTGGGTATAGACCAAGGAGTGAGTGGGATAGCTGGGTCAAATGGTGGTTCCATTCCAAGTTTTCTAAGAAATCTCCATACTGCTTTCCAGAATCGTTGTACCAATTTGCAGTTCCACCAACAATGTATGAGCATGCCTTTTTCCCCACAACCTCGCCAACACTTATTGTTGTTTGTATTCTTGATAATTGCCATTCTGACTGGCGTGAGATGAAATCTTAGGGTAGTTTTGATTTGCATTTCTCTGATTGCTAGAGATGTTAAACATTTTTTCATATGTCTGTTGATCAACTATATACCTTCTTCTGTGAAGTTTCTGTTCAGCTCCTTGGCCCTCAAGTCTTATCTTTGAAGAGAGCTCTTCAAATCTTTTGTTTCCTTTTTTCTTTTTGGTTGTACTAGGGATTGATCCTGGGGCTTCACACAATATAATAACTTCTTGCTTTTACAGCTATTTCCCTCCTTCCATTTCTAAATCTGCATGTATAATCCAACTCCATTTTTTCCCCAGTAACTTTCTCTGAAGCATCTTCAGATACTAATCAAGTGAAGGAGAAAAAAATGACAGGAAATTATATTTATGGATATTTTCTAAATCATGTGTAGAGACTACCTTTCCTATTTCCACACTAGATGTACCAAACTACAGCACATAAAGTACCCCTAAAGCTTGGTTTTTCAGAGTTAAGTTTGGTTTAATTATTTGCATTTTAGTATTCAGAAGTGCTCAATGGTAATCTATATTGTTCCCTTCCTAAACTAACAATAAAAATAACCATCTGCAACTTTAAGTCATTATTTCCTTCTCAGTGATGAATGATGATTACTGTGTCCACAAAGGTTTTTATTCATGATACGAATTAGTGTGGATAAGTGGTCTCCAAAATTTCAGTTCACATACAGCAGCACATGTTGCTTTTAATTAAACTTTTTTACTTTAGACATAATTGTAGATTTACATGCAGTTGTGAGAAACAATACAGATTCCATGTGCCCCTAAATTCCCCGAATAGTAACATCTTGCAAAACTATAGTACAATATCACAACCAAGGTATTGACATCAAAGAAGTCATGATACAGTCCATCACCAATCACACAGCTCTCTCCTATTGCCCTCTTATAACCACATTCAATTTCCTGTATCCTCTCCCCTTTGTAACATGGTTGCCAGTATTCTGTTTTACATTTCTATAATCTTGTCATTTCAAGAATGTTACATGAATGGACTCATATATTGAATAATCTTTTGGGATTGACTTTTTCACCATGCATAATTATCTGGAATTCACCTAGGATATCACATGTAACCACAGTTTGTTCATTTTTAACTGTGGAGTAGTATTTTATGGTATACATGTACCACTTTTGCTTAACCATTCACCCATTCAAGAAAATTTGGGTTGTTTTTGGCTCTTACAGCTAAAGCTGCTATAAATAGCAATGTACAGGGTTTTGCCTGAAAATGTGTTTATAATGATATGCAACTCTTTTCCTAACTTTCTGGCTGATAATCACAGAGCAAAGGACATCAAAGCATTTGCCAAATATCCTAGACCACTTCCTTATAACTGATGATTAACTAATGACTCATTCTTATCAGTACATGCAGTTTTACAACTATCTCTTACTTGACCTTGCAAAGTTCTTGACTGAGCTTAAATTAACTAGATAAGATACATGTTTTTCAAAGCATATTCTTTGAAACATGAACTCCATGTAATGTTCCTAACAGGTGAGGGGGGGAGTTCATGGCTGCAGTGAAGAATATCTCTCTCTTGAAATTAACAAATGCACACTGGTGTACAAAAGGAGAAATCCAGTGGCCAACTACTCAAGCTCACTTCCCAGTTTCATCATTGGCTAGAAACAGTAACTGTTGGCAAGATACTTAGCCTTCCTACACCTCAGTTTCTTCATCTGTAAAATGGACAGTATTCCACTCATATGAATGGAAGAATTTGAGGACACATAAAAAACACTTGATAAATATTATTATTTATTACTATTATTGCCATCACAAATTTAAATTTTCATAACATACATGCCAGGCCCTATTCTTGGAGATGCAGTTTCATTAAGTCTGGGGTAAGAGGCTGTTCTTGATGAAGAAGCAGAGGCTCAACTTTATTAAAAATATGTCCAATGTAATATTATAGACAGTATTCAAATGCAGACCAAATTTCCTGGAGGGGACGTGTTATATTTATATCCACGTACAAATTTAGTTCATCTTTTAAATGATTAACTCCATTGTCCTGACAGAGTATAGTTCTCTCCCATATTGGGATTGTAACATAATAAACTCATAATTCCTCAAGAGGTAGTTCAATAAACCAAAATGCAGTTTGGTTCAGTTGACACCAAAAAAAAAAAAAATTCGTAAACATAGCAATTAGTATTGATATATGAAAATTTTATTTGTGAGTCATAGCTTAGCAAATCAAATCTAAAATAAGACATTGTTTCCTTAGAAATAAAACAATCATGATTGCTGTTATTTCTGTAAGTTCTACCACCACAGTGCTCATTTCCAAAGGTCTTCTTATGATCAAGTAGGAGGACAATTTCCAGGGCACACGGGGAATCATTCTGGAAGTGGTGGTAATTTTCTGACCACTTCCATAGCAATCCTCAGGTAGGCTTTAGCCTGGAAAAGAACAGATTCATTTGTTCTTCAATTCTCCCCAGCAGACACTGAATGACTCATAACTGTCATAGATGCCCATTGTATTTGATGGTAAAAAGGTTGGCTGAAAGGAGGAAATTCAGTAGGGAGGCAATAATGTTGTGTACATTACAGGCAGGGCAGAGGAAGAAGGATTTTAGATTATGGGAGCATAATTATTTGGAAGGCAACTTTCTGAAAAAATATATAGTACGAGCAATCACTATTTTTTAAACTCTGATTCTAGTGTTAGCAAACTAGAAACCCAGTGTAGTTTTAGAAAAAGTATACCTTCTTCCTCTGACAAATTGATATCCTGAGTTAGATACTGCCAGAACTGCTTTGGCATAGAGGTCTTAGTCATTTTAACGAGGATTATTTATCACCACCCTATGGCTTATCTTTAGAAAGCATTTTCTTCATTCTGAGAATGGTTTGTAATATCAGCACGGAGTACCTATGGGCTTTTTTACCTAGTGAATTTGGGGTGTCATTCAAGAATTTCTGGTTCAGCATTACACTCTTTATCACTGGGATCTCCACTGCAGTGAATTACTAAGAGAAGCTCCTAAGCCACAGGGTGGGCCACAAACTAACACAAAGCCCACGTGTTCTACTTAGAACAATGATTGTAATATTTGCATTTTACAAATTTTAAAAACTAATTGTCATGCAAATATTATTTACTTGCCCTATCTTACTCATAAAAAGCAACTACAAAATAAACAGTAAGGTTTTCTAAAAAAACCTTTCTTTATTTCTACGTTGATATACTTACAGTCATGTACCTTCCACTACTATCAGTGATAACAGCTAAAATTTACTGAGTACTTAATATTTGGCAAGTATTTCATTCATCCCCACAGGGGGTAAATTCTGTCATTATTCTCACTTTATAGACAAGAAACCAAGACCCAGAAAGGTGAAGAGTCTGTCCAGAGCATTACTGCTAGTAGATAACGAGCTGGGCTTTGAACCTAGTCGACCAACCCCTCAGCTCTGCACAGTAAAAAGATGTATTTGTAGTTTGTTTGCTGACGTGGTGAAGTGCGTTATGGATATTTCACACATCTTCATTTTTAGAGACTGCCTGAGACCTCAGAGCTGAATTATGTTTATTTTTACCAGAAAACGGTTAAAATTTCATTTTGAAAGGTCTTTAAAAAAAGCTTTCTAAACATGGATGAGTTAATTTTTTTTTTACTGAGTATGTACTACATCAAGTACTTCACACTTAAGCACATAAAACAAGCATCATGGGTTCAAACTTAGATGAATAAACTGGAAGTTTGCTCAAGGTCCTGGTGTCAGTAGACTGGAAAACATTCACACCTGGGTCCAAATCACTCTGATGCCCAGCTCTTTCTACTACCCCATATATTAAGCAGTAAACTCACAACACAACTAATTATAATCATAATGAATAGTCTAAAAATGGTTTCACTGTTATAGTTAATAGAATCAATCTTTTAGTTTAAAATGGAAATACCTTGTACTTAAAAAGAAATATTTCTTTCAAATCTAATGTGCTAATTTTCACTCATCATCTTTACAAATACTTTTCTCCCCCATGCTATAACTGAACCCAAAGGCATCACAAATGCTAGGTAAGCACTCTATCACTGAGTCACACCCATCGTTAAAACCTTTATCTCTTAATAGTTTTTCTAAGTACTTATGATGAAACTTTAGTTCACTAAGGCAGACCAAGACAAAGAAATCATTCTGTAATCTCTTTAGTATTTATCTACAATAGAGACATAAACCTATCAGAATCCAAAAATTTCCAGAATAATCAAATTTGACACATTTAACTTTTGCTTTTTAGTGGATTGTCTTCAAGTTTAGAGTTCCCATACAGCACACTTAAGGTAGTAGTTAGATTGTCATTTGCAATTGTCAGAGAAACCTCTGAAAGTCTTTAGTTTAACAGTTTCAATTTCTAAAAAACTGTTGAGACTGAACTTTTCCAATCAAAGCTGTATCATTTCAACAAATGTATTTTGGCCTTTACTGCATATAAAGGATTATGTTGGGAAATTTGTGGGATGTAATGATATAAAGGGAAGCAAAACAGCTCAAGGGTGAAGAATTGGGGCCTTAAGCCAGGCAGGCCAAGTTTGGAATCTCAGCTTCAGTGCTTATTAGCTGAGGGGCCACTGGTAGGTTACTTAACCCTTCTAGCCTCAGTTTCCACATCCATAAAATGGTTATAAAACATATGTACCTCAAAGGGCTTGGGGGAATATTAAGAAAGAATAAGGCATGTGGAGTGCTGGCATAGAGGAAGCAAATAGAATGTATGAAGAGCTGCTGCTGTTATCATCAGACCCTTGAGAAATCTGCAATCTCATCGAAGAGCTCATATTAACATGCCCTTTGAGCACTTTTCCCACTTGAGGAAAAATTAAACTAAACCTCTCCTTTTATTTAATACATATCTAGCAAAAAGGTAACACACACATCAAATGTAAAAGATTTAACTGAGATTTCTCAAACTGTTAACAATACTCTCTTCTTTCATTACCTCAACTCAACACAACCAGTCATTCCTTTGTACTCTAGATCTCTTTATTAGGCCACCTAGAGGCACAGATATACACATAGAACCTATTCATCTGCTCTGTCATTAATAAGCAACAGTGGAGAAACCAATATGCAAGAAGTATATGAAAACCTCCTTTGTCTTTAGATATTTGAAGTTTTAATTTATCATGCACGGTCATTTCATATTAATAATATGAGGTGATAATTTGGAAATTATGAGATAATAAAGTTTCCACCTATATTTGTAAATCTTTACCACAAGTTTTTTATAGCACATTTTTCTGTATGCTAATATTTTTACTTGATAAAAAGGATAAAGCCACAAAATTATCAGTCAATCATGGGCCCATTCCTTGTGCCCTGATCTCGACCAAGGGCAAAGACAGTTTTAGTTGAATCAACAATTATATTCTGGCCTGCATGAGGCCGTGCTATTGGGTTTCTGTATTGTAAGTAACCACCTTCTCCCCCTTCCTCTACTGCTTTCTCTGGCCAATACACTACTCACATTTGGGGTTTTCTTCCTTTTCCCTAAGTGGTACAAGTATGCAGAGGGTCTGGCTACTTGCTGGGTCAGCAGCAGCTTGTCAGTGCTTTTTAATTGGTGCTACAAGCCCTTCCAACTTTTCCAAGATACATCACATTCACCAAAATTCACACCTTTAAATTAATCACTGCCTTTTTATTGCTCACCTCTTCTGAAAGCTATATGTTGTTGGGAACATTAACTCCTTAGTGCCTAAATTTTAAAGTATTTTGTGGGCAGAGAACTGAGAGTCCTGACACTTGGTGCTGGAGGAGGGAGTGATGAGATAGAAGGGAATGTGGATTAAGAAGGAAGACAAAAAACAAAAGATGAAACTTTACTGATTAGTAATTTTCCTTGTGGATCAACCTCTAAGAGCAAACAAAAAGTGTCAGGCTAAGGGGCTCATGATTAACAACTAATTTTATAGGTTCCATCCTATTAATTTTTGTGGAAGTTTATGTTGAAGATGTGCAGGTAGAATGGGCACTGAGCTTCCACCAATACCACAGGATCTATTGAAAGGGTTGTGATTATTTTCTGGGAGTGAATTTCCATTTGAATTTGTACGGGAAAAAGAAAGAGGATTATTAGCAGGCAAAATTCATCACGAGACTAATGAGAAGGACCCAGATTCCAGGACTCAGTTACAACTTTCCAACATTTAGAAGTTAACATCTTTAACACAGAAGCTGGGAACTCTCTTCTCATCTCACAATTCAAATTCTGCCACTGTGAATCAAATGCCATTGGAGAGTGACATTTATCTGGTGTTATGTAAGGGAATGGGCATAAATGGACTCAGCCCTTTAATAAAGGGAAGGGAAAACATTTTGTGTCATGACACCTTAGATGAAAGTTTCAGAAGTTAATAAGTACAGTTGTATTCTATTTGACATTTTTCAAACTATTTTCAAATTATCATTTCATTTCATCCTCATTATGACATAAATTTATAGATGGAGAGAAAGGTTCAAGAAGTTAGGGAAATTGCTTCAGGTTACACTTAGAAAGTGGCAATCTTGGTAATGAATCCCTGAGTTGACTCAGCTTTAGTCTTTTCCTTCCATGCAGAGATCCTCTTTGAGAATCTAACAAAAGTTCTTGTTCAGTTACCCAGAAAAATGTATCTTCACACATTCTGGACTTAATTTCAGGGGATTCTCACACGCACGTGAAGATCAGTGTTTGGCCCTGCAGCTGTGCATTCCAGTGCAACCCAAGGGGTAGAGTCTACTTATCCTCTTCTCTAGAGCTCTGTGGTACTATGAACAAGAGTTGAACTGAACGTCGGCTTATACACAAAACAGACACTGAACTCACCTTGCAGTTATTAGGAAGTGAAGCAGATGTTTATGTTGGGAAGAGAATGATGGGCTGTATATCAGAGCTGATAGTACTTCAGTACTATCTTAGACAAGGTTCCTTAATGTAAACAAACTTCTGCTATTCATCTAAAATAATGTAGATTATTATACCTATCTCCCAAAGATGCTATGAGAATCAAATAAAATAATGTATTCAATACACTTAAGCACTGTACCAGTGTCTTAGAAAAAACTGAAGAAATAATAGCTATAATATAGAACCCAGAAGTGGATACATTGGAAAGAAGCTAACATTTGAAAGGAACAGACTTGTCTTTTAATCATTTCTTACATTTAACATCTCTGTAATCCTGGGAAAATTATTTAAATTCTATAAGCCTCAAGTTCCTAATCTACAATATAGGAGCTATTTACACATTGTTTTCTGAGGATTTATGAGGATGGAAATAATGTAAATAAAATGCCTGACAGTATCTAGCACACTATAATTACCATTATTATTAAGAAGATGATTAATAATAACAAATATCTGCAAACCATGAGTAGGAAGTAATATCACCATGGAAAGAGAATCAAGTACAAGGTACTATTTTTTTTCCTTCTTATGGCCATGTCTAAATCTTAAAATTGATCAGATGTCTTCATATTCTTACATGAAATTCTCACCATTTTTACAATACCTCACCAAATCAAAGCTAGCCTAAACTCCAAAGGTTTAGGCTGTCCTACAACTCTAGAAATGTTACTCAGTAACAATAAAATAATGGGTCTAATATTTATGCAAATGTAGATCATATTGTAAAAATATGTAACTCCAAAAAACTCCACAAACACTGTTGTTTAGACTTTCAAATCATCTTATCTTTGAATGACTGTTAGATGTTCTCATATTACATTCCTCTAACTTCACTTTAATGTTTCTTGCTTTTGAAGAATTTCAAAGAAAATGCAATAATGAACAGGTGGAAAAATATTTAAAAATCAAAACCCATAATTGAAACAAACTAGTATGTAATTTTTCTTATTTATAACAAATCACTGTGGAGTGTCTAAATATTCTGTTCTTGGGAGGCATTTGAAAGTGTGTAATTTTTTAAAAAATCCCTCAATATTGGTATTTTTCATATACTATATATATAAAACACACCTATAGTAGTTGGGATTGCCAGGCTTTAATTATGAAAGCAATAAAGAGTTATTGTTTTGCTATCTGAAAGCATTCTACAAAAGACTAAAAAGGAAATTCAACACTTTTTTAATCTTTAAAGAATCTTTTTTATTGTGGAATATAAAAAGAACATAAAGCATAAATATAAGTTTTCTAGTAGAAGCGTATGTAATCACCACCCCAACCAAGAATTGCACTTGCTGGAACCCTTGAAATCCTCTATGCACCCCTTTCTAATCATTCCACAAAGTAGCCAATGCCATTACTTAATGGTGATCACATCTTTGGGTCTTGGTCTTGATTTTCTTTTCATATTTGTTCTAATTAGTTATACATGTCAGTAGAATGTACTTTCACACATTATACATAAATGAAGTATAATTTAACATTTAAAACTAAAAGGCAGAGAAAAGAAAAATAATGATAACTGCTATGCTGTATTTACTTGAAGATCATATTACCAGCAACTCAATCACCTGTGCCATAACTGCTGATGCTTAAGAAAGGAAAAAAGTGGGCTGGGTTGTGGCTCAGAGGTAGAGCACTTACCTCACATGCGTGAGGTGCTGGGTTTGATCCTCAGCACCACATAAAAGTAAATAAAAAATAAAGATATTGTGTCCATCTACAACTAAAAAAATATATATTTTTTAAAAAAAAGAAAAGAAGGAAGGAAAAAAGCTCCTGGGCCTCTGAAAGAGATAACTCAAAATGAATCAACTACTTATCCAAAGTTCTTGATGTAATTTGCTTTTACTTTATTTATAGCTCTAACCAACCTGGTATCTTTTATTTTTCAGTTCAAAGAAGATTAGACAAAGCAGATTAGGATAAAAAGGGTAGTGAGTATGGACAGATAAAATAACAGTACTATAAGGTTACACACTACCCTTGTTTATATATATATGCCCTGTGAATGGATAAGCTTGATTATCCCAATGTTGTTTATCAAAAAGTGTATATCCTGTAAAAAGTAATAAAAATATTTAAAATTGTAACTTACCTCGTCACTTTCAGGCTGTGAAAACACTACTGGCTGGCCTGTATCTGAAGTCTCCCTTATACTGGGATGTAAGGGGATATCTCCTGAAAGAGCCCACAAGACAGGTGTTAGTACCAGAGAGGTCTGTTACAGGCAGTTGGAATTCCACTATTTGAAATTTGGAAAAAACAAAATCTGAACAGAACTCATTTGAATTAAGCTGTGTTATAACTATCCTTGAATTAAGCTGAGTCATGACATCCTCAATTTGCTAAATCTTGGACAAAGGAATTTCAAACACAAATTAGAGGCAAGAACTGCATAAGAGCACATGAAGGCTATGTGGCAGTCAACCAAGAGATGAAGCCTCAATTTGCTTTACACTGGAGGTCTTTCAGCAAGGAATGGCTTAGGAGACCTTTGTAAATGATTTCTCCCTGAAATATCTGATACAGATACATCATGCCGAATAGCAAGAGGAAAAGATGCAGAGGCACAGTAGCCCAACAAAATACAACAAAATACAACAAAATAACCTTCCCATTGCTGGCAGATGAGTGAGCCACGAGAAAGTAGGCCAACCTGTTACTTCAGCTGTCTGCCTCTCTATCACATAGAATCATCTCTCTTTTCCAATTTACTAGTCTATGTAGCATTAGGTATAACTTATAAGTTTGAAGGGTTCTCAGGAAGTATATACTAAGAACCTCCGGTATATAGATAGTAGTTGGAGAGGTTATCTGATTTCAGTTTCTCATTCTCAGTTCCAATCTCTTCATAATTGATCCTGCTGCTCTAGTTCAAGGGGTACCCCTCTGTACTCTGTGACTGAATTAAAATGGGGGAGATGTGTCCTGTGCTGGAACTCTAAATTATTTTTCCATAATAATTTTAGACATGGCAGTTTGCAGAACTATCCAATTTTTGTGACCTATAATCATTGTTTCTGTATCATTGTATCAGTGTTTCTTATACATTTTTAGGCAACTGTACACTTGTGATCCATTGGTTAAAATGTAACTTTTCAATATGAGATTTCTTCTTTATGAGATGTTTCAAATTCTAAATAAATGACTTACAAAATTGTGCCGCTCATAAGTTAGGGAATTACAATATTGTCAGCATAATTCAATAATGCCATTATAATTACACATTTACTTTATGATATAAGTGAATGTCAATCTGTTATGTCATTATGCAGATTTGGAAAATTGAACTTTCTAGGTTAGTTAAATGAAAATAGTTGCAGAATATAATTAGTAGTTATGATTACAGCAATGTATCAAAATATATCATTAGTATTTACCTAGTATTATAGTGGCTCCAATAGTGCAAATGTGAATAACAATAACACATTCAACTTTTAGAAAATTATAATAGAGAATGTTTTGAAATTCTTTGATCTCTAAGGGATCTTAATTTTTAACTATCTAAAACTAATAATTCATATTCTGTCTCCTTTATTCAGCATGTAATATGAGCCTTTGCCTAGAACAGAAACTCACTCACAATTAGAATATTAAAACATTTTCTAAAAAGTCCATTAAGTTGTGGATTTTTGAAAAATCATGTTTTATCCCCAAACTGGGTTTTGCTCATTTAAAATGATTATAGTTCTTCTCACTAGTTCAAATCAATTATTTAATTCAATGCTGTGAACAGTGTATAAATTTCAGGTGCCAAATTTATAGATATTAGCAAACACATAAAAAGATTATAGATAGAGTAGAGGAAGGGGACAGGGAGGGGGAGGAAAAAAGAAGGGGGTAGTATTGGAGATTGAAATAGGTCAAATTATGTTATATGCATTTATAAATATATCCACATGAACTCCACAAATATGTGTAACTATCATGCACTAATAAAAAAAGAAAAAAGATTATCGAAAGCAGTAAATACTGTCATTCTAAAGCTGAAAACAATGACAAATACAGAAGTGATCAGGAAGGCTTTTTTTTGGTACTGGAGATTGAACTCAGGGGCACTTGACCACTGAGCCACATCCCCAGCCCTATTTTGTGTTTTATGTAGAGACAGGGTCTCACTGAGTTGCTTAGTGCCTCGTTGCCGAGGCTGGCTTTGAACTCGCAATTCTCCTGTCTCAGTCTCCCTAAGTGCTGGGATTACAGGCTTGCGCCACCGCACCCAGCTAGGAAGGCATTTTTATTTATGCTCCAAGAACTGACATAGAATTTGCATTTACCAGTTTATACTGAAATATTTGTGCCCACTTAACAAATTGATAACCATTATTTAAAATATTGCTTCCAAAAAAATATTCCTTCAAGATCACTGTACTTGGACCACAAAACTCTCTTCTCAAATTTAACTTACAGGCAGTTTTTATCTACAGTAAGAAACTATTACCATAGTTGGTAGAAAAAAATCTATTAAAAAAGCCAAAGAAAGGTTAACACACAGAATGGCACTGTATTAACATAATTTAAAACACAAAGCCAAAAGCCACTAATCATTTTCTCTGACACTATCACCAAACCTCAGCCCCATTTTCCCTTCTACAACTTTAATTGCAGAACTTAACCTAGAACAACTTACCTAGAACATCAAGATCAAGGGTCCGTGCTAGCTTTCTTGCACCATCAGTACCAAAAATATGAGTTTTGTGTTTACACTTTGGACACTGGAAGACACTCATGTTTTGGACAAGGCCAAGAACCTAGATTAAAAAAAACAAAACACACTGCAATCAAAATAAAATTAAGCCATATTTTAATACATAATTTCAACAAGTTTTTACTGAGTACCTACTAGGTGGTGATATAATAGTGAGTTATAGACTTTGCTCTCAAGGAACTTACAGGCTAGTAAGTATAAAGACATTTGTAATCAATATGGTGATAAGTGCCGAAAGTCACTGAATAAACAGGAGCCAGAAAAACTGCCTGGGAAGAATTAGAGGAATTTTTGAGTAGCTCATAGACAATTGTTTCTTCAGGTTGCAGGTGGCAAGAGTGGGCAAGGCCTACAGCAGGAAATACAGAGGCAGAAGGAAGAGCACAAACCAAGGCAGCCAAATGTAACTATTTGGGCCTATAACCCAGTGTGTGGTCAAGACAGAAGATGGTTTGTTGAGGCAGGCCAGGGTCAGATGGTAAGGTGCCAAATGCCATCCACATATCTGGGACTTACTTATTTAGACACAGGAAAACACAAAAGATAATATCAAAGAGGTAGTGTTACACAATCAGATTAGTCCTGATGACAATGTGGAGAAAACAAGAGGGGAGAAAGATAGGAAAATAAATAGTTAATAGTTTGCCTGTGGGTAAAGACTCATGGTCACTAATAGTTAACATATAACAACAACTAACAAACACGCCCAATCTGCTTATTACAGATCATGTACTAGAATAAGTGCTTTAAAGGAACTATCTTATTTACTCCTCACAAAAACTTTGAGTATTTTATCATCTCTATTCTTTCCTTGAGAAAACTGAACCTGTCAGCTTTTATTAGAATGTTATTGTTTGAAACACAGTTTTGTAGTGATATAGAAAATTTCTATCATATTCTGGGTTTCTCTAGTTTCTGGCACAAAATATATCCTTAATAGACATTCATTGGATAAATCCACAGGCTCTGCAAATATAATCTGTATTCATGATCCTTTTAATCTCACTTTCTTGTTGATAAGAAGCAGTGACTCTCTTCCAGAATAAGAATGCATAACACCATCATCAGAGGCTTAGAGATAACAATGTCTGTATTATCCTATCAATTCTACCGTAGGATTATCACTGCAGAAGATTAGAACATTTACATATAAAATAAAGAATAGTATTGATAGTCCATAATAAAACAGACAAGAAGGTGATAACATTTGTTATTCTTTTGGAAAGAGGAACAGAAAAGACTAAGGTTGTGCACAACACATATAAAGGAAAACAAACAGTGAAAGACATTAATTTGTAGTAAAGCATGTTCCAAGCATCTAATATATACCCTTTTGTTGATGCAAAGTATCACAAAAAAAAATTACACTGGATTTTGGTAATTCAGTACCAACTCCAGAAAGCTAGAAGAGAAAACAACTTCATATCAGAGTACTTATTTTTTTATTTATTCACTATGTCCACATAATATACTTATTACTTGGGCAGTTTTTTCTGCCATTTATGTTAAATGTTATATATACACTGATTATAGGTCTTTCAACTTACACATAAGAAACATAATTCAATAAATGAGATCACGAAAAATATTTACAGACAGTGAAAAATCTAAGTGAGGCATATTTCAATTCAGAGAGAATAGGAAAAGCCTTCTTACCTTGGAATTTCTTAGACTTCCTAAAACCTAAGAGAAAAATCTATCTGTAGTTTGTGTGATTTACTTCTCATTACCAAATTATTCTCCATGGAGAGTATAAACATCTCATATTCTCTACAGACTACATAAATGTCACAGGCATAAAATATGAAACAATCAAACAATATTTAATGCACTCTTATTATATGCCAGTAACTGGGCTAAACACAAATGCTAGCATACTGTCGTGAGCCAAACAGACTTGATGCTTGCACCCTTGAAGCTTGAGCTCTAACTGCAGAAATGGATCAAACAAAAATGACACTTCTCTAGGAGCAAAGCATAGAGTATATGAGAGAGAGCAGAACAGAGAAGACTCCATCGACTCTAGAAGTCAGAGAGGGTTTCTTTAAAGAAACATTCAACCTAAAAGGTACAGGATAACCTAGCAAAATGGAAGACAAATATTCAAGATAGAAATAAAGAGCACATATCTACCTTCAAGAAACTGAAAGGCCAGTCTTGAGGCCTCGGGGGTGTGATGGGAGTGAAATGCAATCAGGATGGCAAAGTAGAGCGTGTGGGCCATATGCTGGTGTCTGGGTTCTATACTGAGTACAGAGAAGCTGCTAAGGATTTCAAGTAACAGAGGCCAAAGTGGCCAGTAGTTGTAGTGGACTCACTACTTGGGGTTCCCTTCAGAGATTTAAAAAACAACACAAAATAATGGGAAAAAAACTAAAAAGATTTGTCTCTGTATGTTTATTAAACAAACACAAATTCAGAGCTGTGTGCTCCAAAATCAGTCATGGAGAGGTGATCATTTTTAGTGCTATCTAAAATATGTCCAGTTCTCCTGGGCACAAGGTTAGGACTTTCCTTCTTTGCAATTAGGTGAGGACATGTAACTTGTTTTGGCCAATAAAAGGTGAGCAGAAATGCCACGCGTCACTTCCAGGCTGAAGCTTTAAGTGTTAATTTCTCGTTATCTTTCCTTATCCTGGTGCTTCCAAGCTTTCAGATGGGAGTTGTTCTGTCAGTCTGGGTGCCAGAGTTAGAACAATACAGAGGAAATGTTGAAGCCAAACCACAATGGACATTTAGCAAAAGAAAGAAAATGGGTGTGGTTTAAACCTGTGGAATTTAAGAATTGTTAACACACATGGCCTATCCCATCTTGGCTGATACAGAAGTATACAAAGAAAATATTAGAATTCTCATTTCATTATTTACATTTTGATTTCAATTTTTGTGTTTTATAATAAAAATAAAATTACTTCAGTAATATATGCATACCATATACTATATATATGTATGTATAACATACATATTCATATATTGGAGTATATGCTCAAGTATCATTTACTGACAAGGATTCATAATCAAAAAAGTTAGGAAATAAAGAACCCTCTAAGTTTGAGAGCCAGAGGTTTAGACATCAACACTTGGCCCTATTACTGCTAATACGTCACTTCTTTCAGTTCAAGAATAAATGCCCCAGTAATGCTTCCTAGGTCATCTTAATAAACTAATTCCACTTAACTCTAGAATTTCTCATCTTAAGAACTTCTCGTGTATATATTACTTTGTTTGATTAAAAAATTGGTTGTAATGAAACACCAATTTATAAAGGAGATGATATAGCACTGCATGTTAATTGCATATTCACATGGAAAATAATGAATCTTAAACCACTCTTCACCACATACACAAAAATTAATTTCAAGTAATGTAGAGTCAATTGTAAAAAGGTAAAACAATAACACTTATAGAAGAAAATAGGTAGAGGCAGGCAGAGATTTGTCTAGAACTATACAAAGAAGCACTAAACATCAACTTGACATTTTATTAACTAGAACTTCATTAACAAAGTGAAAAGGCAAACCACAGAGTAGGAGATGGTTTTACCTGATATATACAAATATATAAAAAACTCCTGTAAATCAATAAGGAAAAGTCAGACAACAGAATAAAAAACAGACATGAGACTGAATAAGCACTCCACAAAAGAAGATATCCAAAGTACATTCATGCTTAAGACTGGTTTAGGAAAGATGAACACTGGTATAACAAAAACAAACATCAAATGTTGATGAGGCTGTGCTCATTTTTCAACTGGATTATTTGCTTTCTAGCTACTGAGCTGAGTTATTTATATATTTTGTATATTAATACCTAATCAAATGTATGGTTTGCAAATACCTTCATCCATTGATTGTTTACTTTGCTGTTTCCTTGGTTGTGTAGGTGTAAACACATTTGTCTATTTTTACATTTGGTGTCTGTGCTTTTGGGCTCATCTCCAAAAAATCTGGTCAGAACAATGTCAGAGAGCTTTTCCCTCATGGGTTATTCTAATAGTTTTAGAGTTTCAAGCCTTACATTTAAGTCTTTAAGCCATTTTGAGTTACTTTTGTATATAGTAAGAGATAAGGGTATAATTTCATTCTTTTGCATGTGCATGTCCAGTTGTCTTAGCACCATTTACTGAAGGGACTATCCTTTCCTCATCTGTATTCTTGGCACTTTTGTCAAAAAAAAAAAAAAATTGACCACAAATGTGTAGATTTTTTCTTGGCTTTCTGTTATTTTATTTCTTTTTTTAAAAAATATTTTTTTAGATGTTGGTGGACCTTTATTTTATTAATTTATTTGTATGTGGTGCTGAGAATCAAACCCAGTGCCTCACACATGCTAGGCAAGCGCTCTACCACTGAGCCACAACCCCAGCCCCTGTTCTTTTTCTTGAATACAAACAGTGTGTATGTTCACTTTGTAAAAATTCACTGTGGATAAACCTACAGTTTGTGCCTTTTATGTAGGTAAGTCACAGTCCAATAAAAATTTGCTTAAATAAAGAGGTAGTTATGAGAAACATGGTAATAAAACAATAGGACAAACAATAACTAAAACAATGATATATTACTCATCTTGTGTACCTGCACACAAAAATAACCATCTGATTTAAATAGGAAATACTCTATAAAAACAAGAAAGTAGCAGTGAAATTAAGATGAGCTGCCTGGGAGGAAGGATCTCCTGTTCTTCCTAATTTACACTACAACAAAAGACCTGAAACAAAAGTCTAACTCCAGAGAAGCTGTGAAATGATGAAGTTATAGACCTACAATGTCCAATCAGATAATCATTTGTCACATGGGGCTACTGACCAGTTGAATTGTGGCTGGTTAGAACTGTGATGTGTTGTAAGCATAAAATACCCACTGAATATCAATGACAGTATGAGTAAAAGCATGTAAAATATCTCAATTTTTTAAGATTATAAGTTTTATTTTCAAATTTTGTCAAAACATATAATGAATACACACAAAAACATGCTCAAATCATAAGTGTACGGGTAAATGAACTTAACAAAGTATAACCATGTTACTAAAATCCTGCTAAGAAATATAACATTGCTAGCACCCTAGAAGTTTCCTTGTGACCTTCCAAAACACTTCCCCAGAGGTATATATGCCTGATTTCTAACACCATAAGTTAATTTTATCTGTTCCTGAACTTGATATAAATGTAATCATGCAACACATTCTTCTGTATACATGATTCATCCATCTAAATTATTTATGTGTAGTTCATTTTCACTGAGTCCCCAAATTTCATAATCCATTCTCCTATGGGATCGTTTGGGTTATTTTCAGGCTTTGGATACTATAAATAATGCTTTTATGAATGTTTTTATATGTCCTTTTGTGGGGGGTTGGGTATTAG
>CM053401.1:60312952-60344662 GCA_028644305.1 Xerus rutilus
TAAAACTGATGGTGTTGTAACTCTAAGTTCTCTGTTAGATGCAAGTCTAAAATGTGATTAATAGACCACTGATCCTCATTTAATTTTCTGAATATTTATCTATCTACATCAAAATATTTATCTATCTACATTTCTAATGTCTTCAGGAACAATTTTAACTGGAGCATAGTCTAGTTATTGTATATGTCATTAACTCTATAATATAGTAGTATATTTTTTGTTTTAAAAAAGAGAGAGAGAAAGCCTGACCTTTGAATTTCTCAGATTTCATGTGATTTCTTCTCCCACATGCCATGATGCCATCTATCATGACATGATATAGCTAATAGGGACCCCACCAGAGTCCAAATGGATGGGGCTACCTGATTTTGAGCTTGCAGCTCTAAATTGTGAGCTAAATAAACCTATTTTCTTTATGAAATACCCATCTTTAGGTATTTTGTTATAGCAATGGAAAACAAGTTAACATAATGGGCAGTTATGTTTATTTTCATATTTTTATCAAACAAAAATAATGATGCAATACCCTGCACAAAATAGGCACTTAACAAAAGATCAGTGACTTAAAGACTTTCCTTTATTTTCAGATATATCCATCATAAATTACTGCAGCATGAACTCTTAGTTGGTAAATTCTTAAACTAAGAGTCAAGAGCTCTGAATTCTGGTTTTATTGATTCCATTATATACTATATAACAATGAAAAATTCATACAAATCTTGACACATCTCAAGTAACTCCTCTATAAAATGAATTTATTTCCATTGGCTCTAAAATGTTATTCCTTTTTTTTAAAAAAAAAAGAATATGAAAGTGTTATAAATATGTTCATTGACATTATTTTTGAAAGCTATAAAGATCCTAGAGAGAGGGATTAAAGTAAATTGGCTTTCTCTATACTTAACCCTAACAAAATCATGAATAAGCATTAATTCTAGCTGGATTCTTTGTTGTCCGAATAGCACATAAATTAATAACCTTTTGACAAAGACAACCAGCATGTCCCATTTAATACTCACAAAACATGTGAACATTTCACTGGAACTATCAACCACATTAATAGAAACTAATGACTAAATCTCTGATCACAATATAATCAATTAGCCTTTAGCATACTGTCCTGTTCCAACATAAATCACTATCTCTTTATGTTGTACTAAAATATAGAACATCATGTAAATAACCATTTCAAACAGCCCAATGATGACATTTAGAATTTATGAGAAGGAAATACACAAACAACAAACAAAACCTCCAATAAAATTAAATTTAATCCTTAATCAATTTGTATATCTTAACTCCAAATTTTTAACTTTAAAAGAACTATGTCAATTTTTTCTTGTTAGTATCTCTCAGCTTAAAAGGCAGTTTCCAAAACCTGATGTTACATTTTATCTTTATGTTTCTTGGCTTTTCTACCTATTAAATTTTAATTTTGTTCATGGCTTATGAAATGTGAACCAATATGAACAAGCCTAGAACTTTCTTCCTTTATAACATCATTAATGAGGTCACTTCAATTTCGTGATGTTAGAAAAATCTGTGCTCCCTCTACTGACCGTAAGGAAATGTCAGCAGAAGCAAAAAGAACGCTTAGTTTGCAATAAATGTAATTATTTGGGAGATTGATCGCCCATCTCAAGAATCCCATTGAGAATTCTCTATCCGTTTTCTAGGGTAAATGTCTAAGTCCAAGCAAATAATATTGCTTAAATATATTTCCCAACTTGTAATCTGCTTTTTATCAGCTGGCAGATTCTGAAAAAGTCATCTTGGTAGATTCTGAAAAATAGTAAACATCTTACAAAATAATTTAGAGTACTGTCTTAATTGTTAATTCTCTTGACCATTAAAAGGAAAATCAACAACTGCATATCTAGATTTGGGTCAGAGTTCAGAGTAGTTAAACATTTAAAACTAATTATTCCAGATGTTAGGCTGATCATAATTACACCAGTGTTGGAACTACTCAACTATGCATTCTAGTCTCCAGGGCATAGATCATATCTAATTTCCATGCTTGATTGAGATCTTCAGTGTTGGAACCTCATAAACATGTACAACAAAATCTGCTCAGGATTATACCTGGAGGAATAATTCTACATCTTAAAACTATTGAGCACCTCAATGCAAAACCAACTAAGACTAAAAACAAACATTAATTGCTGTTCTTAATGCTCACAGTGCTTTTAATATTTAGTGCTACTGATTCTCCTTGATTTATTTGGGGATATATTTGCAGCAAAAGACAATAATCAGAGGCTAAGGATATAGCTTAGTGGTAGAGCACATGCTTAGCATGTGTGAGGCCCTGGGTTCAATTCCCAGCAGCATGGAGGAGGAGGAGGAGGAGGAGGAGGAGGAGGAGGAGGAGGAGGAAAAGGAGGAGGAGGAGGAGTGGGGCGGTGGAGAAGAGAAAAAAGAAAAGGAGAGGGAAGGGGAGGGGGAGGAGGAGGAAGAAAAGAATCATTCAACTTCCGCTGGCTTAACACAATACCAAATATTTTATGATTTTTAAATTAACCATAATGTAGATTGGCTTTGTTAGTTTTCAGCACTCTTGTCTTTCTCCTTGAACTTTCTGAATTATAAACATCATTTGCTATAAGATTAAGGAAGTCCACTAATTATTAGTATCAGCCTAAGTAATACATGATTTAAAAGTAAATTTACCTCAACTGCATTCACAGGCTATACTTCAACAGGAATAATTCTTGAAAGAATCACTGTTGCAAACTCCATGCCACCTTCCAACAGAATTAAGAACTGACTATAGTCACAAAGGTGATATGTTTATTAATTTAGGGTCACAAGTTCAAGGCCAGTCTGAGCAACATAGTGAGGCCCTAAGCAACTTAGCAAGACCTCATCTCAAAATAAAAAATAAAAAGGGCTAGCGATGTGGCTCAGCAGTGAGTGCCCCTTGGTTAAATCCCCAGTATCCAGGAAAAGAAAAACAACCATTTTGCTTGCCTCAGAAATAAATTACAATGAACAAATCACATTAAATGCTGCCAAAAAGATTTATCAAACACAGTAATTAGTAGAAACCACAGTATTTGAAAGCTACTGATGATAAGAACATGTTGTACTATAGAACTTTAATTAAGAATTCAAGTTCATCAGAGGAATCTGGATACATATCTACTGTTTAAAGATAAAGACTGGTTCTTCAATAGAATAGATTCAACAAGTAATGGGCTTCCAGCCACTTCACTTTAATGATACCACAAAGAATTAACCAGGGTTACCAGGCTGCAATCAATAAGGAAACACTGGGGCTAAATGAGGCTTCTGCAAATTTTTAGGAGTATAGGATGGAACCAGATAGCTCCTGTGCACATTTTCTCCCTCCCCTCCTCCTTTCTCTCTCTCTCTTCTCTCTCTCCCTCCCTCTCATTCTCATCCCCCTTCCCTCTTCTGATGCCTCCAATAAAGTTAAGATAAAATCCTGGCTTCTTTCTAGCCTTGTATCCATGCTTATGCTGATCAGCAAACACCTCAGGGAACTTACTTCTTGTACACATGTCTCTACAATTCAGAAAGATCTTTTATTCTTCTGAATATCTGTTCATGTTGAACTCTAAGAATTGCTATTCTGCATTTCAAATTCTGTTAGAAGCACACGTAGCTCAGCCTGCTTGCAATTGCAGCAAGCTACTACTAAAGGATGCTTGTTTAATAATGGAACACATACATTCCTTTTGAGACAGGCTAGCCATATTGCCCAGGCTGGCTTCGAACTTGTATCCTCCTTCAACAGCATCCCTAGTAGCTGGGATTACAGGCATGCACTACCATGCCCAGCTAAACATATTCTTTTTATAACCATTTTTTCCTCTAAAAATCCAGAGAGAACTGCTACTTTGTTTACACTAACTTTATTTAACCAGGTACATTTCAGAAAAGAGAGAAGTAAAGACTGAAACTTTACCTGGGAAGATCTTAGTTCATAACCAAATACTGTTGTACTTAAGATGTGAAGACATTCTTCAAGCTATGCTTCAGATTCTGATCAAATTTCTAACATCTACGTCCAAGTGCAAAACCTTTTTAGATTGTGGGACTTTACTTTTTCCAATATTTGATGGATTTAAAAGTAGTTTTAAAATGAACCCCATGACACATTGGCCATTATACTGTTCACTGAACTTTAAGACATTCAAGGAATTTTAGCTGTCTAGCTTGTCTTGAAGGAAATGCTCAGAAATTCAGCAAAACTGAATGAACTCAGACACTATCTAAACACAGGCTAGAGGATCACCTGGTAGGAATTCAAGGAATTCAAATAGATGGTTGGCTTAGACAAGGGATTCTCAAAGCTGAATATAGGAATCAGGAGGGACCTTTTCATGTCATAGTTCAGAAATTATTAATTCTCAGGCTACTTCTTTGAATTGATTATTGACATACTGTAATTTCTACCTGTAAAGAATGTTTGGCCAAATATAAGAGCCCTAAAGAGTTTATTTCTTTTTAACTGTAGATTAGAAATATTATTATTTATTAGCCCATCGTTATATTTAATTTTATAAATTTTATTCCAATTCTAACAAGGACTGAAGTTTCGGAATGAAATACTAGAAATAACCTAAAAGATAAAATTGTGGAATACAGTTACTAGTCTTTAACAGTTGGTTATAATTTGTATAACGACAAAGCAAATTTATTTTGGAAAGACTTTTTACAATTTGATAAATAAAACAATAACTCTGTCTAGATCATGTAGTTCTTGCCAAGTATCCAGTAATTATAATTGCATCCAACATTTGTATGGAAAGACGGTGCACCTGAAAGAAGTACAAAATTGACTGTCTCCTTTAATGTTACAATCTGGAAAATGAAAACATAAATAAAGATTTAATATCTCCAAATACTAGGAAAAGTTATGATTTAGGTCTTCTACTTTTAAGATGCAAGCATGTTTCTAGTTTTATGGTCTGAGTTCATTATAAATTGTAAAATTATAAGGAAAATATAGCACTAAAATTCAAAGTAGGCAAATATTTTTGTTCCTTTTGCTTTGAAAGAGTAAATTACAATCAAGGAACTATTTCAACAGAGGCCTTCAGCCATTCACCTATTTAATACATCACCAATAAGTTTCTGATCTCTCAGTCTCTCATGAGGGTAGGCTTTCACATCATAAAAACCACTGTCCAAATTTGCAATGTGTCATCATAGAATAGATAATTGATTACGCCAGGTAAATTACTGATGGAGGGGAAAATACCAGGGTGAATGTGTATGTTTTTTTCCCTCAAGAATATCTGATGGGTAACAGAAGTTCAATCACTGCAGCAATAGGCCCAACACCTTTCACAAGCCATAAGCCTTTGACTTTAAGCCATGATTGAAATATTAAAGTGGCTTAATTTAAAATTACTATCCCATCTCATTTAAATGAATAAGTAGAAAAAGGGCCTCTGGCTTTCCTTCTATCTATAGGGCCCAGACAGTAAAGGTCTTAGGGAAGAAAGGACATCACCTCATTATCATAATATAACACCAGATGTTAGGGCAGCTTTTCTGGAGCCCAGAGATATTCAGCATATTAACTAGCTGAATACTCTGACATACACAGCAGCTTTTCCCTCTCCAGGAGATAAGAAATCAAAATAGAACCCACACTGTGGACTATTAGGACAGTAGGACTACCTGGCTATTTTCTATATCACTTGTGCTATTCCCTGGAAAAAAAGGAAAAAACAAAGCAGGGACCATGATAGCTCCTGTCTTAGCTACTCAGTCTCTGTCTCTTCTTTTTTTTTTTTAAATGTAGATGGACACAATGTCTTTATTTTATTGCTTTGTATGTGGTGCTGAGGATCAAACCCAGGGCCTCACGCATGCGAGGCAAGTGCTCTACCGCTGAGCCACAGCCCCAGCCCCTCTGTCCCTTCTATTATAAGAAAAATTTCCAAAAGTTTCATTTCTGTATCCATCTTTACTTCTAAAGTGAAGAGCATATTCCCCCTAATTCTATCTACCAAAATAAACTCTTTCCTCTATTACTTCTCACTACACAAAACATATTTGCATCACTGCTCACCTACAATGTAAATATTCTGGTTACGTTTAATGACAGTAAAATTTTGTCTCATGATAATATGGATTTTCCACCAATTTGAGTTGTATTATTTTGCAGTACTGTCTATATTAGCTTGTAAACTTTTAGAGGTCAGAAATCCTGTCCCTTTGCTTTGTATTTCATCTATTTCAGGTCGCTAATTTACAATGAAATGATGAGCATGAAGATGAGAAGCTATGTTAGTTATTCCACTTGATGCACTCCTTCTCCTCACCCCCTCTTCAAGCTCTGCTTAGATCTATTCCCTTGCTCCCTGTGTCCTGACCAGTGCCCTGGTAGCTGACCTCTGTGGACTGGTTCACCTGAGTTTCCTTGTCCTCTGGCTCCAAACGGGGATCTGACACTAGGAGGTACCATTAGGAGAACAAAGAGACTGTGAGAGGGGAAAAAGGGTGAAGTATTATTACCTACCTCACATGCTACTCTCGCCAACCTTGCTATAGTTCTGAGAATGGCCATAGCTTCCATCAGGCAGCCCTTTTCCCAGGGTTCCAAGAAGTCTCCAGCTTCCACTAACACAGTTCACTCCTTTGCCTCTTCAGGTGGTGCAGCACTAACAACTTTCTACTGTCACTGATCCCTGGATTCTTCACTATCTCTTGATGGTTTCTTTAATGCTGCCCACACCTCTGCAACTAATCCCTTCATTAAATGAATTCTTTTTTCCTGCTAGAACCTTGATTTATATGCAATTTAATATAAGTAAATTACTGAAACTCCAATCCTTGGAAAAATTAATCTTCACTTAATTCCAAGAGTTAAAAATCAAACTAAGACAATCTCTAGATAGTAATTCAGAGGACTTCAGTTGAATAAAGAAAGAAAAATATTTTAGGTAATATCTGTTAGAATTTGAATACTAGAGCAGTTTACATATTTTCAAAACTTTCAAGGAAATTATAATACTTCTTGAAGAAATATTAATCTTCTTCATTATGCAAAAGCAATTGAGTCATCAATGATTCCTAAGAGTATATCCGTATGCATTTAAGACACAGACCCACAGAAGTCTGTCTTGGAATCCATCCAATTCAGACTAAGCAACAACTAATAAGCAAGCTAAAGAAACAAGAAAGATCTAGTAAACTGTATCACTAACCAAAAAAGAAAAAGAAGAAAGTACGAAAAATAATAAAGCCAGCCATAATAAAAATTCTGCCTTTTCCTCTTGGCAAGTTCAATAAGATAAGAACAAATCTCAAGACTATAGTTGGTCTCATTTCTCATCCTTTATCCTAATTCCTTTCCCTCCAGTAATTACTGCAACCACTAGGTATCATTCTGGTCTATATTTGTAATATGTAACAATTCAGTAGTCTACCTAAACTCAAACTTAAATCATTAGCCACTAATACTGCTGTCAACACATTTACCTCTATTGTTGCAATACAATACTTTTAACACAAATAAGAATTATTATTTTTCTTCAAAATTTCTTCTTATAATGAGCCTGTCATCCAACTCATGGAACACATATAAAGAGCTGCTAATTAGCATTTAGAAAGAGGACCTTTTTGCTTATAGTCTGCCTGTATGAATTTTCTAAAAGAATGTCTTTTTCCAAATATAAAAAATTTCATTCTCATCATGGCTTGGAGAAATGCAATGACACCAACACTGCTTCTAACTGATGACATTTCACTACCCCTCCCTGAAAAGCTCTTATAAAGTATTCAAGTAGTTTCTAAAAATACTATACATGTAGATAGAGCTTTTGCACCATCCAGTGATTACAAGAAGGATGAATTATTTTCACATCAGTTTACTCTCATCTTGTACTTAATAGCCTGCCTCACCAAAGAAAACATCTCAGATTCCATTAAGGTTACCAACCAATGTGTTAAAACATTTAAAATATCCATACCAATGAGGTTCTACTGATATTTCCAAATAAAATGTGTAACTTATCAGAAACTTAGATTACATGCTTTTAATAATTAAGTGTCAATGAAATGACTTGGAGAACCAGTAAATAACTGATTGGCAAAGAGATTTTCACTATAGTTCCAGAAGTTCATTTACATATGCAACTATATCTCTGTTAAATTTGGGAAAATCTTTAGAAGCAGGTTTGATATAAAGGGTAACTACTAACATTTAAATTTCACATAATAAAAAATGTACAATATATAAGTATTATATATTGATAAGCTACTACATTTATTGCTCTCTTGACTTTAACATTAAATAAGTAGCAGAATATAAAATTCTATTATAATTGTATTTACAAAAAAGACAAATTTCCTAATATTTACTCTCATTCCATACTTGTTCAATAAATATTTACCAAGTGCCTTCCAGGTACACCAGTGCTGTAAGTGCTGGACTGCAGTCAATCAGTCAGGTTTGTATATTTTATACCTAAATATACTTAAGTGCCCGCATGTCTGGAACACAGAATTATGTCACCACCTTTCAAAATGTCTTTATGTTTTTGTAAATATACTCATTCTGATAATCTGAATCTAGGCTTCTGATATCTAATAGAAAATTTGTAAGTTCTTTTTTAAGACATAAAAATGTTTGCCTGTCATGCAGTTTGTTTTTCTCTATGGCAACATCAACACATCAAATAAAGCATAAATTACTTTAACCTTTTAAGATTTAGATTTACCTGAAATGGGAATATTCTGTGAAACCGATAACTGCACATCTCCCGTTCCTGGTGGCATATCAACAACTAAATAGTCCAATTGACCCCAGTCTACCTAAAAATCAAAATGACATAAATAACATCATTGCATAACCATTCCAGTGAACACAATGAGTGTAAACAAAATGAATGTGCTAATAACAAATCAGAAATAACAGCCGTCACTTGAGTCCTCACTAGGTGCTGGGCACTGAGGGTTAAGGACACACAGATGAATGAATACATGACAGCCACTGCCACTGTTAGGTCTTTGAATGATCAGCTTAAATTTCTAGACACTAATGGCAACCCTGTTTCACAATGGTCTCCTAACAGGACAAATCGTTTATTTTCACTGTGATTTTATCTAAAAGGTCTTAGCTTATTGCCCTTAGGGGTTTTTTTTAAAATATTTTTTTAGTTGTAGATGGACACAGTACTTTTATTTTTATTTTTTTTTTCATGTGGTGCTGAGGATTGGACTCAGTGCCTCACACATGGGAGGCGAGCGCTCTACCACTGAGCCACATCCTCAGCCCTGCCCTTAGAGTTTTATTGCTGTCATATAGGAAGCGCTGGCAGAGCACTTGCTATGCAAACATAAATTTTCTAAATTTACTATTTTTCCTTAATAAAAATAAGACATACTGATAATGAAAACCAAAATTTAATAATAAGAAAAAATTAAATGTAACTACCATCCCAACACTATTAACATTGATTATTTCTTTCCAGGTATTTAATAAAAAAGAAATTCAGCAATTACACAAGTCTGTACTGCTCAGTCTCAGTCTAGTTAGTTCTCAAGGGTATCTTGTGTTCTTTTCTCTTCAAATAGCTCTTCACTCTGAGTTTCCAATCTCCTGAAAGGCCCTAGGATCCTCTCAGTTGCCTCAAGTAGAAACTTGGAATCATACTTAATGTTTCCCTTTTCTTCTTTAACCCAGTCTCAAATGTATCTGCATTTCTCTTTCTCTACTGCCAAGAAGTCAAGGGAGGTCACCATCACCTATTATGGTTAAAGCCTCCCAGCCATTCTCTCTGCTCCAGTATTGTCCTTCCAGTCTGTCTCTAGCAACACTGAAAAACAAACCACATAAAAAATGCAAGTCTAGTTGTGTTTTGTTGCTTAAAACTCTTTTCCAGCTTTTAGGATAAGTCTGAGTTTAAGCTCCAAAACACTCTGTCCTGTCTTCTTGAGTAATTCTTCCTCATTCTTCAGATCCTAGTTTAAAATTCACTTCCTCAGGGAAATCTCCCCCAACTCCCACTAGATTAGATATAGAGTCCTACTGTGTACTTCACCTAGTCACTCATTTATTTGTCCAAGGAATGGTTAAGTACCTTCTATATATTAAGTATTGAGTTAAGTATTCATAATTAAATGGTATCATGGTGCCTACTTTCAGAACTTGAAAGATTAAGACAGTTGGATATTAAACAGATAATCATCCAAATAAATATATAATTATCAGTTTCATAAAAACAAGAAGCACTGTGAAAACAGTAAAATGTGCTTAACTTAGAGAAATTGAGTCAAGATCAATATGGTTGGAGAGCAGAGACTGAGAAGAATGTCATTTCTATTGTTGTTTCATATCTTCCTATAAAACTAAACTGAGTTAGAACACCTTAAAAAGAAATGGACTCACAGGAGATACTTGCTAAGTCCCCCACACCCCTGGGAATGAATGAATAAATGAACACACACAAAGGTTTGAGTTTTTCTTTTTAACCTAAGTGGTAATTGTGTATATAATTCCATATTCTGTTTTGTAAAATTTAATGTGTAATATGCCTTTTCCACATAATTATTTTTTTGATAAAAAGCTTGGATGACATTAGATCAACAGATTCATTCATATACTAATATATCTTTTCAACATATATTTATTGAGAATCCATTAGGTGCCAGGCATTGCTACAGGTGATGAGGATAGAGCAATAAACAAAACAAAGCTCTAGCTACCAAGGTACTGACACTTTATTAAGACAGACAAATCAGAGCAACATGTGTTACAAAGAAAACTACAAGTATCCCTCACTTCACAGTTATTTGGCTCCTGCTTTAGATATTCAGGTCAAAAAAGAATGGTTTTAAAAAGCTCAATTCTTGAATTTCAGATAGAAAGTGATAAGAGTTCAGACAGCAAAGAATGTATCAAAGAATTTCCTTGAATCTCTTTGGTCCCCAAGGTCAGATGATAAAAACTTGTACAGTAGGGAGAAAGGATAGAATGGTGGAGGTGCTACTGTAGAAAGGGTGGCCACAGCCATAAATGAAGTGATAAAGCAACTGATGCAGACAGCTAAAGAAAAGCATTCCAGCCAGAAGCCCCCATAAGTAAATGAGATGGGGATAGGCACATACAAGGAATAGCAAGAAACCAGGTCAGCCTTTCTAAAATAGCACCCACATTACCACTGATCACTCTCCTTCCCTGACATTGCTTTTTTTCAAATATTTATCAGTATCTGACAGTACATATTGATTTGTCTTTTAGTAATCCTATGCTATTTCACAAATGTATGCACTGATACCGATTAAAATTACATATTTTAAGTGAATGATGAAATGATGAACATAAATTAGCTAATATTCAATATAGGGTTCTTTGGTTCGAAAAATGATTACCCTAAGATTACCTATAAGCACCATCTATGAAACTGTCTCCAAAAAAAGATAAAGGATGAGCTGCATGTGAAGCCCTGGATTGGATCCCTAGCACTAGGGGGAAAAAAAGGAGGAGGGAATAAAGAACTTTCATTTTATATTCTCAGCAAGCACTGGGAGACTAACAGGTTTGTTTCAGAAAATACCAGATGACTGGTGCCAATAATTTATCATTGTTTTTCCCTGGCATTTAACCATATTTATAATGTTACCTTCAAGTTCTTATTTTAGAGAACTACAGTTCCAAGTAAATAAAAATACTTCACTGTTAAGGCAATTCATTTCCAATTACTCTTAAAATGAATTTAAACTATTTGAGAAAAGAACCTAGTCCAACACCTTTGTCATACATAGTGGGCTTTCCATAAAGGCATGCTGATTGGAATTGGACTTAGGGTTTAACTAAAGGCATTATGTGAGTTTCAATTTTATGGCATTCACTAATACTAATATTGAAATATACCAAATGCTAAGAAGTTCCAGTTCTCTTATAAAAGAGCCACCAAAAGCATCGATTTTAGAATAATTTGGGGCTTCCCCTGATTCTACTTAAGAGGTTGTTTACTTGTAGAAATTATGTTTTACTAAGTGTAAAGAAATACGTCAAGAACCTCATTTATTAATAAAACCCAGTGGTGGGTAGAGATTTTGTGTGGCTTGAAGCATATACAATTTGAATGGTTCTTTATTTGAAAAAAAATACAAAATCGTGAATGCAAAATTAGATATAGAAGTCAATATACATGTTCCTTGACTATGATCAGGTTATAACTCCATGATAAATTGAAAATATCAACAGTGAAAAATGCGTTTCACATACCTAACCTTCCAACCACAATAGCTTAGCAACACAGTACACTCTGGGGTGGTGGTTGTCTTCATGGTGCATGGCTAACTGTGAGCAGGGGTTTGCTGTGGCTGCCCAACATCACAAGAGACCATACACAGCTAGTCAGGGAAAAGATGAAATTCCAAAATCCGAAGTAGTTTCTACTGAATGTGTATTGCTTTCCCATCACTGTAAAGTGGAACTACCGTAAGTCTCTTAAGTAGGGACCATCTGTATTTATTTAGAAGGTGAAAAAAATCACTATAAAGTGCCGGAACTTTAGAGATTCAAGTTCTCTAACATCTCTTGAATAACTGAACTGCTTCCTAACTGCAACCTGGCTTCCCCTTCCCATGTCAAACACTGTACAGCTCCCAAAATCTCAAGTCAGAACTTAGTCCTCCTGTCTAATTGGCACACAGTAGAGAGGCAAAAGTTACCAATAATATATTGACTATATATTTCAAAATAACCAGAAGAAAGGATTTTGAATGTTTTCACCACAAAGCAATGATGTTTAAAAAGGTGATGAATATGCTTATCATCTTGACTTGATTATTATACAATATATACCTGTATTGAAACATTATATTGTGCCCTATAAATATATACAATTATGTGTCAGTTAAAAAAAAAAAAACAACTTAGGAAAACAAAAACACAAAGTCAGTGTCCAGGGCAACTGAAGAAAATGGGATGAGCCAAGCAGTTAGAACTTGAGTCTGTAAAAAGAGGCTTCCCACCAGATGCCTCTTTTACACAGTAACTCAGGATCTTTATTCCTTTTGGAAATGTTTAACATAAACACTTCTGGATCCAAATATAATGCAGTCCCAGAACTTGTACAAAGCCATTCAAATAACAAATCATAAGGACAAATTTTAAAAAACCAATTATTCTAATGTTATTTGCATTATATTTGAAGATATGTGTGCCTATGTGTGTGTGTGTGTGATATTTTAGATGTGGTACCCCAAAACCTCACCTGTGAGACAATGCCAGAAGGTTTGGAGGAGAAATGATTGAGTTATAGCCTTAACCTAATCAACGAATTAATCCCTGATGGGATTAATTGAGTGGTAACTGGAGGCAAGTGGGATGTGGCTGAAGGAAGTGGTTCATTGGGGGCATGGCTTTGTGGGTATGTGTTTGTATATGTCTAGTGGAGTCTCTCTTTGCTTTCTAATCATGATGTGAGCTGCTTCCCTCTGCCATACTTTTCCTCCATGATGTTCTGCTTTACCTTGAGCCCTGAGGAATGGAGCTGGTCTTCTATGGACTAAGACCTCTGAAACAAACCTTTCATCCTTTACAGTTGTTCTGGTTGGGTCCTTTTAGTGACAGCGAACAAAGCTGACTAAATAGTCGGTGCCCCATTTCTGACTTGAAAATCCTAAAATCTTTGGAAACTCCGGAGTGGTAAGAGTGTCTTTTGTATGCTGATGAGTTGACAGGAGGCTGGAGGCTCTTAGATAGCCTTGGGGTGGGGGCTCAAGGGGAATGAACCATGTGACCTGAGGGTTGGAACTTTCAGTACTACACCCCACCCAAACAAAGGAAAAGACAGAAGCGCTGAAGGTTGCGTGGACAAACCAATAACCAATGATGTAATCAATCATGTGTATGTAATAAAGCTTCTTATAAAAACCTAAAGGACAGAATTCTGAGGGCTTCTGAATAGCTGAATATGTGAAAGTTCCTGGCGGGTGGCCTGCCAGGAGAGGGAATGGAAGCTCAGTGCCCTTCTACCATATATTGCCCTATGTATCTCCTCTTCCATCTTAGAGTTCATTTTTACTCCAGATCTCTGGCTTCTTGTCCACCAAGTGATCCCTCCTATCATGATGCTATCTAAAATGCTATGATGCAGCCAAGGGGGCCCTCATCAGAGGCCAAACAGATGGAACAACCTGATCTTCAATTTTAGCCTCTAAATAAAGCTCTTTTCTTTTGGTATGGGGGATTAAACCAAGGGGTGCTTTATTACTGAGCTATATCCAAAGCCCTTTTATTTTGAGATAGGCTATCAATACATTGGTGAGGCTGGCCTCAAACTTGTGATCCTCCTGCCTCAGCCTCCTGAGTTGCTGGGATTAAAGGCGTGTGCTACCATGCCCAGCCAAACCTTTTTTTATTTTAATTTGCCAAACCTCAGGTATTGTTACAGAAGGTAAACTAATAAAACTGGTATGGAAGGTGCATTTAACCTGGTCTCAAGTCCCAGGACCGAATTTTACAGGCAATAATTACCAAGCTCCTAGGACCTTAGATTTAACTAGTTTCTAGGGTTTGAAATGGTTCTTCCTGCTCTAAGAATTCTTAGTTATTTTTATACATAATTATCTCCCTAATTTCAGTGTATGCTTCCTACCAGAAAAGAACATTTATACGCATTTCTGTACTCTCCTTCCACATCTAGCCCTTTCCACAATGTCTAACAATATTTAATCAACTGCCACTGAATGATTCTATGAATCAAGTTGCTGCTTACAATTTTATTATACAATTAAAATTAAAAACTTTGCCATGAAAGGCACCTTTTACATATAATATAAATCTAAAATGGAACATAAAATGTTTTCCTTTATATCTGAACCAGGAGTTTTGCTGTGCCCTGTGGCCTATTTATAAAACCATGAAACATTTTATTTCAGTTATAAGAAGAAAACTGCTATGAAGGAGAAATGATTTAAATATAAATTCCAGAGCAAACGTCTGGATAATACAAAAAAAAATTCTACTTCAGTTGATGGCCTACTGGCTTGTAGAAATAAATGATACATGATAAACTTATCCTTGAGATTATTCTAAGAGTTGACCCAATTATACAGGAACACGTTATTCAAGTTATAATGATAAGTCTTCTTCCCCCAATCTTTTCATCCTCCCCACCATGATAAAATTCCCCATTTTTTTTTCAAATGTATTCTTTTCTATTGGAAAAAATGAGGGAGAGGAGAGGCTACTTGGGTAAATCCCTCCAAAGTTACTATAAACCCAAAAGGACAGTGTCTTTAGAAAAAGACGAAAATTT
Organism: Xerus rutilus; assembly: GCA_028644305.1. Lineage (NCBI taxonomy): Eukaryota > Metazoa > Chordata > Mammalia > Rodentia > Sciuridae > Xerus > Xerus rutilus. The sequence continues at coordinate 60,328,213 of CM053401.1, forward strand.
TATTTCTCTCCTTTCCCTTTACCATCATCTTCCATTTCCTTAGTTGTCCTCTTAGTAGAGAGAGAAAGCAGACTGGCCTTTCAACCTGGAGACAGATGACTTATTTCTAGAAGCTAATACATGGATCCATCTTTGGAAACTATCTGAATCTATTTACTGAAGTAATATTTAAAACAGGGCCAAGGATGTCTATGTAAACACAGTTGAAAGAGTAAAAATTCAAAACCAAAAATAATGAAGCTACCACAAAAGTAAGAGTATTTCAATTATTTATAGGAACTCTAAGTTGTCTAAAGTCCTGCTTTGGGTGAACTACTCATATGTATAGATTTTCATAACCTAGATGTTAATGCAGGATAGAACTGGTACCAAAAAAGCCTGAAATACTACAAACCTGCTTGAAAAATCAAGATATTTTAAAGAAATTACCAGGGGCTAGGGATATAACTCAGTGGTAGAGTGGTTGCCTAGTATGTGTTAGGACCTGGGTTCAATCCCCAGCACCAAAACAAATAAATTAATTAAATTACCAAAATAATTTTTAAATTTATTTATTTTTGGCATATTATGCTTATACATACCAGTGAGGTTTATTTTGACATATTCATAAATGTATAGAACACAGTTTTCTCCATTTCAATTCTCAGTACTAGCCCTTTCCCTCCCCTCTTATCTCCCCTGATTATCTTTCTCTACTCTATTGATCTTTCTTCTACATTTATTTATTTTAATTGGTACATTATAGTTATATATAAAATTGGAATGCATTGTGATATATTCATACATGCACATAGCACAACTTGATCAACTTCATTCCCCAGTTTTTCTCCCTTTCCTTCCCTCCTTCTTCCCCTTTGGTCCTCTGCTTCTACTCTACTGATCTCCTTTTTGTTTTTGAGAGAACCCCCATTTTTTATTCCTCTTTTCTCTCTCACTTCTACATATGACAGAAAACATTCGACCTTTTACTTTCTGAGTCTCAGCTTATTTCACTTAGCATGATGTTCTCCAGTTCCATTCATTTACCAGGGTTATGGTTTAGATATGAGTCATTCCCCTAAAGTTGACGTGAGTGGTAACTCAATTAACCTGAAGGCAGGTGGAGTGTGGCTGGAGGAGGTGGGGACTAGGGGCGGTGGCTTTGGTGCATATATTTTGTATCAGGCAAGTGAAGTATCTCTGCTTTCTGATCATCATGTGAACTGCTTCCCTCTACCATACTCTTCTTCCATGATGTTCTGCCTTACCTTGAGCCTTGAGGAATGGAGCCTACTGTTCATGACTGAGACCTCTGAAACTGTGAGCCACCAAATAAACTCTTCTTCCTCTACAATTTTGCTGGTAAGGTCTTTTAGTCATAGCAGTGAAAAAGCTGTGTAAAACAACCAGCAAAATGACCCAATTTCATATGGCTAAGTAGAACTCCATTATGTGTATATACCATATTTTCTTTTCCCATTCATCTATTGGTGAGCACCTAGGCTGGTTCTATAACTGGGCTATTGTAGATTGTGCTGCTCTAAATATTGGTATGCATATATCACTATAATGTGTTGATTTGGTTATTTTATATAAATACCAAAGGGCAGGATAGCTGAGTAATATGGTGGTTCCATTCCTAGTCTTCAAGGAATCTCCATACTGCTTTCCAAAATGGTTGTACTAATTTGCAGTCCCATCAATAATGCAGGAGTGTATCTTTTCCCCCACATCCTTACCAGTTATTTTCATTTTTTGCATTCTAACTAAGGTAAGATGAAATCCCAGTGTAGTATTGATTTGTGTCTTCCTGACTACTAAAGATGTTAAGCATTTTTTCATATATTTGTTGGCCATTTGTATTTCTTCTTTTGAGAAATATATCTTTGGATCTTTTGCTTATTCAATGAGAGGGTTATTAGTATTTTTGGTGTTAAGTTTTTTGAGTTCTTTTTATACTCTGGTTATTAATTCCCTGTAAGAATAGTAGCTGGCAAAGATTTTCTCCTATTCTGTATGTTCTCTCTCATGCTTTTGTTTCCTTTGCTGTGCAGAAGCTTTTTAATTTAATGTTATCCCACTTGATTCATAGTTTTATTTCTTGAGGTTTAAGAGTCTTATTAAGGAAGTTGGTGTCCACACCAATGTGTTGAAGTGTTGCTCCTATATTTTGTTCTAGCAAATTCACTGTTGCTGATCTAATTCCTTGGTCATTAATCTACTGTGAGTTGATTTTCATGCAGGGTTAGAGGTAGGAACCTAGCTTCATTCTTCTACATATGGATATCCAGTTTTCCTAGCACCATTTGTTTAAAAGGCTATTTTTTTCTCCAATGTATGTTTTTGACAGCTTTGTCAAGGATCAGAGGATTACCTCTATGTGGATTTGCCAATAATAAAAATTAACCAATTAATTTAACTAAATAAATTACCAAAATATTTTTTAAAATCCTCTCTATCTACCTAAAAGGCTAAAATTTTACATTTTAAAATATAGGAGTAACCAATACCTTTATTAACCTAATTTGGGAAAACATTAAAAATATATTTAGCTGGGCATGGTGGCACATGCCTGTAATCCCAGCAGCTTGGGAGGCTGAGATAGGAGGATCACAAGTTCAAAGCCAGATTCAGCAAATGTGAGGTGCTAAACAATTCAGTTAGATCCTGTCTCTAAATAAAATATGAAATAGAGCTGGAGATGTGGCTCAGTTGTTGAGTAGCCCTGAGTTCAATACCCAGTACCACAACACACACACACACACACACATAGCCCTCTAATAAGGAAAATTATAAAACTATGACATAATTCTAAGAAAATCCTGAGAAAAAAGATTTGTATTTAGGAAAATTCAAGGTCCTAAAAGGGCAATTGAACAACAGAACAACAGCCATTGTTCAAGTTTTGACGAGTCTTAAAGGCCTTAGAGCATTTGTAGGACATTATTGCTATAGGAGACCAGGATACTCATCATGATAGGGATCATTTAAAGAAGTGTCCCAGCCAAGTTCATTCCCTACTTCTAGTTCTAGCAATCTGTCAAATGGAGCAACATTCTGATTTTGTAGGAAGGCTCCTATCGAGGATGGGGTGCAGTCTGTGGTGTTGGGTGCTTCTTCCAACCTCCCTTAAAAGGCAAAGCTTGGTTGGCCTCCACTTTTAGGTTTTGGTGTCTGTGGGACTGAGAATCTGAAATTAGAGGAAGACTTTGAGGATCCCAATATACTAATACTTGAGAGTCCAGCTTAAATGGGACATCAAGTGTTTTTCCCAACTTTATGGGCAGACTTCAAGTAAAGATAACCTTCCTTCTATAATAATTCACCAGCTGCAACAATTCTGATGCCCACTACTGCAAGCAAAATACAGGTCTTTCCTCAAGTGAACCCAAGTTGAATACATTGGTGCAGAAGATTCAGGACTTCCTGGCACACTCATCAGAAGAATCTGAAGAAACAAGTTCTCTTCTACAACTTGTGATGAACCAAAGCATAGGCAAGGTACTGGAAACTTTCAGGGACACTATGTCTACAGGACAGAAACAGTACTGCCTCAGATTCATACTGTTATATGGGTAGACACGCAAACAACACAAAAAATCAAGGGAACAAATCACCCAAACACACCGAGGTGCTCTGATAATAGAATGCATTGATACCACAGTAGAAGAATGTCAGAGAAAGAGTTTAGAATGTACATAGTTTAAACTGATCTGTAAGGTAAAGGATGATATAAGGAGTAAAATCAGAGAAAAAATATAGGAAGTGAAAGAACACTTCAGTAAAGAGACGAGATTCTGAAAAGAAATCAAGCAGAAATCTTTGAAATGAAGGAATCAATAAACCAAATTAAAAATTCAATGGAAAGCATCACCAACAGACTAGACCACTAGAAAGATAGAGTTTCAGGCCATGAAGAAAAAATACATAATCTTAAAAATAAAATTGACTATGGAGTGATGATGTTAAGAGACCATGAACAGAACTTCCAAGAAATATGGGATAACATGAAAAGACCAAATTGAAGATTTATTGGGATAGATGAAGGTGTGGAGATACAAACCAAAAGAATGCACAATCTTTTCAATGAAATACTATCAGAAATTTCCCAAATCTGAAGAATGAAATGGAAAATCAAGTACAGGAGGCTTACAGGAACCAAAATGTACAAAATTACAACAGACCCACACCAAGACACATTATTATGAAAATGCCTAGCACACCAAAAAAAGATAGCTTTTAAAGGCAGCCAGAGGAAAATGTCAGCTTACATTCAGAGAGAAACCAATTCGGATCTTAGCTGATGTCTCAGCCCAGACTCTCAAAGCTAGGAGGTCTTGGAATAATATATGCCAAGCTCTGAAAGAAAATGGATGCCAACCAAGAATACTATACCCAGTAAAATTAAGCTTCAGATTTGAAGATGAAAACCTTCCATGATAAAAAGTTGAAAGAATTCACAACTAGAAAGCCTGCACTATATAGAACACGCTCAGCAAAATATTGCATGAAGATGAAATGGAAAAAAAAAAAAGTAAAAACCAGCAAAGGAAGGAATCACATTAAAGGAATAGTCAATAAAAGGAGAAACTAATTAAAAAACAGAAATAAACCAAAATTACTGGGAATAAAATCATATCTCAATAATAACCTTAAATGTAAATGGCCTAAACTTATCAATCAAAAGACATAGATTGGCAGGTTGGATTAAAAACCAAGACCCAACAATATGCTAGACAAAGACATCCACAGACTGAAGGTGAAAGGATGGGAAAAAATATAACACTCATGTGGATCACATAAACAAGCAGGAGTTTCTATCCATATATCAGATAAAGTGGACTTCAAGCCAAAGTTAATCAGAAGGGACAAAGAAGGACATTTCATACTGCTTCAAGGAACTATACATCAACAAGACATAACAATCATAAATATCAATGCCCCAAACAATGGAGCATCTATGTACATCAAACAAAGTCTTCTCAATTTCAAGAATCAAGTGGACCACAACACAATAATACTGAGTGACTTTAACAAACCTCTAGCATCACTAGATAATACTCCAAAAACTGAACAAAGAAACTATAGAACTAAATAATATAATCAATAATTTAGACTTAACAGACATATGTAGAATATTTCATCTATCAATGATTGAATACTTTTTTCTCAGAAGCACACAACTCCTTCTCTAAAACAGATCATATTTTATGCCACAAAGGAACTTGAAGAAAATACAAAAACAAAAAACAAAAAACCAAATAGAGGGCTGGGGTTGTGGCTCAGTGGTAGAGCACTTGCCCACCATGTGTGAGGCACTGAGTTCGATTCTCAGCACCACATATAAATATATGAGTAAAGGTCCATCAACATATAAAATATTTTAAAAAATAGAAATAATACCTTGCATTCTATCAGATCATAATGTAATGAAATTAGAAATCAATGACAAAATACAAATACATCTAAAACCTGGAGACTAAATAATAAGCTACTGAATGACAAATGGATAGCAGAAGAAATTAGGGATGAAATAAAACACTCAGAAGTAATAAGAATAGCAAAATAACATATTGAAATTTCCAAGACACTGTGAAAGCAGTTCTAAGAGGAATGTTCATTGCATTGAGCTCATTTATTAAAAGAACAGAAAATAGCCAAATAAATAACCTAACATTACATCTCAAAGCCCTAGAAAAAGAAGTACAAATCAACACCAAAAGCAGTAGAAGACAGGAAATAATAAAATCAGAGCTGAAATCAATGAATTGAGACAAAAGAAACACTTCACAAAACATTGACAAAACAAAAAAGTTGATTCTTTGAAAAAAATGAATTTGATAAACCCTTAGCCATCCTAACAAAGAGAAAGAGAAAACTCAAATTACTAAAATTTGTGATGAAAAAGGAAATATCACAACAGACACTATTGAAATACAGAAGATAATAATTAAAAACTATTTTGAAAATTTATACTCCAATAAAATAGAAAATATTGAAGACATCAACAAATTTCTAGAGATACATGACCTACCCAAGCTGAATCAGGAGGACATACACAATTTAAACAGATCAATTTCAAGTAAAGAAATAGAAAATGCCATCTCTTCTACCAACCAAGAAAAGCCCAGGACCAGATGGATTCTCAGCCGAGTTCTACCAGACCTTCAAAGAAGAACTAAAACCAATACTTCTCAAAGTATTCCATGAAACAGACAAGAAAGGAACCCTTCCAAACTCATTCTATGAAGCTAGTATCACCCTAATACCAAAACCAGACAAAGAGACATTAAGGAAAGAAAACTTCAGACCAATATCCTGGATGAATATAGATGCAAAAATTCTCAATAAAGTTCTGGCCAATCACATACAAACACATATTAAAAAGATAGCGCACGATGATCAAGTGGGGTTCATTCCAAGGATGCAAAGTTGCTTCAACATACAGAAATCAATAAACATGATTCACCACATCAACAGACTTAAAGACAAGAATCACATGATTATATCAACTGATGCAGAAAATGCATTTGACAAAATACAGCACTTCTTCATGTTCAAAACACTAGAAAATCTAGAGACAGTAGGAATATACCTCAACATTATAAAAGCTATATATGCTAAACCCAAGGCCAACATTATTAAAAATGGATAAAAATTGAAAGCACTCCCTTCAAGAACTGGAACAAGACAAGAATGCCCTCTTTCACCACTTTTATTCAACACCGTCTTGAAAATCTAGCCAGAGCAATTAGACAAAAGAAAGAAATTAAAGGGACATAAATAGGAAAAGAAGAACTCAAATTATCACAATTTGATGACAACATGATTCTTTGTTCAGAAGACACAAAAAATTCTACCAGAAAACTTCTAGAACTCATAAATGAATTCAGCAAAGTAGCAAGATATAAAATTAACACTCATGGGACTAGAGTGTGGCTCAGTGGTAGAGCGCTCACCTAGCATGAGTGAGGCACTGGGTTCGATTCTCAGCACCACATATAAATCAATAAAATAAAGGTCCATTGACAACTAAAAAATATTTTTAAAAAATTAACACTCATAAATCTTTTGTGTTTCTACATATCAGTGATGAATCTACTGAAAGAGAAATTAGGAAAACTACCCCATTCACAATAGTCTCAAAAAATAAAATATTTGGAAATCAATCTTAACAAAAGAAGTGAAAGACCTATCAATATGCAAACTACAGAACACTAAATAATTGAAGAAGACCTCAGAAGATGGAAAGATCTCCCATGCTCTTGGATAGGCAGAATTAACACTGTCAAAATGGCCATATTACCAAAAGTGCTATATAGATTTAACACAATTCCTATTAAAATCCTTAGGACATTCTCCATAAAAATAGAAAAATCAATCATGAAATTCATTTGGAAAAATAGGAGACCCAGAAGAGCCAAAGCAATCCTTAGAAAGAAAAGTGAAGCAGGAAGCACCATAATACCAGATGTTAAACTATACTACAGAGCTATAGTAACAAAACCAGAATGATATTGGCATTAAATCAGATATGTAGACCAATGGTAGAGAATAGAAGAGATAGAGACAAACCCACATAAATACAGTAAACTTATACTAGATAAAAGCACCAAAAACATACACTGCAGAAAAGATAGCCTATTCAACAAATGGTGCTGGAAAAACTAAAAATCCATATATAGAAAAATGAAATTAAACCTCTATCTCTCACCCTGCACAAAACTCAAAGCGAATCAAGGACTTAGGCATTAGAACAGAGACCCGGGACCTACTAGAAGAAAAAGTAGGACCAAATCTCTACCATATTGGCTTCCTTAACAAGACTCCTAAAGCACAAGAAGTAAAATCAAAAATCAACAAATGGAATGGAATCAAACTAAAAAGCTTTTTCACAGCAAAGGAAAACAATCAAGAACATGAAGAGAGAGCCTACAGAACAGGAGAAAATCTTTGCCGCCTGCATCTCAGAATATTAATTGCTAGGATATATAAAGAACTCAAAAAACTTAACACCAAAAAAACCCCCCAAAAAAACAAATAACCCAATCAATAAATGGGCTAAGGAACTGAACAGACACTTCACAGAAGAAATACAAACGGTCAACAAATATATGAAAAATGTCCAACACATCTAGCAATTAGAGAAATGGAAACTAAAACTACACTGAGATTTCATTTCACTCCTGTCTGAATAGCAATTATCAAGAATACAAGCAACAATAAATGTTGGCGAGGATGAGGAGGGAAAGGTACATTCATACATGGCTGGTGGGACTGCAAATTGGTATGGCCACTCTGGGAAGCAGTATGGAGATTTCTCAGAAAATCTGGAATAGAACCACCATTTGACCTAGCTACCTCACTCCTTGGTTTATACTCAAAGGACATAATACAGTACATTATGTATATACAGTACAGTACACAGCCACATCAATATTTATAGCAGCTCAAGTTATAATAGCTAAACTATAGAACCAACGTAGGTGCTCTTCAACAGATGAATGTATAAAGAAAATGTGATATGTACACACAATGAACTATTAGCCATAAAGAAGAATGAAATTATGGCATTTACCAGTAAATGGATGGAACCAGAAACTATTATGCTAAGTGAAATAAGCCAGTCCCCAAAGGCCAAATGTTTTCTCTGATATATGGATGCTAATTCACAATAGGTGGGGAGTGGGTTTGGGAAGAATATAAGTACTTTGTATTAGACAAAGGGGAAGGAAGGAAGGGAGGGGGAATAGGAATAGAAAAGATTGTAGAATGAATCGGACATTACCATCCTATATGCATATATGATTACGTGACCAGTATAATTCTACATCATGTACACCCAGAAGACTGAGATGTTATACTCTGTATACGTATGTCAAAATACATTCTTCTATCATGTACAACTAATAAGAACAAATTTTAAAATGTAAAAAAAAAAAAGGAGTATAATCTTGAACCATAGGGTGGACAGACTAGTGAATGGGAAAGAGGTGAGATGGTAAGCCTAAATGTGAAGAAGAGCAAAAGGAAATAAGTAGTTACTGAGAGCCTATTATAAGGTCAGTACTAGATACTCTGGACATAAACAATGCTACAAAATAGATATCTCTATTTTACAGATAAGAATACTGCAGATTAAAGAAGTTATGGAAGTTCCTGCAAGTCATGTTGTTGGTGAATGACAGAGCTTGGATTTGGATTCTAGACTGTGTGACTTGACTCATGTTCCCATTCTCCTAGAGTGGGCTATAGCATTACTGCTCTCCAAGCTCTTTAAGAGTTCTGCTAGCAGGGCTGGGGCTGTAGCTCAGTGGTAGAGCGCTTGCCCAGCATGCGTGAGGCACTGGGTTAGAACCTGAGCACCACATATAAATAATGAATGAATAAAATAAAGATCCATCAACAACTAAAAAAAAAATAAAAAAGAGTTCTGCTAGCAAAACCTTATGACTCCAAGAACATTGAGAACTTTATTATATTACCTTTTTTTGGTATCAGGGATTGAACTCAGGTGTACTAGACCACTGAGCCACACCATCAGTCCTATTTTGTGTTTTATTAGAGATAGAGTCTCACTGAGTTGCTTAGCATCTCGCCGTTGCTGAGGCTGGCTTTGAACTCGCGATTCTCTATTCTCAGCCTCCCAAAGTGCTGGGATTATAGGTGTGCGCCACTGTGCCCAGCTATTATATTACTTTTCATATGGTAAAATAAGTACATAAAATAGAACCCGCAGAACTGCAGAAAATTACACAATATAACAAACAGAAAAATTATTCATTTTTTCCTTTTCTGGTTCATTAAAATGATGTTTATTTCTGTGTGTTAGTCTGTGTGTGTGTGTGTGTGTGTGTGTGTATGCATGGTATGGGTGTGTGTTTTAATGTTATGTCTGTACTGTTTACAGGATTCTAAATCTTTTGTATTATAAAGGGTTCCATTAACCATGGAAATTTAGGGTATAAATTTCCTGACTTTGTGCTACTGAAGGATATTTTAACTTTCAATAACCTACCATTCAATCCACGTTTTACAGTAGATCAATAAGTCCAAATATCTACACAAGGCAATTATGTAGAACAATCATTTAAATGAAAGTAAATAACCTATAAAGACTAAGAACAAAAAAAACATATTTTAAAGATGTTTTTAAAATACTTATAGCTTTTGAACATAACATTTTTAAAACTGGGTCAGTAGATTTCATTTTAAAAACTTAAAGATCTAAATCATATCAAATAAGAAACCAATTGTAAGACATTTTAGCTCCATATGCAGTTAAATTTTAAGTATAAGCTATTATACTCAAGTTTTTGTATTTTAAATTCTGATTCAGACATTACTTGCTATGATCTTTAAAAAAATCAGCACTGAAAAGGGAAGTTTGACAAAAATTGAAACTATGAATCTAGCTGGGGCCAAACAAGAATCCAAACATCTATTCATCAGACAGAGGACTGGGAAATAGGCATACATAAATTCTAATAATGTTTCTGACAAATTAGCTGTGTGACCATAGGCCAGCTAAGTAACTGCTCTGCTTTGGTTTTCTCATTTGTAAAATAAAGTAGTTTTAGGAGATCACTAAGTTTCCTTCAAACTGCTTAAAAGGGAAAAAAGGCTGAAAATATTCTGTGTAAACTGAAAAATACTTGGGGGAATTGCCCGCAGAAATAGTAAATAAAAGATATTTTTACTCCAAACCACCACAATAACAAACTTTTTTAAAAAGGAGGGGGAAGAAGAAAAAGAAATAGTAACATAAGTAGTATACCTCCTGTTAGAATAAAAAAGCTGTAAGTAACTTGGTACAATTCACAAATTTATTTTATATAATGACCACATTTCCTTTAGAAAATTTAGGTGAATTTTACAAAGAAATGAGATTCAAATTTATAATGAACTATAAGCTACTCTTAACTGTCATCCTAAAATATGTCATTCTACCTCATCTAGGAACTAATAATTTTTAACAATTATATTGATATAAAATGTTGTAATTTACAAAATAGATTGAAAAGTGAACCCACAGTTGTTCAGGGGATATCCCCCCAGGGGAGGAGCCCCTGAAGGTTTAAGATACAAACAGATACAAACCTCCTTTCTTTGAACACTCATGATAGGTTATACACTCAGCCAACAAAACCAAGCTCTGCTCATTCTGGTACTTCCCACACATCTAAATACCAATTGTGGATGAATAAAAGAATAGAAGAAAATGTCACTTAAGAAACTTCTCCTATTTTTTTCTTGCTACACATGAGATTTGTTTACTTTTGATTTATTCTATTTCTGATACTATGTAACTTTAGATCTGCTTTGTTTTCTGATTGGTCTTCAGTTACTAAAGGAACTGCTATTTATGTGACTTCCCTCCATTTCTTAATATAATAATCAATTAAAGGATTGTTTTTCCTTTGGACTACCCAAATATATTTATGATTTTTAAAAAATTTAAAGGATTATAGCTATAGAATAATTTTTCAAAGTAACTTTTCAGTAGGTAAAGAAATCAGCAAAATGTTCAGTATAAAGCAGAAGGGTTATGTGAAAGTGTCAATGGATATGCTAAACACAGTCAGGTGTCAAGGTTCTATTAGTAATTCACTGAACTTCAACAAGATGCATAAATTTTCTGCAATTTTGTTTCTCCATTTTACAATGGTATGAACAGACAATTTTAGAGCTAGAAAGAACCCTAGAGATTACCTGTCTAAGGTTTTTATTTTACAAGTAAAGAAACTGAAACTCAGAAGTTAAATGACTTGTCTGAAAGTTACCCTGCAAAACAGGGACAATTAAAACATTCTCAGCTTTACAGTTTTGTTTTGTTTTTGTTATTTTTTTTAAAATATTTTTTAAGTTGTTGATGGATCTTCTTTTTATTCATTTATTATTTATATGTGGTGCTGAGGATCGAACCCAGTGCCTCATGCATGCTAGGCAAGCGCTCTACCACTGAGCTATAGCCCCAGCCCCTTGTTTTTGTTATTTTTTTAGAAGAGCAAATGAGATTGCAATTTTTTTTTTTAAAAAAGTTTTAGGTAATTATGTAGTAGGAGTATTACAGTGAAAAGTTAAAGAAAAGTTTATCATATAATGCAAGAAAAAGTTAAAATTTCTCAATGATCATATAATGTTTAGCCTTACAAACACTAAGAAAATATTTGTCCATTTGTGAGGTCAACATATTCCAAAATGATCTGAAAAAGTAATTTTTAAAATATCTTTTCCATTTGCCTAGATGATTTTATCAGGGTGAATTGCCTTTTTGAAGGCTAAGAAAATATTCTCCAGAGTAAAACTAACCATGAGAATAGTTGGTCAAAATATAATTTAAAAATATGTAAACTGACTAAAATAGGGACTAAGAAGTGAGAAGTCACATCTTTTGTTTGAATAAATTAAATTAGTACATTTTAGAGACTGATACCACAGGTCTACTGTTAAGCAGATTTTTATCTACAAAGCTGAAGAGAAGACAATACATTTGCTATCATAAGTAGTGACCTCATGGTGAAAACTAAATAATGCAGCAGCCTTTAACTATAACAAGTTTTACCACAAAAGATTTTGAAAAAGATTAAGGAATATAGATAAGAGAATTAGGATGGAGACGAAAAGATACAGAGGGAAATAAGGATGAGGATGAAGGGGTAATAAACACATAAAACAACCTAATTTCCATGTCACCAACTTCAGCATTTTGTAACTTCCTAAACTACATAATTACTCCAGAATGAAGCAAAAGATATCTAAAAAACCTAAGATCACGAAATTTCAACGAAGTAAGATAATAGTTGAATTTTATTCATCTCATTAAATGACCATTAAATGAGCAATCTTTCATTCTCATTTAATTGCATTGGTCATTTCATCTAAGCTTATAATAATTTTGTATCCTGATGAGCAAGTGAATGTGGCAATGTAGTTAGAAGTTATTCCTGCATCAACATGTAACTAGCATCTTCATATTTATCTAATATTACATGCTTAAAGCCAGAGTATAAAGTAACACAGTACAGACAATGATCATTGGGGAATTTAACCTTAAATCAGCATTTAATACTGACATTTACAAGTACTAAGTACTGTTTTAGACACCAGGGATACAACAGTCCTTGCCCTCAGGAAAGTCCCTTACCCTTCCTATCCCCTCAGCGGATAGGAAGACAAAAAGCAAACCAATTAGTAGATCACTTGTAATCTTGGTGAAAGTTACCTCAATGTGTTATCTCTAAAACTGGCAAATATTACTTTTTACAAATATCATTATATCCTCCCCCCCCAAAAAAATATGACAAATGTCTATAAGTCAGTAATTACTCCTGGGCTTATACACCAATTATCCCTGATCTATCCCCGTCTCCAGTAGTACATACATAACAGAATGCCAGCCAGAGTTTAAGGTGAGGGCATGCTGTGAAACAGAAGAAAAATAATTTGGGTAATGATAGGGTTCAACCCATGACTTTGTTCTATATAGATGTGCTCTCAAATAAAATCATAATGATAAATATGTAGCATATGGAGCATACTTTATCTGTCTTAGTTTCAATGTCAGTGTCCATATAAGTCATTTTTATTTCAAAAATATAACTATCACTTTTTAAAACTTTTTTTATCAACTAGACTAATGTAAATCAGATTATGAATTATAACATATTTTGACATGAGAATTCTTTTTTTTCTTCCAGTAGAAGAAATAAATTTTATTTGACAGGATGAATGTACACTTTTGTAAAATTGCATCAAAACAGACATAGTTTGGTGTTTGGTAGGTGTATTTAAGACAACTAGATAAAAATGAGCAAATGAAATTAAGGGTTAAAGTTCCGACTAAGCTACTTTTTTAAAAAATTTTTTTTTAGTTGTAGATGGACACGATGTCTTTATTTTATTGCTTTGTATGTGGTGCTGAGGATCGAACCCAGGGCCTCACGCATGTGAGGCAAGCACTCTACCACTGAGCTACAATCCCAGCCCCCGACTAAGCTACTTTTGCATCAGAAAACAAGACCATCTGGATATAAGGAATTAAAACTCTTTGAATCAAGTATTCTCTTGGTAATTCTGAAACATTAATGTATAGAAAATAAATCAGAGAAAAGCAATACATGCAGATTCCCAGTGTAAGTTAGCTAATGTCCTGAATCAATCAATCTCTGTGTGTATGTGTATCACATACACATACCACACAATCCTCCCCTATCAATGACACATGAAAACACAAGGGAAGAAACATCTACATTGAGAAAACTAAGGCTAAAACTGAACAACAACAACAAAAATCAAAGAAATGTATACTAACAATAGAGCCATACCATTGTTAGACAGTGAATTCACTTATTTAAGGACAGAGGATAAGCTTTATTCACTCTTATGTTCATGCCAAGCATCGTTCCAGGCACATGTGGACCCAATAAATGTCGAATTTTTTTCTGAGAAACACAGAAGCAATTAAGAGACCTTTCATATCTGCCCACCACCAAAATTACTGACCTCTGGCACCAAAGCCCACATTCTTTCCTTGTAATGTACTGCCTTTCAATGATGCCTACCTCTATCCCCATTATTCTCATTCCTCTCCCATCATCCTCCAAAAGAAGAGGTGTAGACATTTCTTACATAGATCCTTGATGAAAGTTCTTAATATAACTAACTAACATTTTCAAAGTTTTACTAAGAACATTCAACAAACTTCACAACTGATGTATGGGGAAACCCAGGAATGATTGGCTAAAACTAAAAATGGGCAAAAAAAAAAAAAAAAAAATGGAAGAAATGTATACTAACAATAGAGCCATACCACTGTCTTCCTATAAGGCAGTGAACTCACTCATTTAAGGACAGAGGATAAGCTTGGCTAGTTTCTCTCAATCAGCAATTGTTTTAGGCTTGGGATAGAAATTATTTGGCTAAACATTATAATCTTAGCTCAGCAGCAAGCACCTATGAATTAAAAAATCATGCGTTCTAAAATCAGATACATAGATGCAAAATGTTTTGCTACAAAAATAAAAGCCTGATTGGCATTCTTGCTTTCATGAAGGGCTACTTCATATCCATTAGCAGTGTGAGGCACAGGAGTCTCCACATGTAGAATCAACACTTCTCTTAAAAACTGAATGTGCATGCATTTAAACTGCATACACATACATATATAAACACACTCTTAATACATGTTTTATCAGATTATTTAATAAACAGAAATTATATAGCCAAAATCAGTGCTATTTCATAAACAAGGATGGTATATTAGTTTTTCATCACTGACCAAAATACCTGACAAGAACAGCAGTGAGGTAAGGCAGAACATCATGGTGGAAGGGGATAATGAAGAAAAACTACTCAACTCGTGGCAGCTAGGAAGCAGAGAGTCAGTGGGAGGAGCCAGGGACAAAATATATATTCCCCAAGACATGTCCCCAGTGACTCACTTCCTCTAGCCATGCTCCTCCTGCTATAGTTATACCATCCAGTAATCTGTCCAAATTATTAATCCATCAAATGGATTAATCTCCTGATTAGGTTACAGCTCTCATACTCTGATTGCTTTACCTCCTGCATTAACACAGAAACTTAGGGAGAATGGCTTATATCCAGAAAATATATTTTGTTTATAACTAAATATATAACTATATCTCTTCACAGTTTTAAGCATGAGAAACTATATGCATAATTCAATGGCTTTTTGACTGCTTAAGAAACTTTTCACACTTCTTTTCTGGAATTATTTTCAAATTCTGTAAAATTCAAAATGTTTCAGTTAAGTCTAAAGGCAATTCTATAAAAGTAGTTCCAAAAATGAAATTATCAAAGACAATATCCCTGAAATACGTTCATTTTTCATACAGTATAATTCCCTACATCTTAGAGATGTTTTCCACATAACAAACCACAATAAATCTGTATTGAATAAGGGAAAAAAGAAGAAATGAACAGGGCTAGGATTGTGGCTTAGTGGTAGAACACTTGCCTAGTATGTGTGAGCAGCTGGGTTTGATTCTCAGCACTGCATATAAATAAATAAAGGTCCATCAATGACTAAAAATAATTAAAACAAAAAAAGAACCAACAAATAAGCAAATCTACTTAGAAGAAAATTTGTATTGGCAAACACCCAAATCTAAAGAAGTTGCCAGATGGGTAGCACTAGTAGCCAGTAAAAAGGGAAGCAGATAGTGGTATGTTTCTGGTGAAAAAGTCATGATCTAAGACCATATAGACCATACATGGAGGATGATGAGAGGAGCCACCTTGGCCATAGCAAAATAAGTCCAACATTGCAGTTCCTAATGTTGTAGAAAAAAAGCTTCTCTAAGACACAAGGATATGAGAATTCACCAGTCTTCACACTGTATGTATATCTCCAGTAACAAAGAATAGGATAAAAAATTATTTCATTAGTGAAATATACCATTTTATATTCAATAACCATTACGAACAACTTCCCTAGTTATTTTGA
>CM053401.1:60345162-60373353 GCA_028644305.1 Xerus rutilus
AAAAATTAATTTGAGAACAATCATAGCCCTAACTGTGAAAGCTGAAATAATTAAGCTTGTAGAAGAAAACATTGTGAGGATGTAAAGGAAATGTCTTAAATAATACATACATATAAAAAGAAAATTTGATAAACTACACTTAATTAAAAGAAAGAATGTTGGATCAAAATATACCATTAAGAGAGTGAGGGCTGGGACTGTGGCTACAGTGCTTGCCTAGCATGTCCGAGACACTGGGTTTGATCCTCAGCACCACATAAAATAAATAAATAAAGAACTGTGTTCATCTACAACTAAAAATAAGTGTTTTAAAAGAGTTAAAATATAAGCACCGATTAGGAGAAGATAGACTATACCATCTAGGTTTGTGTAAGTACATTCTATGATGTTTGCACAATGACAAAATCAACTAACAATGCATTTCTCAGAACATAATCCCATATTAAATGACACATAACTATATTTAAAGTGAGGCAGTCAAAGCAATACTCAGGAACATTTATAGACTTAAGTGTGTTTATGATTCAAAAGATGAATAAAATACAAAATTAGAAAAGTAAAATACGCCCCAAGAAAGCAGAAGAAACTTAAAACTAAAATTCATAAAATAATACAATATAATTAACTATTATAAAGATATAAGAAAAGAAAATTAAAAACCAATATCCCTCATGAACATAGATAGAAAAAAATAAGCAGGTAAGGCAGAGAAAGAAATCCCCTTTCTCTGTGTCTTTCTCCTACACAGAATATCAATAACATAGGATATATATGTAGCATATAAAGAACTTCTACAAATTAATAAATTTAAAAATCTGTTTACAAATAAGTAAAAGCCTTAACTTATCTCATTCAAAGAAGATATTCAAATAGCTAATAACCATATGAAAAGATGCTCATCTTCACTGGTCATCAGAAAAAAGCAAATATAAAACACAATAAGATAAACATTATACTCTTGCTAAAATGACTAGAGTTAAAAAAAAATGACAATTATCACATATGCGGAATGGTGCACTTTGAGAACTCTTTAAGTAGTTTCTTATAAAATTAAGTGTATATCTACTCTATAATTCAACAATCCCATTTCTAGGAATTAACTCAAAGAAATAAAAAGTATATAGTCACACAGGAGGCCAAGGCAGGAGATGAGGAGTTCAAAGCCAGCCCTCAGCAAAGCAAGGTGCTAAACAACTCAGTGAGACCCTGTCTCTAAATAAAATGCAAAATAGGGCTGGGAATGTGGCTCAGTGGTCAAGTGCCCCTGACATCAATTCCTGGTACAAAAAAAAAAAACCAGTATATATTCACAAATGTATATTAAAAGTGTACAGTAATAGCTACATTCACACTAGCCCAAATAAGTCAAAACACCCAATTGTCCAAAAACCAGAGAGTAGATGAACAAATTATGGCATATTAAGATGAAATACTATTCAGCAATAAAAAGAACAAATTACTAATAGACAGAACATGGATGAATATCAAATTATGCTAAGCAAAGGCAAAATTACTCTATGACAAAACATTCAGAGAGTGGTTGTCTCTAGGAAAACAGAGGAGAACTGGCTGGAAAGGGGCACAAGAGAACTTCCTTTGGTAAAAGAAATGCTCGTTGCCTTCTTTTGCATATTGGTTTTATGGGTGTGCACAATATCCAAAATTCACCAAAATGTTCATTTATTATCCTCACATTTTATTTCATGTAAGATGTACTCAGAAAAACCAACAAGATAACCTGTAAATTCAATCAATAAAGATCAAAAGATTTTTTTAAAGAATAAAATAAGACCATTTTAACAAATCTCATTAAGAAAAACATTAGAAGTAGGACTAGAAATGAGAAAAGGAATTTAATAGCTATGTAAATTTTTATATTACAACAGAATACTAAATATGATATCATACCAATAAAATTTTCAAACTAGATGAAATGGATCATTTCCTAAGAAAACAGAAATTAACTGATGTAAGAAGAGAAAGAAAACCTAAATAAAAACATAAGGAGCTAGGCATGATGGCATATGCCTATAATCCCAGCTACTCAGGAGGCTGAGGCAAGAGGATCACAAGTTCAAGACCATCCTCACCACCTCAGCAAGACCTTGACTCAAAATAAAAAATAAAAAGGACTGGGAATGTAATTCAATATTAGAGCACTTCTAGGTTTGATACCTAGTACCTCAACAATTACCACCACCCCAAACACACATACATGATATGGAGTTAAGGATCCTAACTGGAACAAGTTATACTTTTTCTATGTATGCATAATATGTTAAAATACACTTTACTGTCATGTATAATCTAGAAAGAACAAATAATTTTAAAAAAAACATACACTTTCACAAAATTGAAAAATAATCAAAGACCAATTCAAACCCTGGAAGTAATTAGGTCCAGATCCTTTTTCTTTTTTCCTTTTTGGTACCAGGGATTGAACCCAGGGGCACTTAACCATTGAGCCATATCCCTATCCCTTTTATGTATTTTATTTAGAAGCAGGGTCTCACTGA
Source organism: Xerus rutilus (assembly GCA_028644305.1). Lineage (NCBI taxonomy): Eukaryota > Metazoa > Chordata > Mammalia > Rodentia > Sciuridae > Xerus > Xerus rutilus. The sequence continues at coordinate 60,347,679 of CM053401.1, forward strand.
GTTGCTTAAGGTCTTGCTAATTTGCTGAGGCTGGCTTTGAACTCGCAATCCTCCTGTCTCAGCCCTTGGAGCCACTGGGATAACAAGTGTGCACCACCATGCCTAGCTGGCCCAGATACTTTTAAAGAATTCTTCCAATTTGGAGACTGTGAATGCACAAAACAAGAAAACTAATGTAATCCTAACTTTCAAAAATAGTGCACTGAATCAGCAGTGTTTTAAAAGAATACGCCATAGAAATGTAAAATAAATGACTTTCCCAGAGTCTGAATTGTAGGATAAGTGATTGTCCAGAGCCTAGTCTAACTACTTTCAAAACTGCAAAGTTAAAGAAAGAAAGAACAGTGAGGTTGATATAAGTAGTAACATGGCTAGAACCTAGATCTTCCAGATTCCTTTCTAAAGAAAAGAACTGGAAATCTGGAGAGCCAATATGAAATCCAAATTCTGTCCTTAGCCTATATTACATATTTGACCAAGTTGGAGTTAAGGATCCTAACAATATTCAGAGTACCTTCTGGTGATGTTCTTTTCTGAGGAAGGTTACAGAAGGAGGTAGTAGTATTTCTGAATGTAATTCACAAAATGATTGTTGTCAAAATGCTGACCATTTAACTCTGGGTTTTCAGAACACTAGGCATTCCCAGGAATTCAGTCTCTTAGCTCTCCAGCTACAAGCTGACAGTTGACAGCATTGATTTTCTCAATGCTGAGCAAACTGTTTCTTATATTCATTCTGGCCACCTAACTTAGGGTCTAAGAAATATTAGATACTTAAATGTTTTCCTGAAATGACTGAATGAAAGAAGGGTGAAGTTACAACAGAAAACTTGAGCAGTCTTTGGATGGAGCTAAGTAAATTTGTATTATCACAATAGTATCCATTTTAGAAGAGATGATGAAATCCAGGGGCACAAAAAAGTACTTAGTCAAATTTATTGCATAAGCAAAGTATGGAAATTGGAACTCAAGTTGGCTCTCTGGGCTTTCTGATTCTTTGCACTGAATATCCATATTTCTGTCCTTCTTTGAATGTCTCACTTTTCACTGTTCCTCATTGCATTGTGGACTATTTATTCTGATCTACCTTCCTGTTCACTAATTCTCCTTACATTTGCATCTAATCTGATATAAAACCTAACCACTAAACCATTTTTTGGGGGGAGGAGGGAGAGGTATCAGGAATTGAACTCAGGAGCACTCAACCACTGAGTCTCATTCCCAGTCCTATTTTGTATTTTATTTAGAGACAGGGTCTCACCGAGTTGCTTAGTGCCTTGCTTTTACTGAGGCTGGCTTTGAACTCCCTATCCTCCTGCCTCAGCCTCCCAAGCCACTGGGATTACAGGTGCACGCCACCATACCCAACCTAATGACTACACTTTAAATTAATATATATTTCATTTTTTAAATTTTTTAAATTTTTTCAACTGTTAGGTAATTTTTTCTAGTTTCCAGTTCCTTACTGAATTTTTTTTGTTTTAATTAGTTAGAGAACAATAGTAGAATGCATTTTGACACATGATACATAAATGGAGTATAATTTATAATTCTTCTGGTTGTACATGAGGTAGAATCACACAAGTTGTGTAATCATATATGTACATAGGGTAATGATGTCTGATCCATTCTACTATCCTTCCTACCCCCATATTCTCTCCCCTTCCTTATTCTTGACTTTATTTCTTTGAACACAGTAAGCTTAGATGTTTTATAGTCCGTGTCTAATAATGCCAATATTTCATCTTCAATGAGTATACTTCTACTGTCTGTTATATCCACTAATGATTATTCAAAATGTGTTTTGATTTGTCTTTTCCATGCCTGGTTATCTTTGCCTGTGTTCTGGACAAGATATTTGAAAAAAAAATTTTTTTTTAAATAAACTGATATATTGGATGATGATCTTCTTCAACAGGGAACTTTCATTTGTTTCTGCCAGGGTTTGGAAAAATTAACAATGCAAGAACATCTTAATCCAAGTTTTAAACTTAAGGTCCTGGTCTGGCACATGATGAAAAGTTGTGCTACAAGTTCTTGGAAGGACTGAGTAAACATTAGGTCACTCTTACTCTGAGAGCTCAGCTTTTGGTGGTTCCAGCTCAGAGTAAGAGGCACAGTCTCCACTCTTGGCAGAATCTGGATTTTGACATATATCCTTCAGCCCTGTGAGGCACAGGCCGAACTCATTTTCAAAACTGGCAAGCTATGATCAACAACCATGCTTAAAACAAAAGTGGGATTGTAAATGTGGCTCAGTGGTAGAGCACTTGCTTAGCAAGTAAGAGACTGTGGTTTCAATTCTTAGAACTACTATCCCAAAAAAAAGTAGATTTGAAAGAATAGGCTTATTTCAGTGAGGATCTCAATTTCTCCCAGATGCTGGTAAGAATCTATTTTTTATATTTTATACAATTTCTTTAGTTGTCCTTAGGAGAATTCTTGCTGCAGTCACCTAGCCTGCCATTCTATAAGCAGAATCTTATTTTTTTCTAAATAATTAAATATCCATAAATTGGCAATAAAAGGAAATATCCTTAACTTGCTAAAAGGACCTACTATAAACCTTCAGTAAATAATATATTTTATAGTGAAAGAGGAAAGCACTGTCATCAATATTATATAGGAGGCAAGGATGTCCACTATCACTGTTGCTAGTCAAAATTCAACTGATGATGCTAGACAAATGTAACAAGAAAAGTAAAACAATTAAGAGGCACACACTGCAAATGATAAGACCATTTGCCTAGGAAATCTATTGAAAAACTATTAGAATAAACAACACTGTTAGGGTAGTCAAATATGAGAAAAATACACAAAAATCAAGTTCCAGGCACAATTAACTATAAATTAAAATATACAGAAAGGTTAAAAAAATTCCACTTATGTGGAAATAACAGAAGTTTAGGTATAACTAAAGTAATATTTTTTAATATTTAAGTCCTGATAAACATAGAAAACTTGTGCATTTAAATATAGATTTCTGTATTATAGATCATTTCTAAAAGAGTAATCCTTTGGAATATTTTTACACTTGATCAAAACAAATAAGCACTCTTTATTCTATGTTTGCTTGCATATCATGTAACTCCTTATTGCATGACACAAGAGGGTAAGGTGACTTTTTTGTTCCTCATTATATATTCTGTACAGAGAGTATAAGACATGTATACCATTTAATAATAGTAAGTAAAGGAACTCATCCAATTTCTGATACTTAAGCTCCTAATGCTCTTAATTTTGTATGAAATTCTACAGTAACAAAGTTTACTTTCTATAAAGTTTTACTCTCATAACAGGATTCCAAAATCTCAGGTTCAAATTTAGATAATAATAAGTAATAACTTTTCAAGTGGTTTAAAAACAATTTTAAATTCATCACAGAAGCACATTAATAGCAATATCTCACAAGAAGGGGGAGGAGCAACAATCAGCTAGGTTAAGGACTACAAAGTAATGCCACTCAAGAAAAGACAAAGGGAATAAGAACGACAACTATTGACCTTTAGACCACTAATGACTTCCTCAACCACAGACCTGTCTCCATAATCTCATTATAGCTGATACTTTTTCAAGTTTCTATGTTGGCAGTAAACCTAGATCTAGTTACCCACAGGCTTTATACAGATACTTTCAGGTTATAAGGTAATTCAAACAAAATACCTAATGCATCTATACTTGGTAAATACTTTTCAAATAAGTCCATCAAAAATGTTATAGCACATCACAGAAGAAACAAGGCCATTTAAGTGGCTGTCAATTTCTATTTGCTCATTTGGGTTTACAGGAAATAAATATCATATTAAAAGCACCTGAGTCCACTAAAAATAAAAATTTGTTAAATGCTTTAACAAAAAGTAGTAGAAAACATGAGCTTCAATTTTTTTCCTTTTATAACATAACAAAACTTGGATTTCAGCTGACAACTTCTATACTAGGTTTTGACTCAAAGCAAGTTAGAAATAGACAGTCAGAAACTCCTTAAAAATAAATTAGAGTTTATAATAGAAATGTTGACAGATGCTTCTTTAAAATAATGTCTTATAAGACCACTATATTTTAGAAATGACTTCATCACAGTATGTATGCAAGTGTTGTATATTAAAATGTAAGAATGCCTAGTCTATAATTAAATCAGGATCATGAATAGTTCAATATAATATGTTGTAAAGAAAGTATAATGTGACAAGAAAATATACTGAGTTAAAATATAATGCAAGCAGGGATTTATTAAAGCTTGTCATTTAGATTTAAACAACGGGAAATATCAACATAAATTGCAGGAAGGGAATTCAACAAGTACAAACTTAGTGTGGCCTAAAAATGATTGATTTCCAGTGAGACTAGTGTATACCATAATACCTTATGAAGCCACATTCATCATAAGATGATCAAACCTCTAAGATGAAAAATATGAAATTTTAAAAATACATAATTTTTAAAAAGCTTAGTTCTTCTGTTTCTGGAATTCCTGGTCAGCTTTCTACTGTTGCTACTCCTTCTGCTATTACATCTCCTGCTATCTTCTGTCTTTGATAGTTACAAGCTACTATATCTACCAAGTCCTGCTTATGAACTCTCCACATCTCTATTGTAACATATAATGATGTTCAAAGTAAGCTGTGGCTAAAAATATGACCTAAAAGTTCTACCACCCTAAAAGAAAAGAGGTAAATCCTCATTTACTGAGATGCTAAAGCTAAAGATGAACTCAAATTCATCATGTTTAAAAAGAAGGAATACAAGAACATTACATAAATACTTTTCCATATAAAGTCACATGCATGCCTCAACATACAAATTAAACCAATGCAGAGTTCTATTAAATAATTTATAATGGGCTTTCTCAAATGAAACTATTTTCTCTAATGAAAATATTTGATTAATAAACACATACTGGTATGTGTTCTAGTAGATTATTCCACTAGAATAATATATGAACACATACTGGTACGTGTTCTAGTGGATTATTCATAATTCAGTGGCTTCAACAAAGACTGATTTGCCCACAAAGGTACATTTGGCAATGTCTAGAGACATATTTTTAAAAATTTTTTTTTGTAGTTGTAGATGGACAGCATGCTTTATTTTATTTGTTTATTTTTATGTGGTGCTAAGGATCAAACCCAGTGCCTCACATGTGCTAGGCAAGTGCTCTGGCACTGAGCTACAGCCCCGGCCCATCTGGGGACATTTTTTAATGCCATATCTGGTATGTGTGTGGGCAGGGGAGGGGGTACTGGTATCTGACGAGTATGTAGAAGGCAAAGATGCTGCTAAAAATCCAACTATGTATAGAACAGCTCCCCCAAAACAAAGCATCATTGTCCTATAATATTCCTAGCACCACTGTTAAGTAACCCTGCACTAACTCCTTTTGTTTACTTACTAAGTAGTAACTCCACATAGTTTCTCCTATCTTTATCCCAGGTAAACACTCAAACCACCAACCAAAAACCAGTACTGAATTACAGCAAAGAGAAGGGAAATATGTATATGACTTCCAAGAACAATTGAATCATTCATTCAACAGATACAGGATGCTGTGTTATGCATTGGGTGAGATATTGCAGTCCCCCAAAAAGACAAAATCTCTGCTTTCATATAGCTTGGATTTTAGTGAATCTCAGAGGTTGAACAAATTTTCAACTGAATCAAAAACCCTCAGTGCCTGAAACAGTTTGAAAAATTGATGTACCTATGAACAAGCTGTTCCACTGATACAGCATTCATTCTATTTTTGGAAATGTCTTTATTTTAATGAGCAAAAATAACCTTCTCCATAGTTTTCACCGTTGAATCATAGTTCTGCTCTCTTGAATCATAAAGAACAAAATTCCTGTTCTACATGACAGCCCTTTACACTCTTCAAGATGTAAGAGTGGCTATCACACATTCTGAATTTTGTCTCCTAAAGCTAATACAATTCTACTAGTGCTTCAGACAGCTCTTTATGACAGTATAGTTAAGACTGAGAGGAAATGAGTAAAAACACTAAGGTTCTACAAGAATTTAGACTATTAATCAGTATTTTCTAAATAATTTTCCTTCAATGATCCATCTTAAACTTACAATATTGCTTTTTGTAAGAAAAAATATAGCATTTAGTAACTCCTATGTACAAAGCAATATGCTTCAAACTTTAGATGCATTATCACATTGGGTAACCATAACAATCCTGTGAAGTAAACTGAAGTATCTTCAGTTTAGCTCTAAAATTAATACGCTCAGAAAAATTAACAGAATTTTCCCAAGATCCCACCCTTTACCTAAGCCCATGTTGCCTAAAAATAGTGCTGACTTTCATATTTTAATTCAGCTATTCAGATTACATTATTTCTATGAACCAATTTTACAATGAAGCTAATAGTTTATGCTCACAAACAAACAAATTTTATTCTAGTAAAAAAAATTCTAACATCAAATGCCACTTACCAAGAATATATGTTCTCTTCCTACTATTCAACTCTGTATAGTTATAATGAATTCTGTTTAATAAATTCTACATAACAAATATTTTAACAAATTTGCTTTTCTATTAAGTAAATAATTTAAGACAATGTCCATTTGAAATTTATATAATTTTAAAAATGTATTTATTTATTTATTTATTCTACTTAGGTATACAGTATAGCAGAATGCATTTTGATTCATCTTACACAGATGGAGCACAACTTTTCATTTCTCTGTTTGTATGTGATGTAGAATCACAACATACATGCAGTCATACATAAAGCTAGGGCTATGGTGTCCATCATATTCTACCATCTTTACTGTCCCCATGCCCCCTTCCCCCGTCACCCCTGTGACCAAAGTTCCTCCATTCTTCCCATGTCCTCCCCCACATTATGGATCAGCATTAGATACACTGTAATAATATACAGTGCCAAAAATTCTTAAATTCATTCATGGTAGTCAGACACTATAATATAAGAACAGGAATTAATAAAGCAGACTGGATTTGTAGCACTGAACAAGCCTGTTAACCTCTCTATGTCTCTGTATTCTAACCTAAAAATGGAGGAAAAAATATAATCTATCTCATAGACTTGTTGGAGTCTTATAACACACTGTGAATTGGCTTCCTACTTCTGTTTTTCTCACCCCTTCCTGCATTTAATTCATTCCCTCTGCATAAGCCACCAAAGTAATTCTTTCAAAAATAAAATCTGATCATGTCACTCCACTGCTCAAAAACCCCCAATGGCTTTACCACACTTGGAATAAAATCCAAAGCCTATACAATCCTACATGATCTAGTCCTTGGCTTCCTTGCTCACTTGGGACCACTGCACTTGGTCTCTCCGTGTTAATATTCTGGCAAATACTTTGGTTCACTCCCTTTCCTTCAACCAAGTCTCTAGTTAAATCTCATCTACTCAGATAAGCCTTCCTTCATCATTCTCTATTGTCTTATCTTGCTTTTTCTTCCATAGCATTGATCCCTCGTCAGTACTCTAATATTTTATTTGTTTTTGTCTCTTCCATCAAAACATATAATCTATGAGAATAGGATTTATTTCTTCACTGTATCTCCAGTCCCTACCATGGTATTTAGCACATCGTAGGTACTAAATAATCAGCCAACTGGCAAGATGGCTAAATACAGTTGTCCAGCAGTGGCCTCTCCTCCACAAAGAACAACAAATAAATGGTTATATTTCAAGGAAAATGGCCAAGCAACAACTGTGAAACCCAGCAAGGGGAAAGTAGAAACCCTGTAAGATGTAGAGGCCTGGGATAACATCAGAGTAAAATACAACACACCTGGCAACTACAACCCTGGCTCCTTGACCAGGGGACTCCCCTTTGCAAAGGAAAGGGTGAATAGGAGAACCCAACATAAAAATAGCTGCTGCTGCAGCGCAGTATAGGTGACATATTAGAGGTAGATGTACCCTGCAGTCTATGCCACAGTTAGGCCTGACAGCACACATTCCATCAGCACTGGCCTTCCCTGCACCGCTTGGTCCAAGCACATGCAAACCATGCCTTTGCTGCCACTGCTGCTGAATATCCACCATATTCCACCACTCTCAATGCAGACTGACCACTCAGTAGGTATTATGGTTTAGATATGAGGTACCCCCCAAAAGCTGTTAATGCAGAAATATTAAAAGGTAAAATGATTAGATTATGAGACCTGTATCCTGATCCATCCATCTTAGTTTGAATGGACTGACTAGATGATAACTGTAAGTAAGCGGGTAGAATATGGCTACAGCAGACAGGTCACTGGGTATGTCCTGGAAGGGTACATCTTCCTCCCTGCCTCTTTCTCTGCTTCCTTGCTCCCATGAGGGGAGTAACTTCCCTTTGTAACACCTTTCGCCCATGATGTGCTGCCTCAATTTGGGTCCAGAGCAATGGAATTGGCTGTCTATGGACTGAGACCTCTGAAACCATGATCCCCAAATAAACTTCTCCTCCTCTTAAGTTGTGCCTGTCGCTAATTTTTGCCACAGCAACAAAAGCTATATAAAAATAGTAGGTATCCCACTGCTGTATGTACCACACATACCTGGTGTGTCCTGGAAGGGTACATCTTCCTCCCTAGCCTAGCCAGTACTGGGTTAGAAAGAAAAGATGTGAAAGTCTAAAACTTACTAAAAGAGCACATATACAGAAGAGAAACAGAAACCTTATCCATACAGTAAACCAGAAAACCACAAAGATAAATAAGAGAAAAAGAAAAGAACAAGGCTATTCAAAAAAAAAACAAAAAAATTAACAAAATGATATAAGCAAGGATTTACTTATCAATAATAATACTGAATGTAAATAAGCTGTATTTTTCTAATTAAAAGATACAGAATAGCTAAATAGGTTAAAAAAATAATAAGCTTAGACAAGTGTTGCCTATAGGAAACTCATTCCACCAACAAAGACTGAAAGTGAAAGGATAGAAAAAGATATTCTATATAAATGAAAACTGAAAGCAAGTAGGAGTAACCATACTCATATCAGACAAAATATACCTTAAGACGAAAGATATAAAAAGAGACAAAGAAGGACAATGATCAAGAGATCAATTCAACAAGATATCATGATTGTAAAGGTAAATGCATCTAACATTGGAGCATTCAACTTTATTTTTTAAAAAACAACACGTTATTAGATCTAAAGAAAGAGAAGTTCAAATAAAACAAGAGTGGAGGACTTCAACACTTCATCCTTTATCAACAGACAGATAATACAGACTCGAAAAAAAAATCAACAGATAAACAGTTACTCTAAACAAGCAGACCTAACAGATATTTACAGAACATTTCATCCAAAAGCTGCAGCATATACATTCTTTTCATCAGCGCATGGAACATTCTCTAGAATAGACCATAAATTAGACTATTAAGGAAGTGTCAATAAATTCAAAGAAATTGAAATCAAACCTTGTATCTTCTCTGAACAAAATGGAATAAAGTTAGAAACCAACAACAACTGTCACATGCCTGTAATCCCAGCATGTGAGGGAAGAGAATGAGGGAAGAGCATGAGGCTGAGGGAAGAGAACTGCAAATTCGAGGTTGGTCCCACCAACTTAGGGAGACTTTCAGCAATTTAGAACTAAAGAAAGGACAGGGATGTAGCTCAGTGGTGAAGTGTCCCTGGGTTCAATCCTTTTTAAAAAAAAGAAAAAGAAAGAAAGAAGAAAAGGAAAGGAAGCAAGCTAGCTAGCTTTGGAATGATACAAATACATGAAAACTAAAACCCCTATCTCTCACCAAGCACAAAATTCAACTCAAAGTGGATCAAGGACCTGGGAATTAGACCAGAGACCCTACCCCTAATAGAAGAAAAAGTAGGCCCAAATCTTCATGTCGGATTAGGACCTTACTTCCCTAAGGAGACTCTTATAGCGCAAGAAGTAAAATCAATAATAAGTAAATGGGATGGATTCAAACTAAAAAGCTTCTTCTCAGCAAAAGAAACAATCAATGAAGTGAACAGAGAGTCTACATTCTGGGAACAAATTTTTGCTACACGTACATCTGATAGAGCACTAATCTCTAGGATATATAAAGAACTCAAAAAACTTAACACCAAAAAAACAAACAACCCAATCAATAAATGGGCTAAGGAGCTGAACAGACAATATTCTACCGAATGAATAATGAGAGGGTCATTGAAGAAATCACCATGTATATTACAAAATTTCTTGAAAACACAACATCCTCAAATTTATTAGATACAGCTAAAACAGTACTAGGAGGGTAGTTTTGTTTGTTTTTTTTAAGCAATAAACACATACACAAAAGAGAAAAAGAAAGATTCCAAATAAATAACCTAACTAAAAATGCATCTGAAGGACATAGAAAGGAACAAAACAAACCCAAAATTAGAAGAAGAAAAGAAATAACAAGGATCAGAAGGTATTTGAATAAGTAAACAAAATCAACAAACCTTTAGCTAGACTAATAAAGAAAAAAAGAAAGAAAATCAAAATAAGTAAAATCAGAGGTGAAAAAAGAAACATTGCAATCGATACTTCAGATATAATTAGGAACTACTATGAACTACTATGCCAACAAACTGGAAAACCTAGAAGAAACAGATATGCTTCTGGACACACATTACCTACCAAAATTGAGCCATGAAGACAAAGAAAATCAGAACAGACCAATAATAACCAATGAGATTCCATCAGGAATAAAGAAGACTCCCAACAAAGAAAAACTCAAAACTGGATGGCTTCATTGCTTTATTGCATCAAAATTGAAGGAAGAACTAACACTAATTTTTCTCAAGCTACTCAAGAAAAGTGAAAGGAGGGCAAATCCTTCCAAATTCATTCTACCAGGCCAGTAGTACCTTGATATCAAAATCAGGCAAGAATACAACAACAAAGAAAACTATAGACCAATATCCCCGATGAACATGCAAAAATTCTTAACAAAATACTGGCAAACTGAATCTAATAGCACATCACAAAGATTACTCATCACGATCAGGTGGGATTTACCCTAGGGGAGCAAGGATTCAACCATATTTAAATAAATAAATGTATCTCATCAATACAATGTAAGATAAAAATCATATGACCATCTCAATAGATGAAGAAAAAACATTCAATAATATTCAGCACCCTTGCATGATAAAAACTCCAAACAAATTAGCTATAGAAGGCTCATACATCCACATAATAAACAGTGTACATGACAAATCCACAACCAATATTATACTAAATGGAGAAAAGCTGAAAGCATTTCCTCTAAGACCTGAACAAGACTTAGATGTCCACTCCCACTACTCTTACTAAATATAGTACTGAAGGTTTTAGCCAGAGCATTCAGGCAAGAGAAAGAAAGAAAAGGCATACAAATAAGGAGGAGTCAAATTATCCCTATTTGCAGATAATATGATTCTATACATAGAAAAACCTAAACACTCCACCAGAGGGCTATGAAAATATCATTAGTCACTAATGAGGTAAAATTGATAATCATGCACTCTACAAAAGGGGATCTGTATTTTTTTAGACTGAAAGACTACAACATTGTCATTATTCCATCTGACTCCCCAAAACTCATATCATTTTTTACTCATTTGTTCATCAGCCAAAAAACACACAGTGAAATTCAGGGGCATGCCGTGGGTTATCTATGAATAAAGTTTGATCCCTCACCCACCATGAAGGAATTCAAGGGTTTGTAAATGGCTAATATTAAGCATTATAAAAACTCTAGGAAGGAAATTAATTCTTCAAGGAAAGGCTTCATTGTAATGCTGTCCAATAGAAGTTTCTACAGTAATGAAAATGTTCTTTAATCTGTGCTATCCAATATAATAGCAGCTAGCCATATGTGGTTACTAAGTACTTGAAATGTGCTTATGATGAACAAATTGAATTTTAAATTTTATTTTAATAAATTTAATTTAAATAGATGTATGGCTAGCAATTACTATATTGGACAACAAAGCTCAACAGGATAGGTAATATTTGAGCAAAAGTCACCAGAGATACAAGGTAGTGTACTCTATGTAATGGAAAGGACAGGAACTATACGAAAGTCTCTGAGAACACCTTAGTGTGTTCAGAGAAGACTGCCTAGGAAATATGGAATGTGTAATGCAGAGAATAATGAGGCTAAAAGGGTTAAAAGGACCAAAATATGAATGTCCTTGAAGACCAGCTAAAGCTTTATATGGCAGACAACAGGAAAATATCAAAGATTGTCAAGCCAGGGAATATATAACCATATCCATGGTTTACAAAAGTAATTTTAAACTACAGGATGAGTAATATTTTGAAAAATAAAAAGGCCAAAGGTGAGAAGACCAGTTATGTAGCAGATTACTGTAGTAGTTCAAGTTAGATGATAAAGTGAGAATGGAGATGAAGGAACATATTACAGAGACATTCTGGAGATAAAAATTAATGAGTCTTACAGAACTATGAGATGTGGTAGACAAGAGTAAATCAAAGTAAGAACTACTGAGGTACCAGCCTGGGGGAAAAAAAATCTAGGTACTTTCTACATCAACTAAAGAGATTAAAGAAAGTTTATAGACTCCTGTTCAATTATATATTTTTAAAAAAACCTAAATAAACTAATAAGCTTTTAAAAGTTAAATAAATTATGTAATCATTCAAGATGACATACAGTAGTTATTAAAATTATTCTTAAATAATACAGACAAGATAGCAGGGTAAAATGTTCATGATATGGAAAATAAAGTAAGTAGGCTATAAAGCATTATATATAGCATTATCATGAATTTATTTTATGCAGATTTTTTTAATTGAAGGAATATGCCAAAATATCAATAATGATTTACTTGATAGTGGGCCATTTTAGTGTTTTGGGTGCCTATTTTTTTCTGATTATTTAATGATACCACAAGTATCAGATATTTTTTATTTATAGAAATAAGCTTTTGCTTTTAAGTATTGTACCTAAAAGCACTAGGCCCTAAGGTGGATCTACTGAAGTCCACAGCTGTGTCACAAATGGAGGAATTGACATGCATGGCCAGATCTCAAGTCTACTACAGGTTCCATATAGGAAACTAAATTGACAGCACATTGAATAAGGCAGATTGTTTTTCTTTTAGAAAAATCTACCTAGACTATGAAATGTAAAATGAATTATTTCCCATTCAATTTACTTATAATGCCTTAACATCTTGTAACAGGAATGACTCAGCAAAAGTTGCTGCCTAGGCATTGAAAGTAGAATATCACACCTTACAGCTTAAGCCAATGGTCAGAGAGAACTTTCTCACCTGGGCTCCCTATTTTCCTGCTATTTCATTTAAAGAAACTAATCAGACAATTTCCCACAAACTTAAAGTAAACCCCCATCCCCTTCCCTTATATATACTGCTGGTTGCCACATTCTTGTGCATGCACTATCCTTCTCCCTCCCTCCCTCCCCACACCTCCCTGGTCTGGTGACAGAGGGCTATCCTCCACACCCAGGATCTGTAAGTAATAAATCTTTGAAATTATTTCCTATTGTGATGGTGTACTGAATTTACACCTTCTATCTGAAGAACCAGATTTTCCGTGGAATACAAGGGAGAACACAAGACAAGGTCAAGCTGCCAGCACCACAGTGATGGCCAGGCAGGCATAAACCACATGTGGGTCAGACAAGAGCCACAAAGGCATCTGCCATATAAACACATTTCCCATGTTATGACCCCAGCATGGGCCAGTTTAAAGTATCCTTTGGAAGATACACTATAAACACTCACATCTAGCAACCCTTTCTTTCCTGTTTGAGCAAAGCTGCTAGCCACTTTGATAGCGGAATCCCAATTTAACTAGGGGCCCTCAGAACACATGTATAGCTTCCATCTGTATACTTGCAACTATAGTTGGCAGTGTAGTATAAACCTCCATTTTATTCTGCCTTACAAAAAAAGAGATTCATTCTATTCATACTCAATTACAATTACTCAAGTTCATTTGAAATAGAGCAGACACTGTATGCTGAAGAAGTGGCTCAGGAAATGCTAACCTTTTTTATATGTACATGCCAGTCCTTTCTTACACTTAACAAAACCCAGCTTTCCAAGTTCTAAATTTAGATTTACAAAGAAATTCTGATCTGGCATAGATAAGCCTAGTACAGAAAGGTATATGGCTATGACAAATTCTTATACATACTGGATGTGAACAAAAGACAAATTAGATAAGGAATATAATAAATCCCTTCATTAAATAGAAAATGAAAGGAATTTTCCAACCATAATTTTAATCACTGTACTTTGCTATAAGGGTTGTTCTTGTTTCAGGAAACCACATGTATAATAAAAAGATGATGTTAAACTAACATTTCCAGCTATTATGACAAGACTTATTGTGATCATTTTACAGAAGAAGTAAATAAAGGGCTGAGAATAAACTCATTTTTCCATTTTAGATTTCTACAAACCTGGTTTGATTTTCTTAACTAAAATTAGTTATGTAGTTTATTTCTATGCTTTCTATTAAAACACACTGGCAGAAGGACAGTCTTTTCTCTGGGTCACTTGTAAATAAGCCACAGGGCTAAGTAGCAGCCATTGGCTCATTCAATAAATGTAACAAAATTAACCAAGGTTATACAGTGAGGTAGTAGCAGATCTGGGACTATGGCCAGGTTTCCTGGCTTGAAATCTAGTGCCTCTTTCTGAAAAGATTACAGTTCTTAGATTAAAATATATTTTCCCAGAGAAATGAAACAAAGAATACATTTTAGGATACCAGTTAGTGGGGCTTGGGAAACCTTTTATAGCTCCCAAACCCAGAAACTGCCTTACATGTTTTGGCTAACTACTATATATGACATAGTGGACAAGAGTCAGTAAGATAATCACTCCACAAACAAAGAGAATTCAGAAATCTGCAATAGCAATTAGCCACCAGTATCTTACTATGTTTCTGTGATCTGATGTCCATTTCCATGGAAACAGGAAAAGAAGTGAGAGGCAGCCAAGAGAAGAGATGTCAGAACTTGTCAGGTTCAGTGGCTGGGGCTGAAAGCTGAAAATACTATTTTTTTTTTTAAACAAACAGCATCAGCTGACTTCTGGCACATAATCGATTCCCAAGTTAGGCAATGTCAGCTTGCTTAGAGAAGCATAAAGCTAAAGAATAGGCTTGGGTTTTTGTTTTGTTTTGAAAAGCTTAGATTAAGGGGCAAAAAGGCATTAAAATCAAAATGTACAATATTCTCAACCTCTAAAATTTAAGAATGCAACAGAATTGTTTCAAATTTTACAAAGTAAAGGGAAGAATTTCTTGCTACAATGAAGAGCACTGAGTGGAATAAGTAGTAACAGGGTGGAGGTGTGGAGGAGTCGGCAGAGAAAGCTACGCATACACAGGCCCAAGACAAGAGAGTGGTTGGCCCTTGTAAGGTACTACAAACACACTAGCACACTCAGTGTGGGATGAGGGGTTATCTCAGGAGGGTTTCCCAAAAGAGGTGACATCTAAGCAGAGAAGTGAAGGATGAGATGGAGTTTCAGAAGAATATTTCAGTAAGAGTGAAAACCTTGCTAGAGTAAGAGAAACCAAAATGAATTCAGGAATAGTGAACTGCTCAGGTCAGTTGGAACAGAGTAGGAGTAGGGGAATGCACCATGATCAGATCAAGAAGATCTGATTTCCCAAGTTAGATTTTGAACTTTTGTCCAGAAAACAAGGTACCACTAAAGAGTCCAAATCAGGAAAGTAACATGATGTGGGAGGGGGGATAACCTATACTTTGGAAAGGCTGATCAGACTAGTTTAGATTACATAGGAACATGGTATTAAATTTGTTATAGCTTTTCCCAGGAATGGAAGTGAGAAGACTACATTGGGGGAGGAACAGCAGCACAGATGGGAAAAATAGGACACAATGAATATGAGTAGTGGAAGAAGGATGAGTCAAGGATGGCACTCAGGATTTTGGCCTGAATATCTGGGTAGATGGTAGTTCTTATCACTGAGTCTCTGTCACAAGCAAAGGAGGAATTTCAGGTGAATGGTGTTAAGTTCTCATCTAGACTTTATGATTTTGATGGACCCATGTGACAGTCAAGCAGAGATATCCAGTAGGCAATTGTGGGGTAGATGGATCCACAATTCAGGAGAGACAATTGGGCTGATTATTAAGTATCTGGGCTTCAAAACTAGATAAAATTGCCCAGGGAGACCATAAAATCAGAGGAGAGTCCTAGGGATGAATTTTAGAGGCTTTAAACTATGTTCAAATGCTAGCTGCATCATTTACCAAGTACATGACCTTGAGTTATTTAATTTCTAAACCTATAAAATTACAATAATTATATCTATGCTGAAGATTGATAAGGAATAAGTAGAGAAACGAGAAACAATAAAGTAGAATGAGAGAAGATGAAAGGTAGATACCATAAGAGAATGCAGTGTTAGAGAAATTAGTGGAAAAGAGTAGCTCATGATTAAGGTCAATAGATCACATGCTGCAGAGATCAATTAAAATAAGGATTGAAGGGGCTAGGGTCCTGGCTCAGTGGTACAGCACTTGCCTAGCATGTATGAGGCACTGGGTTCAATTCTCAGCACCACACATAAATAAATGAATAAAATAAAGGTCCATCAACATCTAAAAAAATTTTCTTTTAAATAAGGATTGAATAGGTAGGATTTTTTTAAAGGCATCTTTGGTTACCCTGGCAAAGTATGGTGGAGAAAAATATAGACAGAAAAAAAGTAGTAGGCAAGGGAGTGACAGAAGAATACAAGAAATTCTTTTAAGAAGCTTGGCAAAAGAAAGAGCAAATATTAGGCAGGTATCTAGTATAAGTCATGGAGTCAAGATAGAGTTGCTTATTTCTGTTTATTTGTTTGTTTGTTTTGACTGGGAGAAACTTGATAAGTTAAGATATCTTTAGCTGCAAATAAGAGAAAACCTAATTATCCATTAGGGCACTTATTGCTTATTTTTAAAAAGTCAGAAAATACATGACTCTGGGGTTGTGTTTTTATTTTTTTATTAATTTTTCCTAAATCTCAGTGATATCATCAGACTAAGTCTCTATCTTTCTGTTCTGCCACAAAGTGACTACACTGACAGGTGTCCTGTCCTTAAAACTCATTCCCCACAGAGACAAATGGGGAGAACAACACTTGCTCTCTGTAAGAAACAAAACATCTTCCCTTGACATCCCTCCATTAGACTTCTCTTATATCTCATTGGCTAGAACTGGGTCACATGGCCACTCTTAGTGATAAGACTAGGAAGAAGATTATCAAACTTTCTAGTTTTATCTTGAAGGATAAGGAAGATGGGGGTTAAAATAACTTTTACATAGCCAGCCAATGCTGTCTGCCATGGGCACATTTGAATGCTGATGAGAAAAAAAAATTGGTATAAAAAAGAGAGAAGTCAAAGATACAGAAGAGAAGGGGCAAACGTGAATTCAGATCCAGATAAATCTAGAAGAGAGTTTGCACCACATAAATTTAATTTTCTTTGTTAAAAAAAATATAGAATTACTCATTTTAAAAGTCCAAGATGAGGTAGAAGGCTAGAAGTCTTCAGAATAATAAAGTTGATTTTACAATAGTTCATATGTAGAATGTAAGAGAGGCCTGCCTAGGATAACAGGTTTCTAAGCAAGAGAGAAAGAAAGAAAAGAATGAAAGAAACATTTCCTAGGGATTGTTGGGCAGTGGTAGACATCATTAATTCATAGTGCCACCCACATTCCACTTACAAGGATTTCTTTAATATCATCCAGCAGTCTAAGATTAATAGCGAAAGCAGATTGCTGAAAATGGAGTTTATGGGTTTAGAGGAAAAGAAATACAGCAATGAGTAGGAAGTACAATAGAAAACCAAGGGGACAAAGGAGTTGGAGCTATCAGCAAGCCAGTGAAAGAAGTAATGGGCCATATATAATTGTGTTAGGAAAGATGAAAGGTATAAAAAAAAGCAGACAGAGTAGGAGAATCAAGGAACCCAAGGTATAGTGGCCATAATAAGGATGAAAATATGAAAAACTACGGTGAGATGAATAAGATACATACTTCTAGGGGACAAGTTAAACACCATGAGAATAAGCAGCTGAAGTAAAATGGATATACAGGACACTCAAGCAGGTGAGGAAATTGAAAGTTTAGGATGTTGAGTGAATTATCTACATGGATACTGAAATCATCAAGAATGGTGCATAGGGAGGTGCTAGGTTGTGGCTCAGTGATGGAACGCTTGCCCAGCACATGTGAGGCACTGGATTCGATTCTCAGCACCGCATATAAATAAAGAAAATAAAGGAGCATCAACAACTAATAAAAAATATTTTTTAAAAAAGAATGGTGCATAGGTCTAGATTAAAAAGGAAGAACCAATACCTTCATTAACAAATGAGAAAAGATGACCGGAGGAGAAAAGGAGAGGGTGATTAAACTTTTAATAGCAATGACTATCAAAAGGAATGTAAGTATGGAGGAGGTATCTGAGGAAACAAGGAATATGTCAAACCTTACTCTAAATCTTTAGGTAGACAGTGAGTAAAAGAATAAGCTACATCCTCTTAAGACAACTTCATGAAAAGTTACATCTGTAGGGAGTCACAGTTTTCAGTTTAAGAATTTTATTTAATATAAAATTGGGACTCCAGAAGCACAAAACAAAAATTTGGGAAGAAAAGGAAGGAATGTTTGAGTTTGGAAAGAGGATGTCCTAAACAGTATAAAGATGAGAACTTTTCTTCTATTAAAAAAAATCACCAGAGGCTTATATTATGGAGATTATCAAGAATGACAGGAACATAGCACATAATGGGATTAATAGGCCTACAGGCATTCCAAAGAACCTATCCTAATAATCTCTCTGGCTGGAAAATACTATGGCCCAGAACAACTGCACTTTCAAGGAATTCCTATTTGGAATTAAAATGCTTAATTTTTTAGTAACAGTGTTTCATTCATATTTGATTAATATTCTAATTTAGCTTTAGACACATGTACATTTTGGAAACCAATATTATTCACCTCACAGGCTATCCCAAGAGCTTGGGATAAGAGAATGTTTGTGAGAGATACAAAATGGCGGACTAGAGGGAGATTGCATTCCTTGTCATTCCATGACCTGGGATGCAAGCAATGAGAATACTGTTTCTCTGCAAGTTATTAGAGGAACCTCAACAGCTGCTCCTGCACAGGAATCCTGGCTATGAGCCCACGTGGGTCCCCTGGCCTCAGCATTTGCGCAGGACCCCAGCAGCTCACCCACACAAGACCTGCTGCCACACAAGATCCCTGGCATCAGTGCCCACACATCGTGCAAGACCCCTGGCAGCCCACTCATGCAGGACCTCCGGCCACCACTCCCAAGCAGGACTTCTGGCTGCTGCTCCCGTATGGACCCCCATCTACCAGCGTGGAGCTCCCCCGGTAGCCTCCATCTTGGGGCACTGCAACTGCTGCCATAGCCACCTGCACCTGGGGACACTTGACAGGGTCTAGAGACAGCCACCCACCACAACACTACACACTACAGAGCTGCATGTCTGAAAACATTACCCAGCGCCACCGTCTGGCCCAACCCAACACCCCATTTCTGAAAGCAGCTACCTCCACCTTTATCACCATCTTGGATTATCATTGCTACTATCATCACCATCTTTAGTTGGGACATCTTTAGTGTCCCAGCTTGAGACAATGTCTGGGACCTAAAAGCAATATCAAGGTACCTATAATCCCCAACTCCCCCCTCTCCCTTGCAGCCACTAACCTGGTACATTGCCTGCAGTTATGTGGCCAGTCCATAGCTTGCAAAGCCTGGTCCTGATCTGCCAATACAGAACAGTGCTCTGTGACAAGTGTACAGGACCCAGAGTGCAGCCCACAAGAACGTGGGAGAGAGACCTCTCGATTGGGAAGTAGAAAGGGAGGGGGTGAAGAGATACAGTTTAGAGACTAAACTGGAGACCAGGAATTGTGAGGTCTACAGGCAATATAAGGAGATAAGACCAGGTGCCCGCATCACATGAGCAGGCCCCAAAGGAGATACTTGGGATGCAGTCTTCCAATGGCGATTGGCAAGTGCTATACTCCACTTCTAGGAGTTCAGCCTCCAAGACCAACCCTCCTACCTTAATAACCTTCACCATCCTGAGGGTGGAGTTACCAGCAAGCAACAGACAAACCCATCCACTGGATGAGAAGGGAAGCAGGAGAGATATTGAACTCCATCAGAAATAATCCTTTAATTACCTTGAGACTTTTTTTTTCATTATCTTTTTTTTCTTCTTCTTCTCTCTCTTTCCTGCTCTCACATCCCCAACATTTGTGAAACCAAATATTTTTTATGCATTAGGATAATCAGGACTGGGATGTCTGAATAGTATATTACACTTGTGTGTTGTATATTCTTTTATTTTCTATTTTTAAATTTTTTATTTTTCTTAATTTTTATGCTTCTTTGTTTTTATGCTCTATTTTCTTCCCACTTACTTGTCTCCCCAAATCTCTTTCTCTTTTTTCTCCCACTACTAGCCAACTTCTTTTGATTCCTCTTTCATGCTAAGACCTAATAACTCTATATCCTCACTTCCTACCTCCTTAACAGCTCATCCCTACACCCCACCTGGGTTCTTGCTTTGTCCACCATCAGAAACTATAGAACCTTTTGAAAATCTACCATTTATATTGTAGATAATAATTGAACTCACCATTTCTGTATATTATGACAAAACTGTAAACATCTTATTAGGAGCTATTTGGTTTAAGGCTGCATATTATTTGAATTGGATCTGTTGATATTGATCGACCCCTTAAAGGAGAGGTATTGAAACTGTGCAGGGAAACTATAAGCCTATAGGATAAAAACTATAACACCTCAGATCCACAGTGCTAGAAGGGAAGCCATAGGAACAACATGAAAAAACAAGGAAAGAAAGTGTCCCAAACAAACCAAGTATTACATTATTAGAATGCATGGCCAGCACAGCAGAAGAAATGTCAGAGTAGTAGTTCAGAATATACATAATTAAAATGTTCTGTGAATTAAACCATCATGTTGGATTAGGCCCTGAGTTCCTTAACAAGACTCCTCAACTGCAAACAAAACTTCCAAATACAAAGGATAATATAAGAGAGCAAAGATAGGCAGCAAAAGATCATTTCTATAAAGAGCTACATAGGCAAATACAGGAAGCAAAAGATTACTTAAAAAAGGAGATAGAGATTCTGAGAAAGAACCAAACAGAAACCCTCAAAATGAAAGAAACAATAAACCAAATTAAAAACTCAATAGAAAGCATCATCAACAGATTAAATCACTTGGAAGACAGAACCTCAGACAATGAAAACAAAATATTTAGTCTTGAAAATAGAGTTGACCACATAGTGAAGATGGTAAGAAACCACAAACAGAACATCCAAGAATTATGGCATAACATGAAAAGGCCAAATTTAAGTATTATTGGGATAGACGAAGGCATAGAGTTATAAACCAAAGGAAAGAACAATCTATTCAATGAAATAATATCAGAAAAATTTCCAAACACGAAGACTGAGTTGGAAAATCAAATACAAGAGGCTTACGGGACACCAAATGTACAAAACCACAATGAATCTACACCAAGGCACATTGTAAGGAAAATTCCTAGGGGCTAGGGTTGTGGCTCAGCAGTAGAGCACTAGCTTAGTGTGGGTGAGGCACTGGGTTCAATCCTCAGCAACACATAAAATAAGTAAATAAATAAATAAATAAATAAAAATAAAGCCATTAAAAACATGCCTAGCATACAGAATAAGGACAGAATTTTAAAAGCCACAAGAAAAAGGAATAGGATTATATAGAGAGGGGGAAACCAATTCAGATTTCAACAGATTTCTCAATCCAGAACCTCAAAGCTAGAAGAGCTTGGAATAACATATACCAAGCTCTGAAAGACAATAGGTGCCAACCAAGGATCTTATATCCAGAAAAACTAACCTTTAGATTTGATGATGAAATACAAACCTTCCAAGATAAACAAAAGTTAAAAGAATTTACAGCAAGAAAGCCTGCACAACAGAACATTCTTGGCAAAATATTCCACAAGGAGGAAATGAAAAAAAACAATGAAAATCTGCAAAAGGAGGAACTACACTAAAGGTAAGGTAAATCAAAGAAGAAAGCAAGACATATATGACTTAAAGAGATCAAGTTCAAGCAAGGAAATAGAAGACGCTATCAAAAGCTTACCAACCAAGAAAAGCCCAGGACCACATGGATTCACAGTCAAGTTCTACAAGATCTACAAAGGAGAATCAATACCAATACTCCTTAAATTTTTCCAATTAAAATCCCAACATCATTCCTTATAGGAATAGAAAAAGCAATCATAAAATTCATTTGGAAAAATAAGAGACCCAGAATAGCCAAAGCAATCCTTAGCAAGAAAAGTGAAGCAGGAGGCATCACAATACCAGACCTTAAACTATACTACAAAACTCTAGTAACAAAAACAGTATGGTATTGGCACCAAAACAGACATGTAGATCAACAGTACAGAATATAAGACACAGAGACAAACCCACATAAATACAGTTATCTCATATCAGACAAAGGCGCCAAAAACACACTGGAGAAAAGATAACCTCTTCAACATATGGTGCTGGAAAAACTGGAAATCTGTATGCTGCAAAATTAAACTAAACCCCTATCTCTCACCCTGCACAAAACTCAAAGTGGATCAAGGACCTAGGAATTAGACCAGAGACTCTTCACCTAATAGAGGAAAAAGTAGACCCAAACCTTCATTACGTTGGATTAGGCCCTGACTTCCTTAACAAGACTCCTCAACTACAAGAAATAAAATCAAGAATCAATAAATGGGATGGATTCAAACTAAAAAGCTTCTTCCCAGCAAAAGGAACAATCAATGATGTAAACAGAGAGCCTACATTTTGGGAACAAATATTTGCAACATGCACATTAGATAGAGCACTGATCTCCAGGATTTATAAAGAACTCAAAAAACATAACAACCAAAAATCAAACAACCCAAATCAATACATGTTAACAAGCTGAACAGAAATTTCTCAGAAGATATACAATCAATCAACAAATATATGAAAAAATGTTTGACATCTCTAGTAATTAGAGAAATGCAAATCAAAAATACTCGAAAGTTTCATCTCACACCAGTCAGAATGGCAATTATTAAGAATACAAGCAATAATAAGTTTTGGAAAGGATGTGGGGGAAAAGGCACACTCATACGTTACTGGTGGGACTGCAAATTGGTGAAACCACTATAGAAAGCAGTATGGAGATTCCTTAGAAAATGGAATGGAACCACCTTTTGACCCAGCTATCGCACTTCTTGGTCTATACCCTAAAGACTTAAAAACAG
Organism: Xerus rutilus; assembly: GCA_028644305.1. Classification (NCBI taxonomy): domain Eukaryota; kingdom Metazoa; phylum Chordata; class Mammalia; order Rodentia; family Sciuridae; genus Xerus; species Xerus rutilus. The sequence continues at coordinate 60,370,986 of CM053401.1, forward strand.
CATACTATAATAATAACAGCATACTACATAAGTCTGTACTACATACAGACTTCAATGTTTATAGTGGCACAATTCACAATTGCTAAACTGTGGAAGCAACCTAGATGCCCTTCAGTAGATGAATGGATAAAGAAACTGCCATATATATATATACACACATACACACAATGGAATATTACTCAGCATTAAAAGAGAATAAAATCATGGCATTTGCAGGTAAATGGATGGAACTGGAGAATATCATGCTAAGCAAAGTAAGCTAATCCCAAAAATCCAAAGTCCAAATGTTCTCTCTGATAACTGGATGCTGGTCCATAATGAGGGTAAGGTGGGGAGCATGGGAGAAATGTATGACTTTTGGATAGGGCAAAGGAGAGAGAGGGGAAGAGAGGGGGCCTGGGGATAGGAAAGATGGTAGAATGAGATGGACATCACTACCTCAGGTACATGCATAAAGACAAAAATGGTGTGATTCTACTTTGTGTACAACCAGAGAAATGAAAAACTATGCTCCATATGTATACTGTGAATTGAAATGCATTCTGTTGTTTTTAAAAAATAAAATAAGAGAGAATATTTGCATTTGGGATTTTTTCAAATTTGGAATATTTGAAAATACTCAAGGAGATGTCTTGGATTGGAACCCAAGTCTAAACATGAAATTCATTTACTTTTCATACAGACTTTATATATACATAGGCTGGGAGTAATTGTATGCAATATTTTTAGTGCATTTTGACTACAATTGTCACAAGAAGCCAGGTGTGAAATTTTCCTCTTGTGCATCAGGTCAGCACTCAAGAAGTTTTGGATTTTGGAACATTGTGGATTTTGGGTGTTAAGATTAAGGATCCTCAAACCATATTTCTATGTAGTGAAAAATTTAACCTTGTCCAAAAAAAGGCCACAACATAACTGGCTTTTGACTTCAGCTTTTAGGAAATAATCTCTAAGGTCTCTGCTGGTCTATAGGCCTTGATGATAGAGTAGGGGCTTTGTGTCATGCCTACAGGAACAAAAGAAGAGACTAAAATCAGACACCTGCATAATGAATTATGACCATGTCATAGATCCCTAATAAAGCTCAGAACGTCATGGCTCAGATGATCTTACTCAGTTGGCAATATTGACACATATTGTCATTCATTGATGCCAGGAGACGGGCACATCCTAACTCTACAGAGAAGACAGTAGAAGTTCTGAATTTAGTAATTTCTTGGACTCTACCCTACTTCTTCCATTGCCTAATTTTAATCTGTATCATTTTCCTGTAATAAACCATAACATGAATATAAAATCTTTCAGTGAATTCTATGAGTCCTAGAAAATTATTGGGAACCCCTGAGCTTGTAATCAGTGTTGTAAAGGAGGGCAGTAATGCCCTCTAATTTCATTATTTGGACTAATTTTTTAACAATATATGTTCTCTCTAAATCCAGTTCATGACCAGCGGGTGGCGGTGGGATGATTTGAAAAGAACCCAATACCTGAGATTAACTGAAACTGTCAGTGAATGGTAACTAGTTTATTGAACTACTAATGACCATCTGCTTTCGTAAATCCCTCTGAGCACTATACAAGTCTCAACAATTAACACTAAGTACTGTTGAATTTTAATCTGGATAAAATAGATACTGTAAGCACTGAGATGGAAAGTCATCTCTCTTTACTGTATACCTTGTTCTAGGTAACTGCGAAATGCCATTGTATCATTGTAATGTGATCAGGTCCAAACAGTAAATCTTGTGAAATAATTTTAATTCAATTTTAAATTTTATTGTTTTTAATTGATAAAATAACAGTAATATTAATGGGTTACAGTATGATGTTTTAGTATACATTAATATTATGAAATAATTAAATCAAACTAACAAACAGACCTATTACCTCACATTCTTATTTTTTCCCCTGCTTTGGTACCAGGAATTGAACTCAGGGGTACTCAACCACTGAGCCACATCCCCAGCCCTATTTTGTGTTTTAGTTAGAGACAGGGTCTCACTCAGTTGCTTAGCACCTTGCTGTTGCTGAGGCTGGCTTTGAACTCGTGATTCTCCTGTCTCAGCCTTCCAAAGTGCTGGGATTACAGGCATGCGCTGGCTCACATTCTTATTTTTTGTGACAACATCTAACATTTAATCTACAACTATTACATTAATAAATGAATTGTTATTATAGTTACTGACATCATAATATAGAAGGATTTATCAAACTTCTCATTGCCACATTATTAAAAATACTTAATAACTCACCTCCATATAAAAATTGCCCCCAAATAACATACTACCAAAATTTTTAAAAATGTAATTGACATGGAATAAAAAAGGGGGGCATTTAAATAATGAGTAACAGAGTAAAGAGATTCACA
>CM053401.1:60373853-60398719 GCA_028644305.1 Xerus rutilus
AAAAAAAGGGGGGAACTCACGAAAATAGAAGGGCGATCAGTGCAATAGAAGAATGAGGTGAAGGGGGAAGGAAGAATTATGGGCTTAATTGACCAATACATATATGAATATACCACAGTGAATTTTACCTTTATGTATACATATAAAGTACCAATTAAAAAACAATAAATAACTAGAAGGAAGACCATAGAGTAGAAGAAGGGAAAGAGGGAGAGAGAAGGAAAGAAGAAAAAAGAAAGTAAGTAGTACTGAGGACTGAAATGAAGCAAATAATATTTCATGTATGTTATCATTATGTCAAAATGAACCCCACTATTATGTATATCCACAATACACTAGCATTTTTTCAATCAATAAGTAAGGGTTGATAAATAATGCATGGCTTTCTTTCTTAATATTCCTAAAATTATTCCTGTGAATTTATGAATAACGTCAAAGGATGGGTTGCTTTAAAAAGTAACACTGATGGTCTATGAAATAACTGATATCATGAGGGTTATACTTTGGAAAAAAAAATCTGGCAGTCTCTGGGTAAGTGAAAGGGGGGAAATAAAGTTAGTGATGGGCAGATGAAAGAAGATAAAAAAATTACCAAAACAGTCACCAACAGTTTAAAATAGTCTTTCCACAATGAAAAAAAAAAATTGACCAAAATGAATGACATGGAATTACTCTGCAGCAATTATGATAAAAATGGGAATATAAATCACTTACTAGAAAGATAGTCATTTCATCATATCAAAAAACACAGACTATAATTTATACCATTATTTTATATACCAAGAAAGAAAAAATTTCTAATATTAAACTAAAAGAAAGTGCTAGTTAATCTGATGATACAATACCACAATGTTGTTGATTATAGAATACATTCCAATTTCAGAGACATTAAAATTTGAAAAACGTGTATCTTAAAATTAACGAAATACAGTATCTGCTTAAATAGTAAAAAGAGGTCACAATCCTATGAAATCCCCAGTAGTATTCATAACCCTCCTCATATCCTGTTTGGGATCTGTTGAAGTCTCCTTGAAACTTGAACAGCTCCAGCAGGTTTATGACATCTGCCTCTGACCCCATGATCTCACATCTGCACTTGAAGAGACAAGGTAAGCCCTTGCCCATCCAACAGGGGCCACAACTCCAAGAAGCTCTCCTAAATACTCAGCAAGTAATTTTATATGACCATTATTAAGGCACTCTAATTATCATTGCAAAAGACAATTATCTTTTATAATTACCTTATCCAAGACTTAGTTCAAATTGTCGTAGATTATTCTTCAAGGTCTATATCAACTACAGAATTGTGTGAAAACATCAGAAATTCTTCTGGATGTATTCAAGGTAGAAATGGTCTATTGTTAAGGGTTTGGCAATCAGCCTCCTTTTTAATTTACTCATTTTCAAAGGCAAATTACTTTAGCCTCACTGGTTTTTGCTGCTAATGAATTTTGTCTGACATCTTTCATCCTCCTTTGATCAATATATTCTTCTAGCTTGGCACAGTTTTTCCTAATAGTGCTTCCTTTTGCATTAATTTTGATTGCTGGTTTTCAATTAAACAAGAGAGTACCATTTTATCAATTTTCTTAGAAACAAGCCAGTTCTCTGCACGCTGCATACTGAGGTTAAATATACAATTAAAGCCTGCCCTTAACATGAAATGACTGTCCCAAGACCTCTAATGCATTACTTTGCTCTGGTACACACACAAAGAAGGAAATGAGAAAAGTTTCTCTGTTGTCAGACAAAAGAATAAGTATTTTTGCTTTATCAAAGAAACACTGGCCAAATTAAACCACAATGATAGCTTTGATTCCTAGCACTTTTAAGTTCTTTCTCTTGTTACTTTCTGTCTGCTGTTTTTTCATTCAGACCTACATTTAGACCAGATATTCTATTTTTCTCTAATTTTCTTACTTCCTTATTTAGGTGCCTGAAAAATCCATTAATGATATCTGTTGTTAAACTTTTATGTTTGGAATAAAAAGCCAAATTGTACCCAAATTCTATGTTTTGAAATTCTAAGTATTCTGATTCTCTATATTCACTTGCTGAGAATAAGAATATGAAGGGATAAAATCAAAGTAAAGTCTACTTCTCCTTATAAAGTACCTGAGTCAATGACAGGAATGTATAACTGGTGACCCAAGTCCACAGTCTCAACCCTTCCTAGAGGTTTGGTTAGCCTACAAATGGGCTCAGAACATGGTTATCATTCGGGCAAAAGGATACATTCAAATTAAACAAAGGTTTTGAACTGTGAAGGGGAAAATCAGAGGCAAGAAACCTAATACTGTACTGAAAAGTTTCAGGGAAGAAGGTGATACAACTAGTTAAGTAAGGAAGTCATTTTACCTTACCAAAGAGAAACAGCTAGTGATAACAATGAATGAGACAGAGGGAGATGACAGCTAGTTTCTGCATGCAGGACAATGTATGTCTGAAAGGCCTAAAGTCTAAGGAAAACAATTTATGGCCAAGAATAGTAAAGTGCCTTCATCTTCCAAAGGCACAAGAATAAGGGCTAGCCGGGCGCGATGGCGCAAGCCTGTAATCCCAGCACTTAGGGAGGCTGAGACAGAAGAATCGCAAGTTCAAAGCCAGCCTCAGCAACGGTGAGGCGCTAAGCAACTCAGTGAGACCCTGTCTCTACATAAAACACAAAATACGGCTGGGGATGTGGCTTAGTGGTCGAGTGCCCCTGAGTTCAATCTCCAGTACCAAAAAAAAAAAAAAAAGAATAAGGGCTAATCCAAGAAAGTCAATCATCAATACAGAACAAAAGATAATCTAGCTTAACTAGATTAGCAGAAAACAAAGGGTATATTTTAAGTAGGAGGAAATAACCAGCAATTAAAATTCATAGGCTGTTTCTAACTCCTCCTGACAACTTGTTCTTTTTCAATGCCGTTGCAGAGGGCCGCAACAGGAGGACTTCACTGGGTGCTGGGTTAGGAAAAAAGCTCCCAGAGCTAAGGCATTCTCCTCAACCTTACAAACTGTTCCAACTCAAAACTGGAAGCAAGAAGTGAGAGTATGAGTGACTGACATTGTAAATACTAACTCCCTATTCTTAATACTTTGGTTGCTTTATTTCTGTTGCCATCTTGATAAAATTACCCATTCAAAGCTTTATATCACTAAGTAGTTTTACTAGGTGAAAAGTGTCTCTACACCTGTATTAATGGGGACGAGGAGACAAAAGTAAATTGGTGAAGACAGATCTACTCTAGGGCTTAAGCAATTTGCTGTAAATGACTTGTGTGGGAAACTGGAAACAGTTGGTGCCAGTCTAAAAAAATTGCAATAGCTTTTGGTCTTAGATATCTATAATAGCAACATGTAAAAAAGAACATTACATTATAACATTCAAAACTGCATAGATAAGTACTCAGTCATCACAGTGAGTGAAGGTACTCATGTAAGTCATCCCTGACAATTAGCACAAAATGAAGAGCATTTTAAATAGGGGAAAATAATCAGCAATTAATATTCATAGGCTGTTTCTAATTCCTTCTGACAACTTGTTCTCTTTCAATGCTGACCGCAGGGTTCTTCTACGACATGGAACCTAAATGAGACTGCAAAATCTGATATCCTATAATACCACAACCTGAATGGTCAAACACCATATACTACTCAGCCTTGTTCTCTAAATTCCAACTTTAATTGCCTTAAATAAAACACTATACAACAATATGTGAAAAATCAGCAACATTTCCAGCATATCTAAATGACAAAAGTAGGTCTAGAACTAAAAGTTTTGTTTTTTTTCCTGGTGGTGCTGGAAATTGAACCCAGGGCCTTTACCAATTGAGCTACATCCCCAGCCCCACTAAAAGCTTTTTTTAACAATTTGAAATCTGGAACTTTTTCTTACAAATCCTTGTATCTTCAGCATCTAACCAATGTCCCAAACATAGTAAGTAATAAGTAGCCAACAAATGTCTACTGCTGAAATGACAGAGTCTAATGACATTTTTTAAGTACAGCAATAATTGATGCAAGTTTAATAATTGTTAAATGAATGAATAAATGCATGGGTGTTTAAAAGGAACTTATGCTTGATTAATAAAACTAAGCCACTTATGAAATAATACTGCCTTGTTAAAAAAAATGTCAAAGAACTTGGCTTTAATTAAAATTCTATTTCCTTGTTTACTAATCTATACTCTTATACAAGAAAGGGGAACTCAAAAATAGGCTTAGCTTAATTGACTCTTTGGCCTAAGATTAAGTTTCCAAAGAAATCTAAGTGAAATAATTGAGATATATTGTATAGAAACTCTGGTTCATGTTTAAAGGGCTAAAAAAAAAAGTCTTAGGTGCCTGAAAGACTACTTACTCTCTACTCTCTAACTGAATTAATTGGTGTTCTTTATTCTTAATGTTTCATGGAGACCTAATAAAGTATTTTAAAGTATGAGCTCAGATAAAGTACCTGATGATGCAAAAAATCATAAAGAGGACTGAATAAGGTCAAATGTCCAAAACTGACAATGAAGACATTCAATGACTTCACCTATACTTAATGCAGTCTGTGAACCTAATCCCTGCAAGGTAATAAATTTCTTTGTTATATTTAAATATGGCTAACTTAATTATCTTAAGAACATCATTTAATATTTTATCTCTTTGTCTAAGTGTCTGAAACCTTTGAAACTTAATATATAATACTATAAATCTAGATGAGAAAGGTACTTTGTTATTAGTTATACAATGTCAAAAGAAGAAAAATGAGTAATTTCCTTAGGAACTGTTTAAACTATGAATGACTACAAAGAAGGCTGTCTGCAGTAATTTTCTCATGCCTCCATATATCTTAACAGTCAGACAATTTCCAAAGCTATTGCTACTGTCAAATAAGAATTTAAAATATAATTTGGTTAAACGCAGATGCCTTACAACTACTATTTAAAGATAAATATTGAATTGTTTAATGACTCACCTTAAAAAGAACCGTAAGAGACTGTTTAAAATCTTTGGGTATAATAATTATTTTGGTATAAATATTGTTTAAAATCAAATGGATTATAGAAAATGCTTTTACTATATAGACTTTATTGAAATATACTGGTAATAAAATTTTATGCATATTTATTTCCACAACACATTAACCATAACCTAATAAACTTCTATTTGCTGCAAACATTAAATACAGGAAAGAATTTGGTTGTTAATTATCCTATTAAACACTGGGAAAAGTCCGCCTATTATAGCTTCTTGTATAATCACTTGCCACTTGAGAAACGATGTATCAAACTCCTTTGGTTCTTCCCATGAGAGGTACTTAGGGGGTTCAAACTTTTTTTTTTTTTTCATTTGATACAGGATTAAGCAGAGCTTAGCCCAACTCAAAAGCAAAATTCTTTAGGAAACCAAAGGCTGAGAACATTCCTTATTCAAACGTGAAATTCCATTGTCAGGGAAATCACTAATACCAACTATCAAGGGAAAATGTCTCATTCCTACTGCAGGATCAGCTAAAGTAAAACTGCTTCTTTAGTTGCTAGGAAACAACCAACTCATTATATGCCATTATCAGAACCCTAGAGAAGAAAACTGGCATCTGCTTCACATTTGGGGATACTAGAGATTGAACTAAAAGCACTGAAACTGGTGCCAAAATCTCTGGTCTCCAAGGTTTACACTGTGACCACAGCAGGTGCACGTATCAGACTAACCTTTGAAGTTTCCCTTTCTGTAGCTCTTTTTCTAATAACTAAAATTATTTTTCTAATATCCCACATTTCCAAACTCAAGGAAATTTTTTTTCTAATATCCCACATTTCCAAACTCAAAGAAAAGATTTGCTCATGAGTTAAACTAATTATATCTATGTTGAGCACAATTTAAGAGTCAAAAATACTAAGCAAGAATCTTCCATATTACTGAAAAGTTAAAAACTATTAGCTATTCATTGAGTAAAATATATTACATATTTATGTCTTTGATAATTAAAGTCAAGATGGAAAATAAAGAAATACTTCAAATATCTAGAGATAAAAAAAGAAACACATAAAGATAAATCCAGTACTCAAAACGACATTCTAGCATTTATGTACCTAGTTTCCCCCATTGATCCTAAAGTTTAACTTCTGTTTTTATGTCCCAACAAACTTTTTTGCAATACATCACAAAATACATTCATGAACACATACCCACATACCATATCTATTCATCAATCTTTCCCTTTCATTAACAAATCAGATTAGAAGGAAGTGGGGTGAAAGTATAGAGATAAATTACTAGACACTGGGAAGTTGAAACCAAAAGACTTCTATACTACAGCTTTAATATTCTTAAAAAAGGGGCTGGGGTGTGGCTCAGTGGTAAGGCGCTTGCCTAGCATGTGTGAGGCACTGAGTTCGATTCTCTGCACCACGTATAAATAAATAAATAAATAAATAAATAAATAAATAAATAAATAAAGGTCCACTGGCAGCTAAAAAATATTTTTAAAAAAAATTCTTAAAAAAAAAAAAGACAAACCATCTTCCTTCATTAAATTAAATTATGTAAGGCTCCATTCCCTATCATAATTCTTCTCGCCAACTCCCACCCTAATGTTCACCTCATTTCAGTTACTTACACTTGCCATTCTGGGCTCAATAACCTGCCCAGCTCAGTAACCAACCCCAAACTCTTATTCTCAAGCTACTTTGCTGGACTCCACTAGCATGCCTATCTTAACCTGACTCTTGCTCACCTTCTTCTTTGTTTTATTAATATTACTTCCACTTAGGATTGCCAGATTTAGCAGATAAAAGTACAGGAAACTCAGTTAAATTTGAATGTCATAAACAATAACTTTTTTTCATTTGAGTATGCCCCAAATTACTCATTGTATATCTGATATTCAAATTTAGCTGAGTATCACACATTTCATTCGGTAACTCTATTATAAGATATCTTGATCCCTGATATTTTCTCACTTTATTAGAGACCTGACTTTCTTCACATATAACCTCATTTTAAAATTCTATACAAAAAAATAAAAAGCCTAACTTCTCAATGTCTTTCCTTTTATGAAGGCAACCACTTCTTACCTTCACTTCTTACACTGCTCCCCTCATAGCTACTAAATCACTTCTTCCCCATCACAGGAAATTTTCAATACTTGATCCCTTCAATTTTTCCCAGTCTCCTGATCCCTCCTAACTGCATGTCTTCCTGGAAACCAAGATTTCATGTCACTGTTTCCCTCAGTTTATTCCCCGGATATGTTTCCTCTTTGGACTTGCTGTCATGCCAGTTACTAATACTAGGATCCAACAATAGGTTTGCCCATGTCAACGTGCAGACTTTAGAGAGTTACTGAAGATAGTCATAAAAACTTGGCAAAACTAAAAGCTTTGATATTTAACATCCAGTGGGCTTTTTCTACTGCCCAGGAATCCTATCACTAATCTTTTACTTTATTCCTCTGAAAGAAGTTAAAAAGCATGTATCATTGTATACCTAAACCCAGTTTCAGAATTGGGTTAGTCACTTGGGATAACTGAATTTAAAATTGCAAATTCCTTGGCCATACCTTGGACTTACCAAATGAAAATCTTCAAGTGGGGGAGTTAAATAGGGAAACTGTAAATCTGAATTTTCTACCAGGTCCCAGCTCTCCAAGTAATTTTTATGAACATTGAAACTTGTGAATCACTGTTTATTGAGTAAATTCAACATCCTTTCCCTTCCACTGAGAAGACCAAGAAAAGAATAATTTTTATTAACCTTTTTTTAGCATCAAATATGATAGGGTTACCTCATCTACTCTCTTTTCCATTCAAAATTTGAACTTGAAACTATAGACTTCCTTTTCAAAAATAATTCATATGACATCCAAATTCATTGCCTTTTGTCTCTTTCATAATATTCCTTTTTCAATAATCCACTTATTTTCTACAATCTTTAGTCCCTGCTCAATGAATCCTAGTATCTTGGAAAAGATATGACCATCCCCTTTTGAGGATGGGGGAGGCTTTCTTTTGATACTATTCCTCTGTAAACTATTTCCCAATATCCCCATAATGGCTGTTTACCTAATAAGTAGAACATATCACTTCCTTCATTGTCTTGCTTTTATTTTATTCTTAAACTCTCATAATCCAATTTCTTTTTCATTCTTTCTTCTACCCAAAGTTAAGAAATGGTTACATAATAGCTATTACCTCCTTGTCCTATCTCGAACACATTCTCACTGAATTATTATTCTTAAAACTCTCCAAACTAGAGATTCTCACACTTATTTACAGATTAGAATCAGATGGAGACTCCAAAAATGCTAATACCTGGGTCATACCACAAAAGCATATAATTTACACTTGGACTGAAGTGTGACCTGGAATTTGAAAGTTTCTCAAGATTACCAAATAATTCTTTTGTAGAGATATGTTGGAAAAACATTGTTCCAAACATTTAACCTAATACTCCACTAATTGTAAGGTGCATCATTATTGTATACAGTAAAATGAGTTGGAATCTATCAAGAGAACCTTACAAAAGCTGGAATCCCAAAAGACAACATTCTTTTAAACTAAAGATAAATGAAAATCCATAATTTAGAAAGAAATCAGGAGGAAACAAACATCCATAAACCTTGGCGTTGGCAGGAAAGTGGAACAGGGCACCTCCTTAGGAACATGAACAGCAAGTTAGTACCCAAAAAGCTTTCCAATCTGAATTCATACCACTGGAGTGGACCCAAAAACCTCTAAAAGAATTTAGTTTAAAGGTGTCTCAGATTGAAAGTGTCCCCAGATGACTGCACTTAGATCCAAGGACAAAACAATTCTAAAACAGCCATAAACTACAAGATATATCCCGATTAAAGAAATATAAAAATGTGAAAAGAAAATTATATTGCAGCTGACAAAAGACAATAATAACAGCAAATTTATATGACACAGGTTTTCTAAGAACATTACAAGTATTAACTCATTTAATCTTGAAGACAAGGCACCTACCATTAATCCCATTTTACAGGTGAGGAAACAAGCTCAGAGAAGTTTTTCTCAAAGTCACACCACAACAAGGGACTTAAAACTCTCAGGCTTGTAAATGTCTAATAGGCAATGAAAAGCAGGATAATAAATTTGGCTTTTCTGCCCCCATTTTGCATCTGTCTTGTTTGCTCTGAGTCACACTGGATTCCAGGAACAAGTCTGATCACAAACACCTATGATGAATTGACACTACCACTCAGACAACAGCAACGTTTGATTACAAACAAAACCCCCACCTGATCAATACTGACATCATAATCAACCAGACCACAGAGTCTGACCAAAAAATCTTTACTATGCATATTTCTGGTCTCCCTTGTCCATATAATCTGGAAACTCATATCAGTACCCCCAAAGATAAGACTGAGATGCTTGTCTCACCTTTCCTTTTCAATATGACCACATGGATTCAAGTTTCTTTCCTGCTCTTCACCATTACTTTTTCTGCTTTGATGGGAACTTCAGAGTCAGGCCTCTTATCTAGGACTCTAACAAAACTATTAGATGTGGAAAATGAAATGAACTCAGGCAGATGTGGCCCCAGAATCCATACCCTTAGCTACCAAGCTATGACAAAATCAATATTGAAGGGATAGGCAAGAATAATGACCCAAAGCTATAAAGGAAATTATGAAAGTTGCCAAAGAAAAATAGTACTCACAGCAGAACAACTATAGAAATTATGGCAGATTTCTTATCAGAAATAATGAGGTCAGGAAAAAAAAGAACATCTTTTAACTGTTGAAGAAAAATATGTCAACTTAATTCTATATACAGTGAAAATATATAGGGAAAAATAAAGATGTTTCCAGTACATTGAAGTTGAGAAAATTTATCATCAGTAAACCCACACCACAAAAGAACAGTAAGAGAAATTCTTGGGATAAGGAAAAAAATGACAAGTACAACTCAGATCTAAACGAAAAAAATGAAAAGCATTAAAACAATGAATGTGTTATTGTTTTCTTATTTAATTAATTTACAGTAATACAGATTGAACGCAGGGCCACTCTATCACTGAGTTATACTTCCAGCTCTTTTTATTTTTTATTCTGAAACAGGGTCTTGTTAAATTGTTCAGGCTGGCTTCGAACTTGTGATCATCCTGCCTCAGCCTCCCAAGCTGCTGAAATTACAGGCATGTGCCAACCCGTCCAGCCACTGGCCTACTTTCTAAAGCAAAGAGTTTTTTAAATAAAAAATGAAAAAGCCAGGCACAGTGGCACACACCTGTAATCCCAGCACTTTGGGAGGCTGAGACAGGAGAACCGTGAGTTCAAAGCCAGCCTCAGCAACAGCGAGGTGCTAAGCAACTCAGTGAGACCCTGTTTCTACATAAAACACAAAACAGGGCTGAGGATGTGACTCAGTGGTCAAGTACTCCTGAGTTCAATCCCCAGTACCAAAAAAAAAAGAAAGAAAACAACCTTCATTAGAAGCTTATATGATGGGCACTAGCCTGAATGTAGTCTTAAAATATCAGCTTTCCAGCTCCCATTAATATGCACAGATGAAAATGACTTTACAAAAGATTGTAAGGTAGATATGCAATCATTTCACCACTCCAGGGAACCTCTAGGCATCCCAATAAAATAATATATGGATTCATTTTCTCACTCTCAACTTTCATCCTGATATTTTTGTAGTATATTTGCTGAAAATGTAACTTCAGTGCTTATAAGAAAAAACTTACTTTCACACAATTTGTCAGAAAGCTCATTTTCACCAAATGTCTACTTGATCCTAAGCTAGGTTACCAAATTCTCTAAATATTTTTTAAAATGAGCTTTTGATAAATGTTGAGAACAATGAGTAAAATCCGATAACCAAAGTGTTGAGAGATTAGATAAATCTGGATATAAAAAAATGCATAATGCAGCTGGGTGCTATGGCACATGACTATGATCCCAGTGAGGTTGAGGCAAGAAAATGGCAAGTTCAAGACCAGCCTCAGCAACTTAGCAAGATCCTAAGCAACTTAGACCCTGTGTCGAAATAAAACAAATAAAAAGGGGTTAGGGGTGTAGCTCAGTGTCCCTGGGTTCAATTCCCAGTACCAAAGGGAAAAAATGCATAATGAAGGCAATTAACACAATTAATCTATATTCTATGATAGTATTCAGCAGTAGAGAAAAGAAAGGCTGGGTTAATCTAGACAAAGGTCAACATCACAAAGCAATGAGTGAGGAAGGGGTATTTTAGGGAGTAAAACTAAAATAACCAACAGATTAGAATGTCAAGAGGAGGAAATGCAGCAAAGAGATTTAAATAACTAGAATAGGAGGGGTCCAAAGATCAAAAAGCACATTTATTAGAACTCAAGCAGCAGAAGTGATAGACAGACAAAATGTTATAGTAAAAAAAGAAGAGCTTCAGAGATTATAACATATTTCTTTTTATTACACAAGCATCTGAAAATATAGAAATATCTACCATTAGAATTGTCAACCTATAGCATGGTGCCAGACCCAGAGTAGAATCTGAATCAATTAGGGGAAACTATTGTAAATTGGTAAAGCAAATACAAATTACTTTTAATATTTACCTAGAACATAATTACAAACTCACATTTATTGAGGAAAAAACAGAATTTATTATAAACAAGCCAAAAATAACATACAGTTCCTCTCATATATTTAGATTATCCAATCAAATATATCCTTTTTTAAGGATAAATTAAATTTGATTGGATAGACAGTATTGAACAGATTTATATAACTACATATACTTGATCAAAGTAAAACAAAAATCACATTTTTATGAAGCAATTTAAAGCCGTAAATTCCATGATTTATGTAATTTTTTCTATATCTCAGAAATTTCTACACTAATCCTGTAACTCAATAGTGGCCACAATAAGATTAACCATAAATCTAAAGGGAGAGTACTTATAAAAAAAAATTGTTCTTCATACTATGAACTCAAAATCAACAAAACAATCTAAAATAAGATATAGGATTTTAGTAATCACAAGCAATGAGAAAAACTAAATCACATAACGCTGAAATTTGGTCTTGGCACCACATAACTCATTATGTACATAACTCATTATACATTCAGCATATCAACTAGATTCCTTTGAAAACATCTCAAACTTGACTGAGAATTTTAACAACTCTCCAATCAGCAAATGCATTACCCATAGTCTTCCCAATAATAAAAAGATATTTAATACAACTTTCTTACCTGCCTCAACAGTTTCTCAATGGCTGACATTACCATAAGGCCTCTCCAAACTACTGGTGCAGTTTCTTCAACTAGGAAGCCCATAGACATACTGCAACAGTAATCCAAAAACATAAGTTATTTATATAAATTGATGGATATTAGTCTTCAAAGTAATAAAAAATTAAAAAGATATGCTCACCAAGCAATACCGTAATTCAAAAGAGGCCTCATTAGGTTGTCTGAAATAAAAAAATAAATGTCTTTTTTAAAAAGGTAAACCATTATATATAAATATACTGCTATGGTTGGGATCTGCAATGTCCCGTGAAAAGCTCATGTGTGAGGCAATGCAGCAATATTCAAAGGTGAAAAGACTGAATTATGAAGGATCTGACCTCACTGGTGGATTAATCCATTTGATGGATTAATAATTTGAATGGATTTACTGGAAGATGTGAAAATAATAGGCAGGTAGGGCACAACTAGAAGTAGGTCACTGGTCACTAGGGGCATGGCCTTCAGACTATATCTGTCCCTGGCTCCTTCCTGTCTCCTCCTGTCCCAGATTCTCTCTCTCTCTCTCTGTTTTTCTCTCTCTCTCTCATTCCCAGCTGTCATGAGCTGAGTAGCTTTCCTTTGCCATGCTCTTCTACAATGATGTTTCTACCATGGAGTCAGCCAACCACTAAATCTTCTTAAGTCATGAGCCAAAATACATCTGTCTTCCTCCAAATTGTTCTTGTCAGACATTTTGGTCACAGCAAAGTAAAGCTGACTAACACACACTGACTTTTATTCAGCTTTTTAAAACATTTCATTATTTTTAATTGACAAATAATAATTGCATATGCATGTATGCATTGTATAATAGTTATATCAGTGCAATTAACATATCCATCACCTCACATATATCCTTCCTTTATGGCGAGAACATTTAAATTAACTCCTCTAGCAATTTTAAAATATATAATCATGTATTATTAACGACAGTCTCCATTATCACTAGAACTTATCCTTCCTGTCTAAATGAAGCTTTGTACCTTCTGATTAACATCTCCCCTCTTCTTAGCCACTCTTGTGGACACATAGGCTCCTCATACTGCTGTAATTTAACTTACAATTAATTTGCCTCAATTTGTAACCATTTAAACATTACACCAAACATACTATTTATATTCTTGATAGACACAACATTTAAAAATAGTTGGAATATAGTTAATTGCATAAAGAATTCATCTATAATTTCAACATGTTTTTTAAAAATAGCCTCAATAAGAAATTTTTTACCAATTTTATTCATGTATATGAATATATAAATATATAAATTACATATATGCTTATCTAGTATGCATATACTTATATGGGTATATTTGCATATACACACATATACACACATCTAATCAATTATCCCAACACTGGGGTGTTGGGATTGAACCCAGTACCAAAAAAGAAAATATATTTTTACATAGTTAGCAAATGGTTATTATAAAGTAGTTTCTTTCAGCACACTTTCTATGCAACCACATCTTCAATGACCACCAGTGTTGGGTAGATTTCATCCACAGATCACTTATTAAGGATGTCATCCTTTGCTGTCCCCAGGTTTCATGTAGTGATACTCCACTGAATGTTCTTCCCTCCTGAGACACCGAATATTGTCTCTATTCCTTCATACCTGGACCTATAACATCTAAACCCTAAGTCACTGTTGCATTTTGAATTTGGAATGTCCCTTAAGGGCCCAATTGTTAAAAGATTTAGTTCCCAGCTTGGTGCTATTGGGAGGTGGAAACTTTAAGAGGTGGGCCTAGGAGATTTTAGGTCACTTGGGGCATGCCCTTGAAGAGAACTGTGGAACCCCATTATCTTCCTCATCTCTTCTCTTTTTCTCTTACTATTGAGCAGCTTTACTTCACTACATGCTCCCCACTTTGATATTCAGCCTTGCCACAGGCCCAAAAGCAATGGAGCCAACTGACCATGGACTGAGTCTTCTGAAATCAGAAGTCTTTTAACCTCTTTTTAAGTTGATTATCTCAGGTATTTGCTACAGTAGTGGCAAGTGACTAAAATAGCCACAAGCATCCACAAGTGACAGCTGAGCAAACATCAATTCATATCTCTAGCAATGAATTCCTATTTTCTTGTTATTTCTGAGAAATCCTCTTCCTTTCCTAATATTTCCATTATATACTGAAAAAGTAATTTTGTTAATATTGCATCTAATATTTTAAGGTACATTATCACAGGAAGAGTTTCTCTAAATGCCTAGCCTACCAGATTGCCAGAAATACACATGAAAAGTTACTTATTTTTATGTAGTAATCTTATATCTCATTTAAAGTCCCCAAGGTATCTTTTAGAACTCCCCTCTCCCTTTTTTTTTGGTACCAGAGATAGAACTCAGGGGCACTCGGCCACTGAGCCACATCCCCAGCCCCTATTTTGTATTTTATGTAGAGAAAGGATCTCACTGAGTTCCTTAGTGCCCCACTTTTGCTGTGGCTGGCTTTGAACTAGCAATCCTCCTACCTCTGCCTCCCAAGCTGCTGGGATTACAGGCGTGTGCCACCATACTCAGCACTAGAACTCTCCCAATTTTTTTAAACAGTTTTATTTTATTATTTTGTTTGAATCTTCTAGGTAGGCAAATATATCAAATGGAACTAATGATGTCTTTTCCTTTTCACTATTCATGCTCCTTTTTATTTTAGGACATTAGCAGCAATAGCATCCTCATCTTGATCTTAATGGAACATAACACAACATATCAAAATAAAATATGAGAATATAGTGAGAACCAGTCTCAAAATACAAACAAAAAGAGCTAGGGATGTAGCTCAATGGTAAAGCATCCCTGGTACACTCCCCCTAAAAAATCTAAGTAGTTTAACCCTGTTCAAAACATGGCCTGAAATTCAAACTGAAATTGGAAATTGAAACTGGGATAGTCAAAAACATTCTCACAAAATTGAAACATAAAATTTCTGAATACTACATAATGAAATAGTCTTTTGAGGCTGGGGTGGTGGCTCAGTGGTATAGCTCTTGCCTAGCATGTGTGAGGCACTGGGTTCAATTCTCAGTACTGCATATAAATAAATAAAATAAAGGCCCACTGACAACTAAAAAATACTAAAGAGAAAAAGAAATAGTCTTTTTCTTACTTTATCAGTATGTTATGTCATAAACTACTGAAAATGTGAACTTCAGATTTCTTAAAGTTAATGAATGATATTATAAATTGAAAGCTCAGCAATATCAGAAAATTCATCACCAACTTAAATGTATATCTTGAAACTTTTAATAGGTACTAATTATCTTGAAACTTTAATAGGAACTCATTTCCACAGCCCACACAGTAATATAATGCTTAACAACAGGGATATGCTCTGAGAATTGCACTGTTAGGTGATTTTTGTCATGTGCACATCATAAAGTGCATAAAATGTACACAAACGCAGATGGTATAGCCCACTACACACCTAGACTACATAGTATATGTACAAATGAGTGTGCATGCACATGCATGAGTGTGTGTGTGTGTGTGTGTGTGTGTATAACCTAATGCTCCTAGGGTCACAATAAACAAAACAACATAAGATTAAATCAAGCACAAGAAAAAATGATGCAACAAAGGGACACAATAAGCATGAACTGTATGAGGCTTCTGCCAGAAATAACATGGCATGTTGTTCTACAATAAAATTTTTTATGACTATAAAGAATATACTCTAAAATAATATTAAAAGTATAGTAAATATATAAACCAGTAATATAGTCACTTATTATCAACTATTATGTGCTGTATATAATAGTAAATGCTTAAATCAGTAAGATAGTCATTTACTATTATTCTCAAGTAATGTTACTGTGTATAATTTTAGGCACTATACTTTCTTACAACTGGCTGTAGTAGGTTTGTTTACACAAGCATCTCCACAAATATGTATGTAATGCATCATGCTATACATTATGTTAAGATGGCTATAATGTCACTAGTGAGAGGTTATTTTAGCTCCATTATAATCGTATGGGACTACTGTTGTATATTCAATCTGTCATTGATCAAAATATCAGTATACAATCAATGACTGTGTACTAAAATTGGAATGATACAGAGAAGATGAGAAAAGTAAATCAAAACCACAATGGGATACCATGTTACTCCAGTGAGAATTGCTATCATCAAAAAGACAAAAGATAACAAGTGTTGGTGAGTATATAGAGAAAGGGGAAACCTGGTATACTGCTGGTAGGAATACTGGTACAGTCATTATGGAAAATAGTGTGGAGGTTTCTAAAGAAATTAAAAATAGAATGACCATATAACCCAGCCATCATTCTTCTGGGTATAGAAGCAAAGGAAATATAATCACTATCTCATAAAGGTATCTGCACTTCCATGTTCACTGAAGCATTCATTCACAATAGCCAAGAAACGAAAACAATCTAGGTGTCTGTCAATGGACAAATGGTAAAGAAACTGTGGCATGTATATGCAACAGAATATTATTCAGCCTTAAAAAGTTAGATCCTGTCATTTGCTACAACCTAGATGGACCTAAAAGACATTATTCTAAGTGAAATAAACCAGACACAGAAAGAAAAATATTGCATGACTTCATTTATATGAGGAATCTAAAAATAGAAAATTTAAAGTTAAATACATGAAGATAGAAAATAAAATAGTGATTACCAGGTTGGGGTATAGGTAGGAACTGGGAAGAAATAGGTAAAAACAAATACAAAGTACCAAACAAGTAAGATAAACAGGTTGAAAGATCTCATGTACAACATGAGGACCTCAGTTAAGAATGCTGTATTATATTAAGGGTTTCTGCTAAATGTAGAACATTTAGCTACTCTTGCCATGGGGGGATGGGAGAAATGTGTAATTATGTGAGATGATGGCTCTTAATCTGTTTTACTACAGTAGCCATATACTACATATATCTATTTTATAAAATCTGTTGTATACTTTAAGCACAAAAAATAAAATTAGGGAAAAAAAGATTAACATGGCTCCTGTACAAGGATGATATGCTAAATTTAACAGGGAAAAATATATACTGAACCCCTAAAAACGTATAGTACATACATTAAAAAGAAAGTTATGGGAACATTCTTATCTTTCACTATGAACCAGTAAACAAAATCAATACTTTCTAAAAGCATTTTACTTTCATTGATTAATAAAATTATCAGAAGTGCAATGTTGACGTAGCTTGAAGTCATATTTGTAAGTTAATGAAGAAAGACTCTGAACAAAAACCCATGATTACAAATACAAATTAGTTTCTCTGCCCTAGAATTTCATTTTGTAAAAACATACATACCAATTTCTCCACATAAACATAATAGAAAAATTAACCAAGTATTACAGGTTGAAAGTTCATATAAAAACTTTGGAATCCAGTGCCCTGTGAATAATAGCTTTTTGAAGAGGCCATAATTAGCTGAGGTTACCATGACACAGATCATTATTTCCCACCTCTTCATATCTTCACGATAGCTCATGCACTGAAGCACAAAAGATTCTTACCATAGTCAAACAATTTCAATTGCCACAATGCCATTCATAAAATGAATGGCATTCTGCTGCATCTACCTCACTGTGCTGCAACAAAGTTCCCTCATTTCTAACAGATGTGAATTTAATTAATTTATTTTATGTTACCAGTGCATTTTGAACAGATTTAGGGACTGCTTTTATATTACAAATTGTTAAGCCAAAATGAATGTCACTATCTATGGTCATGTCTGAAGAGCCGGATAAAAAAGAAATAGGTATAAGAAAGGCTGCTGTAAATCTTTAAAGTTGACATCATTAAATGTTCCAAGCATAACTCTGATCTAGAATCAGATCTTTCTGTAGAGATCCCATTGTTCACAACTCAACTAGGGAGTAGATGTTACCATTTACGTGTTATTAGCAATAACCTGAGAAACCTCTGTACCTTACATTCCACTCCCTGGATCTAAAAATAATGGAAGTGTTTTAAATATAGCTGAACATCAGGGTAGAGGGATGTCAAAAAAAATTATAATTTGAAACCATATAACTTGAGGAGCTTTTTAAAATGAAGACTGTGAGTAAAACCAAGAAGATACAGCTGCCATGATGAATTTTAAGAACATTTTAAAATTATAAAAAAACAGTTTTATACAAATAAGTAATTACTCATAATATTAAACAGAAGACAAGCAAAAGTACAAGAATGATCAGAAAGGATAGGGCATCTAATACAAAGCTGACAGTTTCATTTTCTCATATCTACTTCCCTATTCCTTCTTTTTTTCTGAAACCACAGTCCTTTCTGATCAAAGACCAAATGCAAGAAAGGAGTTGCATCCATTATTGTTCTCTCAGTAGAACTTCATGTGATTGAGTGAGATAAAATAGTTCCACCAATAATGGTCCCCAGGAGAGGTTTATAATACTCTTTTTGCCTAAGGAAGAAAGAAGAGAAATTAGAGAAGGTAAGTAAAGATGAGAAAATGGAATGGGTCAAAACTCAAAAACTTGATTGGCAACCTGAACAGCCAAAAGACAATATGGTAATATTGTATCTACAAATAGGAAGAAGGGAGATCTAGAAAATTAGAAAATTTAAAAAGGCAGGAGGACTGTAAAGAAAATTTTTAAATAGTTTTGTAATTTTGTGCCTTCTAACACTCTTAATATGACAATATCATTTGTATTCAGGATACTTTCATATGTCTTTCAATATACTATTTTTGTACAATCTTGCAACTCTACCATACCATGCACCCTGCCATCTAACAACTGAAAGCCATTCAGACACGTAACCTCTTTCTCAATTAAAAAAAAAAAAGAACAAAAATATGCCCTTTTTTCCCAATCCATCTCTTCCTCAATCAAAATGTTCATTTTCTCACATGTATAGGAAAAAATAATCTAACTCAAGTAAATCACAGTAGGACCTTAAGTTTTACAGAAGATAGAACAATGTTTTAAATGAAAACTATTTTCACTAAAATATAAATAGGAAAATGCATAAGGGATATTTTGGAGCTGGGGTGACATCTTAGATTCTTATCTACTCTGGGACTAATTTACTGAGTAACTCCAAATACAGACATAAACTTGGTGTCCTGCTTCTAAAACTGATATTTTATACTCAGCTTAACAAGAAATCATAAAAGGCTAAAAATATAAAATACAACTTGCTAGACAAGCTTGCTAAACACTTGATAAATATTTGGTTTACTGTTACTCCAATACCCACACACCACCATTTCCTGCCTCCAACCTACTTCATACCTGTCTTAACATCACTAATTGATCACAATGTTATTTCCTGTTGAAACTAGAGATGGTGTCAGGTATGCTATGCTCTAGGTAACTAGTTGATATTTAAGATGAAAAGTATGTATTATCTCCATGTTAAAGGAGTAGTCAAACATCTGGGAAGGGAAAATTGAGAAGATGGAAGAAAGAACCATTTATATTCAGCCCATAATAATAATAATGATGATAATAGTCCTATCATGTGTCACAAAGTTCCACAGATATTTTAGACACTTTAGATATTTTATTTCATTAAATCCTTTCAACAATCCTATGAGGTTAGCAATATCTCCATTTTGCAGTTGGGGAAATTAGAAGGTATCCTCAGACTCTTCTTTGCTTATATAAATCCTCTTCTTGAAAGAAATACAATTGATCAACAAATATATGAAAAACTGTTCAACACCTCTAGCAATTAGAGAAATGAAAATCAAAACTACTCTAAGATCTCATCTCATCCTAGTCAAAATGGTAATTATCAAGAATACAAGCAACAATAAATGTTGGTGAGGAAGTGGGGAAAAAGGTACACTCATACATTGCTGATGGAACTGCAGATTAGTGCAACCAATCTGGAAAGCAGTATGGACATTCCTTAGACAGCTTGAAATGGAACCACCATTTGACCTAGCTATCCCACTCTTTTTGGTTTATACCCAAAGGACTTAAAATCAGCATACTACAGTGACATAGCCACATCAATGTTTATAGCAGCTCAATTCACAATAGCTAAACTATAGAACCAGCCAAGGTGTCCTTCAACAGATGAATGGATAAAGAAAGTGTGGTATATATACCCAGTGTAATATTACTCAGCCTTAAAGAAGAATGAAATTATGGCATTTGCAGGTAAATGGATAGAGCTGGAGACTATCATGCTAAGCAAAATAAGCCAATCCCAAAGAACCAAAAGCCAAATGTTTTCTCTGATGAGCGGATGCTGATTCACAGTAAGTGGCGGGGGGTGGGCTAGGGAAGAATAGAGGTACTCTGGACTGGGAGGAGGGAAGTGTAGGGAGGGGAGGGGATAGTGGGGTAGAAAGGATAGTAGAATAAATCAGACATTATTACTCTATGTGCATTTATGATCACACAACTGGTGTAATTCTACATCGTGTACAACGAGAAGAATGAGAAGTTATACTCCATCTATGTATGATGTATCAAAATGCATGTATTCTATGGTCATGTATAAATATTTGGAACAAATTTTTTAAAAAGTACATCTCCTTCCAAATTAATCCTCCAAATTAAGTCTCCATGATCCCTCTTCTGATCTCCTCCGGCATCTACAGGAAAACATTCTCCTGTATGATTACTTATCTTCTTATGCCTCTATTCTGCCTCACTAAATACTATGTTCCCCTTGCTTACCACAGCAAGTGACCATAACTTACATTTATTCAAAGGCCAAAATAATTTTGTAAATAGCTAAGCATTAAAAGTGAACAGATATTAAAGGAAAACTTGATCCTTAGGCATTTTTAAAGTAGTAAAAAAATTATTATAAGAAATTAGCCACATATTATCTGTGATATTGGACAAGTTAT
This sequence comes from Xerus rutilus, assembly GCA_028644305.1. Lineage (NCBI taxonomy): Eukaryota > Metazoa > Chordata > Mammalia > Rodentia > Sciuridae > Xerus > Xerus rutilus. The sequence goes on from CM053401.1 coordinate 60,394,889, forward strand.
CATCATATAATATATATATGAAGCCCTCACATGACATATTTCACATAGAGTAGTTGAACATCAGAAAATGAAATTAACGTGCCCAAAGTTAAATAGCAACAAAATTAGTAAGGATTTGGATTGAGGAAGGCCTGTTTTCATCCTGTCTGGTATGTTCCCCAAAGGTTAATGTGTTGAAAGTTTGGTCTCCAATGCAGCAATGTTTAGAAGTGGGAGTTTTAGTAAGTGATAAAATCATGAGGGCTGCATCAATGGAATAATGCAATGATGAGTTCATAACTGCTAACATTAATGGGAGGTGGTGGAAACTCTGGGAGTTTGATGGAAACTTTAGGAGGTGGGGCCTAGTTGGAGGAAATTGGTCACTGGGAATGTGCTCTAGAAGGGTATATCTTTTTTTTTTTTTTAATTTTTTTTTTTTAGTTGTAGATGGACACAATGTCTTTATTTTATTGCTTTGTCTGTGGTGCTGAGGATCGAACCCAGGGCCTCACGCATGCGAGGCAAGCGCTCTACCGCTGAGCTACAATCCCAGCCCCTAGAAGGGTATATCTTATCCCCAGCCTCTCTCTTTCTGGTGACCATGAGGTGAGCAACTCTGCTCTGCCATTCCTTCTCTGCCATGATGCTCTGCCTCCTCACAGGACTACAGCAATGGAGCCAGAAGATGATGGACTGAAAACTCTGACACCATGATCCAAACTAAATATTTCCTTTAAGTTGTTTCTCTCAGGCATTTTGTCATAGTAACATAAAACTGACAAACATAACTCCTGAGTCTCATATTCTTTCCATACACATATCCAAAGAAACAGAAGGTTTGTGGTCATTCCAACATATAACACATGGAGGGCTAGCTAATATAGAAACAGGTTTCCTTCCATTGCTTGATGCGCACACAAGTTCCCTAAAATGACTGAGCAGTGCTCTAAGAAACAATGATATTTTATAATTTTTTTTTTCCTGTAAGATAAAGTCTCACTATGTCAACTTGTCTAGCTTCAAACTCCTGGATTCCAGTTTTCCTCCTACTTCAACCTCTAGGATACAAGACTATAGTGCACATCACTGCTGAATCGTTTTTTAAGTCAATAAAAAAAGGTCTTAGCGGGGGTTCGGAGCTGTAACTCTGTAACAACTGCTGTTGACATTTCTGTTTGTTTGTTTTGGAACATTTTTAAACTGGATTTCTGTTATTCCTAATCTTTCTGTTTATATAATGATGTTTCCAAACTTCATTAAACTGGTTTGTTTCTATTACTGCACCTGGCTTCCAAAAATCTGAAATTCATTTTTGAGCAGGAATAGTGAGCTCCAGGAACTGGAATTTGAAACTTACTAGCAATACATGGCCACAGGCAGTGACAAAGTAAGGGCACTCAGCAGCAGGAGAAAAACAGGAATGACATGCTATAACGAGAAAAAGATATTTAAGCCTCATAACAAGAGCTTAACACAAAACTGCATTTTTTATAAGTAACTAAAATGCCTCTTAATGTGTATGCCTCTTAATGTGTAACAAAAATTCAAACAGGGCTATGGATGTAGCTCAGTAGCAGAGCACTTGACCAGCATGCACAGGGCTCTGGTGTCTATCTCTAAGAATCATAAAGGAAAAAAAAAAAGTTTAACCATTGAAAATATTAAGTCAATATTTTATGCCAGCATAAAAGGAGCCAATTAAGTACATAAATAGAATATAATAGAAAAAAAACAGACACAGAACTAAAGATAAAACACTGGTGTCAGTGCGGCCCTTATAGCACAGTGGTTACTAGAAAACTCAATTTGTTTTGAGAGTAAAGGAAAAGGTACAAAACATAAAAATGAAAAAATATGTTAAGAAGACTGCTGAAAAAATTAGAATAAAAATGGTAAAATAAAAAGACACAGCTGTAAAACACAATAAACATAAGCTATAATAAAATTGAAATTATAAAAGATAATACATTTACAAATTCTAAGAGGCCAACTCCTTTCCATAAATGTTTTCTACAGACAATAAAAGCCTTACTATACTACCCATTTAGTTATATTCTAGGTTTGAGAGTTTATATGAATGGCCCATGTATCAGATAAGAAGTTGTAATAAGGAAGGAATAGGAAACAGTCCCCAAAATCTGCACCACAAGTTAAATGGAGGCTGTCCAGAGGCTAATGAAACTTTGGAATGTTGGTGTATTTTGCAATTTTGGTTACAAAGCTATCATTTCAGCATTTCCAGGTAACTGTTTTAAAGACTACTCTGTGCTATGTGAGATTACAGGCAGTTATCAACTTATAAAATATCAACTCCTACAACAAAAACTACACATAAATTATATTTCCACAAAAAGGAATTTTATTTCAAAGCCTTGAAGAACACTCAGTACATAAGGACTTATTTCCATTCACTAACATATTTATTAAATGCCAATTATATACCAAGCAGGAGGTTTGGTGCTGGGGATATGACAAAGACAAACAGATGCAATATCTTTCCTCATGAAACATGAAGTCTAGGGGAAAGGTCAACACTTACAATGTAAACACTACACAAATGTAAACTTGCAACCAAAATAAGGCCTGCAGGAAAGCATAGGACTTGGTCTAGTTATAGCCATTTTGGGGATAAAGGAAAATTTAAAAACTCAAAAAAGCACCCTTTAAACTTGACAGTTTCATAAATTTTAATTTCACATATTGATGTCATTAAAACCAAGCACAGATTTTGGAAATATTACTGAAGAGAAAAAAATGCCATCATGTATCTAAAGAAAAGGCCATTTTAGTTGTTATAATTTTTTTTTTTTTAAACTGGGGATTGAACCCAAGGGCACTTTACCACTGAGCCACATCCCCAGCCCTTTTTTTATTTTTTATTTTCAGACAGAGTCTCACTAAGTTGCTGAGGCTGATTTTGAACTTGCAATCCTCTTGCCTCAGGCTCCCAAGATGCTGGGAGTATAGGCATGCAATTAAATTATATATTTATGGTGTCCAATGTGATGTTTTGATATTTGTATATACTGGAAGATGGCTTAATAAAGCTAACTAACATATCCATTATTTCACACACTTATTTTCTTATGGTGAGAACATTTAAAATCTACTTTTTAAACAGTTTTCAAGTGTACAATAAATTATTATTAACTATAGTCACCATGTTTTACAAAAGACTTCCTAAACTTTTCTTCTTATCTGGTTGAAACTTTGCAACCACAATAAGGGAAATAAGCTGTAAAAGCAAGAAGTTATTATATTGTTTGAAGCCCCAGGATCAATCCCTAGTACAACCAAAAAGAAAAAAGGAACCAGAAGATTTGAAGAGCTCTCTTCAAAGATAAGACTCGAGGGCCAGGGAGCTGAACAGAAACTTCACAGAAGAAGGTATACAGTCGATCAACAGACATATGAAAAAATGTCCAACATCTCTAGCAATCAGAGAAATGCAAATCAAAACTACCCTAAGATTTCATCTCATGCCAGTCAGAATGGCAATTATCAAGAACACAAACAACAATAAGTGTTGGCAAGGTTGTGGGGGAAAAGGCATGCTCATACATTGTTGGTGGAACTACAAATTGGTACAACCAATCTAGAAAGCAGTATGGAAATTTCTTAGAAAACTTGGAATGGAACCACCATTTGAGCCTGCTATCCCACTCCTCGGTCTATACCCAGAAGACGTAAAAACAGCATACTACAGGGGCTGGGATTGTGGCTCAGCGGTAGAGCATTTGCCTCGCATGCGTGAGACACTGGGTTCGATCCTCAGCACCACGTAAAAATAAATAAATGGAATAAAGATATTGTGTCCATCTACAACTAAAAAAAATATTAAAAAAAAAA
>CM053401.1:60399219-60426052 GCA_028644305.1 Xerus rutilus
TCATCATCTATTTATTTATTAATTCTTCAATTTCTATATACATGCATAGCAATAGCAGAATTATTAACCAGTACTCCCAAGGAAAGCAAATTTTTTGAACTGAATAGAATGCTTATGTATAATTTATTTGTGTTTAGTTTTACAGACTGCAGTAACTTCTGAAATAACTTGGGTCAGCACCTTTTTCTTCCACTCTCTTCAGTGGGTTATTTCATATATTTGTACTACAGTTTGTTTTGTTTCATTCTACATTCTATCTTGGGATCACCAGCCTGTTATATGGGCTTTTGCTAATTTGCATGCATTAAGTATAGCTCCTTGTCCTATAAAATTTCTATGGACTTTGATCAAGGAAGAGCCATGTATCCACAATTATAATATCATGCAGAGTATTTTAATCATTCTATAAAATTCAATAGTGCTCCACCTCTTCAACCCTCTTCATGGTCTACCCTGATTCCTGAACCCTGGATAGTCACTGCTGTCTTCAATATGGTCATAGGTAGTCTCTTTTTTAAGGCCATATGTTTCAAAGTTGTGCATGGGTAAAAGATGTGTTTAGTAGATTTTAAAGTTAATATAGCACAAAAAGTTTAGATTCTACATTGTAACTGTCCTTTAAGAAACTAAAATGTTTAAGGTTTTAGTGTAGTCTTGAATAATGGCCATAATCACCTGGAAAGCTGATTAAAATACTCTGCCTGGAAAAAAAAAAAAAAAAAAAGAAATGCTATTGAAACTTTTGGACCCCTTGCACATAGAACCACATCTGATTATTTACCAATTTGTGAAAACACAAACAATGCTGAAGTATATCACCCTACGGAATTTAAGGAGTTGAGTAAATTTGTAAATTAAGCAGATATCTCTAACAAACACATTTATGACTAATTCCATAAATGTCAAATTTAATTTACTTATTTTTAACTATCAGAACCAAGGTATCAACCTGGCATGATGGTGCATGCTTGTAATCCCAGCTCTTTGGGGGGCTGAGACAGGAGAATCATGAGTTCAAAGCCAGCCTTGGCAATGATGAGGCACTAAGCAACTCAGTGAGACCCTGTCTGTAAATAAAACACAAAATAGGGCTGGAGATGTGGCTCAGTGTTTGAGTACCCCTGAGTGCAATCCCTGGTATCAAAAGATAATAATAAAATAAAATAAAAATAAAATAAAAGAGCTGGGGATCTAGGGATATGGCCTAGTGGTTAAATACCCATGGGTTCAATCCCTGGTACCAAAAAAAAAAAAAAAAAAAAAAACCAAGGTACCAGAAAAGTATACTGAATGGCATTAGTTACCTCTTCCTTGTTGAAGAAAGAATCCTAGAAACAACAAACTTATACATCAAAATTTATTATTATTTGACCACCTAGAAAAACTTGAGTTAGTAATTTTAAAGACATATTTTATTGTCATTTGTTTACCTAATGTAAAGTGAACTTTTTAAATCACATAAATTAAAGATATTTGGATCCATAAAAATAAATAAATAAATAAATAAATAAATAAATAAATAAAATATATTTTAAAAGGGGAGCCTGTGGATGTAGCTCAGTGGTTAAGCGGTCCTGGGTTCAATCTCTGGTACCAAAGATAATAATAATAATAATGATAATAGGATGTTATTTGAGGAAAAAAGATATTAAGTTATTTCACAGGATTGACATCTTCATTTCTAATCCAAAAGCAATGGTAGGTAGAAGTGTCAGTTCCTTGGCAAAAAATAAAGGCAGTAGTAGCACCATTTCTGGTAGTCATTATAGTCTTTACCATGTACTCACAGTAAAAATAAATGCCAGTTTCACTGAAAAATGTCCCAAATGAAGTAGTAAAAGGTATTTATTAAATCTCAACCCTTGAATACAGGTCTTTTTAACATTCTGTGTGACAAAACAGGAAATAAACATAAAACACTTTTGCCACATGCTGAATTACAATAGCTATCTCAAGAAAAAGTCCTTGTGCAATGGTTTCAGTTGCAAGTTGAAACCAGAGGCATCTTTCAATGGAACACTGTGTTTACTTGAAAAACAGACTGACAAACAAATAATGGTTATTGAGACTTGGCATTTGGCATATAAAATGAAATGATCTATTACTACAAAGAACATCATTGACAAGTAAAATTAGAATTTTTTAGAAAGCCTGTTATCTAGCCACCATAAATGTGACAGCTCCCCAACACTTAAAAAATTATCAGATAAGATCAGTAATAATATGGTATTAACAAATGTGATTTTTGGTACTATATAATGAACTGTGCAAACAATTGTAAACCCAGTAAATCAATAAACCAATATTTTCAAAGTAAAGAGTGTATGATGTGATAAAATCATGTCTATGTATAAAATGCAACGCAAAGTATAAGATATACTAAAAGACTTTAATATAACAGACTGAGAAGTTCACAAATGTGGTTTCAAATTCCATATTGTAACTAATCTTTAAGAAATTACTGCTTATCAAATGTTGGTAAAGTATCAAAAAAGAAAATTTACACTTATTTAAGAATATTGCTAAAATATTATTCTTTTTTCTTACTATACCTAATGAGGTTAGATTTTCTTCATACACTTAAACCAAAACATATTGTAACAAATTAAAAGAAAAAGTAGGTCTAGTAGTCTCCTATCAAGTCAGACATTAAAATTATGTACAAAAATGTGAAACAAATCCATTTTCTCCTTATTTATTTCAGAAAACTATTCATTAAAGTGCTATTTATGTTAAAGAGCTGATGGGTAGTAATTTTTAAATTTCTCAAAAATTACTAATTTACACTTTTAATTTCTAATATGGTATGTCAATAAATCAAACCTACATTAATAGAAGATATTTGAGGTTCTCAATAATATCTTATTTTTTGTTCTAATTAGTTATACATGAAAATAGAATGCATTTTGTCACATCATATAAATGGAGTATAACTTTTCAATGGTGTACATGACATAGAATTACACCTGTCATGTAATCATAAATACATGACAGGTGTAATAATGTTCAATTCTTTCCTACCCCCTACCCTCTCCCCTCCCTTCACTATTCTCTGTCTAATCCAAAGTACATAATCCCCACCTTACTGTGAATCAGCATCTGCACATCAGAGAAAACATTTGGTTTTTGGTTCTTTGGGATTGGCTTATTGTGCTTAGCATGATAGTCTCCAGCTCTATCCATTTACCTGCAAATGCCATAATTTCATTCTTCTTTAAGGCTGAGTAATATTACACTGGGTATATTATATCCATTCATCTGTTGAAGGACATCTTGGCTGGTTCCATAGTTTAGCTATTGTGAATTGAGCTGCTATAAACATTGATGTGGCTGTGTCACTGTAGTATGCTAATTTTAAGTCCTTTGGGTATAAACCAAAGAGTGGGATAGCTAGGTCAAATGGCGGTTCCATTCCAAGCTGTCTGAGAAATCTCCATACTGCTTTCCAGATTGGTTGCACTAATCTGCAGTTCCACCAGCAGTGTATGAGTGTATCTTTTTCCCCACTTCCTCACCAACATTTATTGTTGCTTGTATTCTTGATAATTGCCATTCTGACAAGAGTGAGATGAAATCTCAGTGCGGTTTTAATTTTCATCTCTGTAACTGCTAGAGGTGTTGAACATTTTTTCCATATATTTGTTGACCAATTGTATTTTTTCTGTGAAGTGTCTGGTCAGTTCCTTAGCCCATTTATTGATTGGGTTATTTGGTTTTTTGGTGTTGAGTTTTTTGAGTTCTTTATATATCCTGGAGATTAATGCTCTGAGGTGCAGGTGGCAAAGATTTCTCCCATTCTGTAAGTTCTCTGTTCACGTTTTTGATTGTTTCCTTTGCTGTGAAGAAGTTTTCTAGTTTGATTCCATCCCATTTATTGATTCTTGATCTTATTTCTAGTGCTTTAGGAGTGTTGTTAAGGAAGTCAATTCCTAAACTAACACAATGGATGTTTGGGCCTACTTTTTTTTCAATTAGACACAGGGTCTCTGTTGTAGTGCCTACTTAAGTTTTATGCAGAATGAGTGATAGGGGTTTAATTTCATTTTGCTGCATGTGAATTTCCAGTTTCCTCAGCACCAGTTTCCCCAGTTTCCCCAGTTGAATAGGCTTTTATCCAATGTATGTTCTTGGCGCCTTTGTTTAGTATGAGATAACTGTATTTATGTGGGTTTGTTTCTATTTTGTACCATTGGTCCACATGTCTGTTTTGGTGCTGATACCATGCCATTTTTGTTACTATAGTTCTGTAGTATAGTTCAAGGTCTGGTATTGTGATGCCTCATGCTTCATTTTTCTTTCTAAGGATAACTTTGGCTATTCTGGATCTCATGTTTTCCAAATGAATTTCATGATTGCTTTTTTTATTTCTATGAAGAATGTCATTGAGATTTTAATAAGAATTGTATTAAATCTGTATAATAGCTTTGGTAGTAAGGCCATTTTAACAATGTTAATTCTGCCTATCCAAGATCATGGGAGATCTTTCCATCTTCTGAAGTCTTCTGCAATTTCTTTCTTTAGTGTACTATAGTTTTCATTACAGAAGTCTTTCACTTCTTTTGTTAGATTGATTCCCAAATATTTTTTTTGAGGCTATTGTGAATGGGATAGTTTTTCCTAACTTACCTTTCAGTGGATTCATCACTGATATATAGGAATGCATTTGATTTATGGGTGTTAATTTTATATCCTGCTACTTTGCTGAATTCATTTATTAGTTCTAGAAGTTTTCTGGTGGAATTTTTTGGGTCTTCTAAATATAGAATCATGTGGTCAGCAAATAGGGATAGTTTGAGTTCCTTTTCTATTCATATCCCTTTAATTTCTTTCTCTTGTCTAATTGCTATGGCTAGATTTTCAAGGACAGTGCTGAATAAAAGTGGTGAGAGGGCATCCTTGTCTTGTTCCAGTTTTTAAAGGGAATGCTTTTGATTTTTCTCCCTTTAGAATGATGTTGGCCTTGAGTTTAACATACATAGCTTTTACAATATTGAGGTATGTTCCTACTATCCCTAAATTTTCTATCTGAACATGAAGGAGTGCTATATTTTGTCAAATGTATTTAAAGATAATCATGTTTCTTGTCTTTAAGTATATTGGCATAATGAATTATGTTTATTGATTTATGTATGTTGAAGCACCCTTGCATCCCCAGAATGAAGCCCACTTGATCATGGTGCACTATCTCTTTAATGTTTTTGTATGCAATTGGCCAGACTTTTATTGAGAATTTTTACATCTATGTTCATCAGTGACATAGGCCTGAAATTTTCTTTCCTTGATGTGTCTTTGTCTGGTGTTGGTATCAGGGTGATATGAACTTCACAGAATGAGTTTGGAAGGGTTACCTCCTTTTCTATTTCATGGAATAATTTGAGAAATGTTCGTATTAATTCTTCTTTGAAGGTCTTTGTTTTAGTCAGCTTTTTCACTGCTGTGACTGAAGGACCCAACCAGAACAATTGTAGAGGAGGAAAAGTATTTGAGGGCTCACAGTTTCAGAGGTCTTAGTCCACAAAAGGCCAACTCTACTCCTCGGGGCTCGAGGTGACGCAGAACATCATGGCAGGAGAGTATCACAGGGGGAAGCAGCTCATCATGTCAGGCAGTAGAGACTCCACTTGCCAGATACAAATATATACCCAAAGGCATACCCCAATTCCCACCTCCTCCAGCCACACCCTACCACTTCAGTTACCACTCAGTTAATCCCTAACAGAGGATTAAATCACTAATTGAGTTACGACTCTTACAACCAAATCATTTTTCCTCTGAACATTCTTGCATTGGGGGACATCTCACATCCAAATCATAACATTCCACCAGTGATCCCCAAAATTCACAACCATCTCCTAATGCAAAATTCATTTTTTTCCATTTCCAGAAGTCCCCATAGTCAGTAGTTCTGAGATTGCTCAAAGTTCAAGTCCAAAGTCTTCTCTGAGGCTTCAGGCAATCTCACATTGTGAGCTCCTGTAAAATTAAAAGCAATTTACAAATATCCAATATATAATGGTACAGAGTAAACATTTCTATTCACAAAATTAGGGACATAAAGAAGGGATGGGACCAAAGCAAGACCGAAATCCAGCAGGGCAAACAAGTCCTATAGCTTCATGTCCTTCATGCTTCGAGTCCTGTAGCATGTGACATCTTGATATTCTCTCCAAAGGACATGTGTAGCTCTGCCTCTGTGGCTTGTTGCAGCCCAAGTGGCCTTTCTGTTGGCTTGTCTCCGCTCGATTCCTGCAGCTTTCCTAGGACAATGTCCCATGTTATTGGTATTTCTTAATCTTGGGGGTCTCCACTATATCTTTGGCTTCCTCCTCACATCTTCACACTTTGACTTCTCAGGGAGTGCCCACAGGCACTCCAATCCTGCTATACTTTGCCTGACCTTCCAGGCCTTCCTTTGAAATCTTGGTGGAAGCCTCCAAGAACCCCTAACTCCAGCATCCTGCATTCCTGCAGAACCAGCACCCTGTGGTTGACAGCAAGATCTGCCGCCATCTTGAGCAAGAACCCTGGTTGCAGCAGCCTCTGAGTGTCTGAGTGTCTTAGCACACTGAAGAACTTCCTAGGCTCCCTTGTGCAAGAAGGGTGCCCCACTGGTCTCTTCTCAAGAGAATTTTTACTTTTAATCCTTTGAGCCTGAGGTGGGTGTGGCCTGGCAAGCTCCTGAGATGCCCTCAATCCATCTTTCTTATTATCTCTGGGCAAAGTCTTCAGCATTTCTTTAGTGGCAGTAATTTCTTTAACAATCACAACTTCTTTAGCCCTAGTTTTACTCCAGCCTTTAAAGTCCATGTTTTTCATATCTTTCTGGTCTGCTTTCTGCTCCTGATTTCACAAAAAATTTGGATAATAACCACCAGCAATATCCATGCCATGGCCTTAATCCTATGCTATCTATACATTTCTTCCACCAGACTGAGAAGATCATCATTTTTAAAATCAGCTTCACAGAAAGTCTCAGGACATGGGCAAAATGCAAAGAACTTCTCAGCCAGAAAATAACAGAAATGGCCTCTAATCCAATTACCAATAGTGTCCACCTTTCCTCTAAACACTTTTGAGCCCTGTCTTCACTGTGCATGGTTCTATTGGCATTCTGGTCTTCTGAGCTCCCACCAGAATTGGCCATTAAGCTCTGCTTACAATAATCTAAAGCATTTCCAGCTTGCACTGCTACACATCTCAAAATTCCTTCCATCAACTCCAAAAAGCTCAGAAAACTTCTGAACCACATGGTCCAGTTAGTCACAGCAATGACCCCACTACCCTGTACTAATTTTTGTTTTAGTCAGCTTTTTTACTGCTATAACTGAAGGACCCAACCAGAATAACTGTAGAGGAGGAAAAGTTTATTTAAGGGCTAGCAGTGTCAGAGTTCATAGTCCATAGAAGGCCAGTTCCATTCCTCAGGGCTCAAAGTGACACAAAGCATCATGGCAGGAGGGTGTAGCAAAGGGAAACAACTCAAATCATGTCAAGGAAGCAGACTCCACTCACCAGATACAAATATATACCCAAAGGCATGCCCCAATTCCCACCTCCTCCAGCCACCTTCCACTTGAGTTACCAGTTAATCCCCACCAGAGGATTAAATCACTAATTGGGTTAAGACTCTTACAACCAAATCATTTCTCCTCTGAACCTTCTTGCATTGTCTTACACGTGAACTTTTTGGGGGACACCTCACATCTAAACTTTAACAGTCTTGTAGAACTCAGCTGAGAATTCATCTGGTGAGGACGGGAACCCCTGCTTATTTATGTGATCCATGTGAATAATCATTTTTCCTATCCTTTCACCTTCAGTCTGTGGATGTTTTGTCTATGAGGTGAGTCTCTTGGAGACAGCATATTGCTAGGTCTTGTTTTTTAATACAATCTGCTGGTCTATGTCTTTGGATTGATGAGTTTAGGCCATTTATGTTCAAGGTTATTATTGAGATTTGATTTGTATGCCTGGTCATTTTGGTTTATTTCTGGTTTTTAATTTGAATTAGATTCTCCTTTGATTGACTATTCCTTTAATGTAGTTCCTCCCTTTGCTGGTTTTCACTTTATTGTTTTCATTTCACCTTCATGGAATATTTTGTTGAGAATGTTCTGTAGCACAGGCTTTCTAATTTGAATTCTTTCAACTTTTGTTTATCATGGAAGGTTTTTATTTCATCTTTGAATCTGCAGTTAATTTTGCTAGGTAGAGTAGTGTTGGTTAGCATCCATTTTCTTTCAGAGCTTGGTATATATTATTCTAGGACCTCCTGGTTTTGAGGGTCTGGGTTGAGAAATAATCTGAGATCTGAATTGGTTTCCCCCTAAACGTAATCTAATATTTTTCTCTTGCAGTCTTTAAAATTCTATCCTTCTTCTGTGCATTAGGTATTTTCATCATAATGTGCCTTGGTGTGGGTCTGTTATAATTTTGTACATTTGGGGTCCTGTGAGCCTCTAGTATTTGATTTTCCATGTCATTATTTAGGTTTGGGAATTTTTCTGATATTTCATTGAAAAGACTGTGCATTCCTTTGCTTTGTATCTCCATGCCTTCATCTACCCTATAAATCTTAAATTTGGTCTTTTCATGTTATTCTATAACTCTTGGAATTTCTGCTCATGGTTTCTTAACATATTCCCTGAATGGTCAACTTTATTTTCAAGATTTTATATTTTGTCTTCATTGCTTGAGATTGTCTTCCAAGTGGTATAATCTGCTGGTGATGCTTTCCACTGAATTTTTAATTTGGTTTACTGATTCCTTCATTTTCAGGATTTTTTCCTGATTTCTTTTCAGAATTTCTCTTTATTGAAGAGATCTTTCATCTCCAGAATTTTATCTCCAATTTCACTTCTTATATCATCCTTTACATTGCAGATTGGTTTAACCAAGTACATGCTAAACTCCTGCTCTCGTTTCTTCTACTGTGTTGTCAAAGGATTCTATTATCAGAGCATCTTGGTTTGTTTGAGATGATTTGTACCCTTGGTAGGTTTTTTTTTTTTTCATGTTTGTGTTTCTTCCCCTCTAGCAGCATTGATCTGAGGCAGTACAATTTCTACCCTGTAGACTGATAATATCCCTGAAGGTTTCCAGTATCTTGCATTTAAGGATGAAACAAATAATAACAGCACCCTATGCAAACAATATACAGCTTTAAACCAAATAGCTCTTAGTAAAACATCTACCTAAATGATGTGTTCAATAATTGTCTACAATATAAACTGTAAGTTTGCAAAAGGGTTTACAATTTCAAATGGCGAACAAAGAGAGAACAAAACTGGTATAGGATGTGATATTTATGAAGAAGGAGGAGAGAAAACAAGTAAAAAATTATAGAAGAGTGAAAGAAGGATTAATAAAAGTTGGTTGTTAGCAGGCAGAAAGAGAATCCAGGGAAACAAATAAGTGAGAGCAAAAATGTATAATATAAATTTTTTTTAAAAAATTAAAAATAGAAAGAAAAAAGTAAAAATAAAAGAATAAGTAATAAAATTGTAATATACTATTCAGACATCCCAGTCCTCAATAAACTGATACATGAAATATACTTGGTTTCAAAAATGGTAGAAATATGAGAGAAAAAAAGAAAAAGCAAAGAAGAAAAAAAAATCTCGATGAAAAATTGAACAATTATTTCCACTAGAGTTCAAAAGTTTTTCAGTTTCCCTTCTCAGCATGTAGAAGAGGTTGTATGGTATATGATTCTAGCTCTACCCTCAGCATGCGTGCAGTTGCTACAGTAAGAGAGTTGGTCCTGGAGGCAGAACTCCTAGAGGCAGGATATAGGCTTAGGTATGCTCCAGTCTCTTTGCGGAGTGCCAACTGATTTGGAGATTTTTAAGTCAGCACAGCTCCAGTGTCTAGCAACTGCTGGTCCATGCTGGAAGACTCCACCCCAGGAATCTCCTCCAGATTCCACTTATGTGGTATAGGAGCTTGTTCTGAGCCTATTACTTCACCTGTGGACCCCATAATTCCTGGTTTCTGAATCAGTCTCCAAACTCAAACTCTCTTGCCCCTGCCCTTTCAAATTCCTGGTCAGGTGCTTCATTGCCGGATTGGAAAGGGAGGGGGAAACCAGGTAGGTTGCCGTGACCAGTATTCCTCTATGCTTGATTTTCTCCTGGTCACTTAGGCATACTCTCTAACATGCCATGTGGGTTTGCCCAGCTTCTTTGTTGAGCCAGACTTGGGTCTGCCAGTAATCGGCTCCCCTAGCTACTGGCCCTAGTGCCAGGGCTGCAAAATGATTCCTTCTGCTGTTATCCACGCACATCGCCAGTAGAGAGATGGTAGCTTCTTTCCCATACAATACTGTGCAGCACAGCTCACTGTTTTTTTTAGGCAGTGACTCTGATCTCTAAACTTTCTGTACCTCAACACATCTCAGTCTTCCAAAGAATGGGGGTTCCTTTAATTCCTTTATTGCTTTGCTGCATTCACAGAGGGACTGCTCTGGTTTGTGCCTCCAGCCACTGCTTCAGCTGTGGGACTAGAGATTTTGACCCCTTATTTTATTATATAAGATCTCCTGAGTCCCTGATCTATTCTGAGTGTCCAGTATTAAATTCTAGTATAGTTATCCCTAATTCTTTATTATTCACTCACCTTTCTGAAAAGTTCCCTGTCAGCTTCTCTTGGTTCATGCTAGAGAGCCATCTGGAAAGTGACCCCTATTCCACCATCTTCTCACAGATCTCAATAATTTTTAAAAGTATAAAAGGCTCTAGAGACTAAAAAGTTTGAGTGCCTTTACATTTTATTATGTTATAAAGAAATACTCAGTAGAAGTTGATGATAAGCACAGTGAGTAGAAACACACTGCATTTCTTTGTTGAAAGGATTTTACTTTCATTTAAATTTCTCCTAAGCAAATAAAAATCACTTTATGACACTCTTCATACCTACATGCCTTCTCCTGAACTTTGCTCTTCCTTGGTACTTTTTTTCCATTATAGGAAGGATATTTAAAAAAAAAAAAAAAAAGGTAGAAGTATCAAGGAAGGAAAGAAAAATATGATTCCAATTTTCTTTTTCCATACACATTTCTGATTGTACAGAATACTGACAAAACATTAAACTACTGAAACAACTATTAAAATGTTAATAAGAAAACTAACATGTACTGAATGCTTACTATGTGCTAGACACTATTCTCCATGTTTTGTATATAACTCATTCTAAATTATCTACAAATCATGTAACAGATACCAGCAGCTTCCACCCAATTTTTCATTCAGTGGGTCCAGGGTAAGCCTCAAAAACCTGTATATTTAACAAGCACTGTGGATGAGTCTAATATAATTCCTTCACGATATTTGGAAACCAATGTCCCTGAAAGGTGATTCCCAAGGAGAGTCTAATTCTGGGCATACAATTCTGAAATTAATAGTAATGTGACTCCAGACAAATAATTCATCTCTGGTAATCATATCTGGAATAGATGATTTCTCTGAAGGGCCTTTCATCTCTAACATTTCATGTCACTAATCTCAATTTATAATCCAAATTAGGAATCCTTAGAGACATATGAATTTGTGAGAAAAACTCACTCACCACCACTGCATCAAACCTGAGATTAGGTGGTAGATGGGTATGGTTTGTTTGGAAGGGAAGGGATAGGCAAAGAAAAAGGCAACTCTCAGATGAATCTACAAATTCTCCAGATTGCAATATCCTCAATTACTTTCTACCACTTCCAATCTTTGCCCAGTGGGAATCCCTCTGTGGGATAACAAAATAACAGGTGAGGGCTGAGAGGAAGGAGGCAGATTACAGAAAAGAAGATACAAACCTCAGGCATATTGTAAAGGTACAAGGCTATTTTGGGCTAGAAATGGTAGAAGGTAATTTATAAATAAAATGTCCCACACATGGTTTGCTTATGATAGAAGGAATAATCCACAGTGTAACTGTCAATTTCTTGTTTAATATCAAAATTAAAAACAAATGCTTTTTCATCACATTTTTTAAAATATGCCCAAGTCTCTTATTCCTTTTTGTTCCCTATGATTGGAAGTCAGGATCCAGGTCTGGTGGGACTATATCACAGGAAGAATGTAAGCTCTTCTCTGTTTTCATGGCCTGCCATTCATACCTCACTATTTACTATGATACTTAATGTGCTGACATTTCTCTTTCCCTCTATACTATGAACTCTTCAAAAATAGAATTTATGTTTTACTCAGCCATTTTCCCTAGAGCATAGCACTGTACTATGACAGAGATGCTCAATAAATGATTACCAAATGATTGACTTTCCAAGGGTCAGACATAATATTTTTCTTCAAGAAACACAAGTTGTACTCAGATATCTTCAAAACAGTAGTTACATAAATTGAAAATATGGACATATTGTCAAATCTAAAATGAGACTTTCAGTTCTTGCCATAATTAGCCACTCTAAAAATGTTGGCCACTTCCTCTCAAAACTATCTCCTTCAAATAGAGGTACACTGGAAGAGGCATGGGGGAGGTGGGGGGCAGGAAAGGGGAATGGGTATAGTAAAGATGGTTGATTGAGATCATCATCACTACCCTTGGTGCATGTATGAAAACACAATTGGTATAATTTTGTCTGGTTTGCAACCAGAGAAATGGAAAAACTGAGCTCTATATATGTGCTATGACTTGAAATGCAATTAAATAAACTAAAAAAAAAAAAACAAAAAAAAACCTATCTCCTTTCTTGGCTTCTACAGTATAGTTAGTTCCTTGTCTTCTTTACACTTTTATGGTCACCCTTTCTTAGTCTTTCTCAGATCCCCTTAGCTTGATATTGCCCAAAATTCTATCCTTAGTCCTATATTTGACTTCCTCTAAACTCTTCTGGATTACCTTGTTTAAATCAGAGTTTTTCAACCTCAGCACAACTAACAGTTTAGACCAGCTAATAATTTGTTGTAGAAGGATATCTTGAGCATTAATAGGATGCAATCCTAGCCTCTATCCACTGGATACCAGTAGTGATACCAATTATGATAACTAAAAATCTCTAATCATTGCCAAATGTCTCCTGGGGGTCAAAATCACCTCTGACTGAGGACCACTGATCTAAACTAACAGCTTCAAAACACACACACATACACACACAGACAGTGAACTGCCAAAACTATACCTTCAAATTAATCCTCTTTCCTGAACTCTAAACTCATATTCAGCCACCTGTTGACATTCTTTGGACATCAAATTTAACAAATCTAAACTTTAATTTGTCATTGTTTTCCTTAAATTTATTCCTTTTTCCTATTTATTCTATCTTGATAAATAATACAACTATCTACATAATCATCTAACTCAGAAATCCAAGAGCTGTCCCAAGGACATTTTCTCAGTTATGTTCAATGAATTGCCAAGCCTCATTTATTCAATCTCTTTAATAGCTCTCAATTAGGTCCCTTCTTTTCCATTTCTACTACCACAGACTTAAATTAGGTCTCACCTGGATCGCTGCAATAGATTTCTAACTGACCCCTACTTCCCATCTAGTTCTATTACCTTTCCTCCACAATGATGCCAAATTGATCCTCCTAGAATACAAAAGAGGCAGTGTTACTATGACTTCTAACCCATGATCACTTCCTAAAACCTTTGAATGACACTTCAACTCTCAAGCACAAGAAGGCATTTATGAAAGGACCCCTGACTACATTTCTGGCCCTCCTCTCACTTGTGCAACTATCCCAGAAACTTTCACTTTGACAATGCAGAACAATTTGCATTCTGAAGCTTTTAACATTTGCTATTCCCACTGCCTGGGCTGCTCTCCTCACTTTTCATCCTCAACCCCTTCTTGTAATCAACTCCCAGCTTACCCACTTTTCAAAATTTAGCCCAAGAGTCAAGAAGTCTTCTCAAAGTTCCAGTTTGATTTAGAGTTATCATCTCTGGGTTCACAAAAAAACAAGCTTATACTATGACACCTGTTGCTGACACTTAGGATCACGCCTTATGTGTGTATTATAAGCTCATGAGAGCAGGGACCAAATCTTATTTGATCTGATAGCCAAAGAATGAAGTACTTCTCATGCCTACTATCTAGAAGATACTCAATAAATGTTTGCTAAATGAACAAAAACAATGTCTCCTTCACTTCAATTTTGACCCAACTGCATATTTTAAACCTAAATTTAAAATATTTTAAAACTAGGTTTAAAATATGCATAGTTTAGCCAGGTGTGGTGGTGCACAGCTGTAATCCCAGCACTTTGCGGGACCTGAGATAGGAGAATCACAAGTACAAAGCCAACCTCAGCAATGGGGAGGTGCTAAGCAACTCAGTGAGACCCTGTCTCTAAATAAAACACAAAATAGGACTGGGGATATGGCTCAGTGGTTGAGTACCCCTGAGTCTAATCCCCGGTACTAAAAAAAAAAACAGCATACATAGTTTATATATTTAAGGGCAACCATTTTTATTCAAGTCAATGCTGGTTAAGTTGGAAGTTAAAAGATTTTTTTTTAATGCTTTACTTAAATATGTGTGAGGGGGTAAGCTTTTTGCCACTGAATCTGTGATAAACATTTTTTAAATACTTTTTAAGTTGTTGATGGTCCTTTATTTTATTTACTTATTTATATGCCATGTCAAGAATCGAACCTACTGCCTCACATATGCTAGGCAAGTGCTCTACCATTGAGCTATAATTCCAGCCCTGTGTGATAAACATTTAAATGAAAATAGCCCTAAAGGTTCTTCCAGTGTCTATCGTGCCTACTAATATACCCAAACACAACCATCTGAACTCAGCTTTTCCTGATTACTAAAAGCTATAGTACCTCAATTTTTCATTATAATTCTTACCCAGATGTGACAGAGTACACTTGCTATTTGAGACTTCTGGATTTCATGTACAACACATACTATCATACTATACAAACATTTGCTTGAAAGAAATCAGATTACAAAAAGATCAAATGACCATCAGTTCAAACTTAGCCCCTATATTAATGTCCCAATCCCCACAATACTACTATACTTAAAACTGACCAGTATCACCTATGTAACATCACTTGCTCTCAATGAGCACCATTCTTAAAGAAGTCAGGTTTCTAGTTCTAGACTTTGGTATTACCAAATTTTTTTATATTAAAAAAATCAGGGGCTGGGGTTGTGGCTCAGTGGCAGAGCACTTGCCTAGCATCATGAGGCACTGGGTTCGATTCTCAGCACCACATATAAATAAATGAAAAAAATAAAGGTCCATCAACAACTTAAAAAATATTTTTAAAAAAATCAAAAATTATCAAATTGAAAGAATAATATCAATAAAAACATATACATATTTATTTTATATATCTTATTGAAAACAGCTTGAAACTAAATATTTCTAAATATTGTTCAAGTATCCCTCTGAAGTATATACTCCCTTGAGAAATACAATTTTGAATTCAGGATATCGGGGCTGGGGCAGTATCTCAGTGGTAGAGCGCTTGCCTAGCCCATGTGAGGCACTGGGTTCGAATCTCTTCACCACATATAAATAAATAAATAATAAAGGTCCATCAACAACTAAAAAATACTTTTTAAAAAAAGAATTCAGGATATCAAAATTTAGAAAGAATCCTGTATCTTCTTGAGTGCCTGCTGTTGTGTCAATGCATCAGTCAAAACAGGAGGAATTCACTGAAATAGCTGTTTGGATTATAGAAGAGCTCAACCTATTGCCCCCAAGACCCATGTTTCAGAGGTGCCACATGTGCCATCCAGACCTTCTTAGCCTTGTCATTTGTCTGTGATTTCAGCTGCCACTGTAGCACTCAGCTCTGCATAGGCTATGACCACTTCGCAGAGGGGGCTACAGGGCTGCAGCTCACTCAGACCTATACACTGTGTGCTCCTCACTTCCCATTCAGAAGCTTCCATGTTAACGCCAAGGGAGAGGACACCATGAAACATCATAGGTCCCTGCTGGGCACTCACATATACACAACTTGGAAACACAGGTAAGTTATTAATTCCCAAGGTAAGCCTTTGGGCAATGGTAGCTGAACACCACTGGATAAATTTTTAGCCCTTTCTCTCCAACAGATCATCCTATATATAGCACATGAAGATTATATAGGCCTACGCAGTCAAGCAACCTGTCCTATTTAGCAATAGCTAGTTTGAAAATACATTTTTATATTGGCTCTCCCTCCTTTCCTTCTTTACTCTAGTTTTACACTACATAAAAATTAGAAGTGCAGGAGCTCTGTTTTCTGGGAAAGCCAAAGTAAGACATCCTATCACCTCAAAAAAGTTTGTGGTTTGTTTACTACAGAGGAGATCTCTATCCCATTAAACTGCAAGCTGCTATTTCTGCTTTCATTTCCTCAACTGAAACACCTCAGAGGCAGAATAAAATTGAAACCTCATTGTCACTTATTCCTCACTCACTACTTCTCCTAACCTATTACAAATACTCATCTTAAGAATAAATACTTCAAAGAGGTCTTCATATTAGTTTGCACATACTATTTTAGCCTGGCAATGAGGACTGTCTGAGGAAAGAATGATGAGGTACACTGGCCTATTAGTTCCTTCTTTTTTTTCACAGTTGTTCATAGTCCTAGATCTGGGATTCTCAACAATACTGTTTTTCATCATGGGTAAAACTGAGGTCCTAAAGGACTGTATGCCTTGTAAGTGCACAGAACAATGCTAAACAATTCAAAACTAAGAAGAAATGAAATAAGACTAGCATTCCTATCATATGGAAACAGCCTGAAAAATCATTTCACTCCATATAATATAATGCTCAAAAGTCAAATTAGTAACCATACAGATTTTTTCCTTTTTTTTTTAAAGAATTGGGGGTGAGGAGCTGGGGTTGTGGCTCAATGGTAAAGCACTTGCCTCACATACGTGGAGCACTGGGTTCAATCCTCAGCACCACATAAATAAGTAAAATAAATAAAATAAAGGTATAAAAAATTAATTGGGGTGGGAGAGTAATATGATAGCCTCTCAAGTATATCACAAAGATTAACTTAGTGATAGAACAATTGCCTAGTGTGCATAAGGCCCAGGGTCTAATCCCCAGCAACACCAAAAAAAAAAAAAAAAAAAAGTCAACTATGAAGATAATATCTTTAAACTGCCTTATTATTCAGAAAAAAATTTCAAATTAAGTTATCTAATATATACAAAGCAGAAAACTAATTATGCAGCAACACACATGAAATGAAGCAGGAGTAATAATATTATTCATTTATTTAATTAAGATTTATTGCATATATACTATATACCAAGCATTGGAGGAACAAACCAAACAAAAAGCCTCCACTCTGTGGATACTGTATCCTTTAGTAGTTTAAAAAAAATTTAAACAGGTAATAGCAAAAATCTCTATCCTTGCAATTAAGATAAGGAAGCTGAAGAGTCAGAAAGATCCCATGGAAGAAGAAATGTTAAAACCAAGGCCTGGCGGGGTGCAGCAGTGCACGCCTGTAATGTCAGCATCCAGGAGACTGAGGCACGAGGATTGTGAGTTCAAAGCCAGCCTCAGCAAAAGCGAGGCACTAAGCAACTCGGTGAGATCCTGTCTCTAAATAAACTACAAAATAGGGCCAGAGATGAGGCTTAGTGGTCACATGCCCTGAGTTCAATTCCCAGTACCAAAAAAAAAAAAGAAAAGAAGACCTGGTAAGTGGAATGATTACAGTAGGAGCAGAAGAGGTAGGAGGCAATCAAAGCAAAGAGAATAAAGCATGTGAGGGCTCTGAAATGGCAGAGAGATACATATGTTATAGAAGCAGAGTCACTGCATAACAAAATAAGCTTGAAACAGAGGCTTTAGAATTTAAGTGGCAGCTGGGACAAGATTATGAAGGGCTTTATAATACTGGTGGTGTTGGTAACTACTAGTAATATTGGTAATAACGTTAAAGATTTTTAATTCTGTCACTTTTTATGAGATGAAAAGAGATAATATAATTTTAGGCTACAATTCATAACAACCAGTAGGCTAATGGTTCCAAAATGAAAATTAGAGAAGGCTAGCAGCTAAACTAAGTCTCCCAATAAAACATCACTATATATTTTCTCCAGTTCTGTAACTATTGCTCTTTGAAAGAAGAGATTGACTCACTGGGTCAATACCACAGATACTACAGAAGAAACCGTGTATTTTTATGCCTAGTATTATCTATTCAATCCTGATGAACAACATTCCATTTCAATCTAATGCCCTGTGTGGATACATATCATATACATAAAATCTAGAGAAGGAAACCAAAGGAAAGTGAAAAAGATGCTTTATTTCATTCATATTTTTTAATTTTTAAAATTCTTTGTAGTATATATATAATTTCTCTTCTCCCTAGTTAGCCTCATCAAAAATGAGAAAAATAAAAAGCATTTATAATTGTTAGGTAAAAGAAGAATTAGCTTGCATTTCTCTTTGTACTCTATTTCTATTTATGTGCTTTATTCAAAACTTTTCAGGCTCTTAATAGAGTATCATTACTTATGCTCTCTTGCCTTTTTCCATGCAGTTTCCAATTCATGAGTAAACACTGCCTACATCTTACACCTTCAAAATTCTTTTATATCCTACTTTCACCACACTACTTTCCTTCTTAAATGCTTGCTTTCTGTTAACTATAATGGAAAAGAAAGAAAGAAAGCACCATAGGTTTTGTTAAGTACCACTAAAAGTACCCAGTAAATTATTGAAGTAACTACAGATTAACAATAATGTGACTATTTAAAAAAACAAAAGCACCATAAGGCATAAATAGAAATAGAATATAAATAAAATCATGAGCTAATCCTCCTGCTACTTAACAATGATAAATTATTTTAATTTTTTTCATCAGAGAGAAGATAATGAAAATTTGGTAACATTAAGATTTTAAGAAATATAACATTAGGAAATAAGAAATAAAGATGTTTTGTCTTGTTTTGTTTGACTTGATTTGTTTTGAACCTGGGACCAGACTGAAAAAGAAATATGTGAAGTATAAACAGACTTAACAGGCCGTAGTACAAATGTGCTTTCCTACTAATCTTTACATCTCAAGGACAACACTCAAATCTAATTCAAAAAGTGAAAGAAGCAAGGAAGAACACCAGATTTTTCTGCTGGCAGGTGCTAACCATAAACACAAAAATGTGTGGCCTTTTTAACATATACACAGATATATATGAACAAATAGGAACAAATCTTATTTGCTACCAACCTATGAAAAAAAATTAACAGCTGAACAGGCAATAGCTACTAAAATACAAGTTATTATGTGGTTGAGCAACACATTCTTTCACTGACTTCACTTGCTACAGTCCTGAGCTAAGACAGTCTGTAACAGAGTAATAAGAATCTAAAAAGACAGGCCATTCTTCATTTCAAGGTCAGAGAAAAAAGAGAAAATGTTTTATCACACATTAGGTAGGTTATTTAGTTTAAACATATTTAATAACTATACAAGAAATTACAAAGTAAGTAGAGAGATGCATGGACTTTGTTTTGATAAACTAAACTGAGGAGACTCTTCAAAGAATATAAACCTTATTTCAGATATTACAAAGCTAAAAGTGCCTAGAGCCTGAATAAAACAACTTTTTAAGATTCCTTTAACCTCTGATTATGTTAACATCATCTTGTCTTGATATTCTAGGTATAACAAGATAGAAAGACAATCCAGAAAAGTACAGAAAAGGCCTTTTTGGTAACATTGTGATTATGGAATACATCCCAGAATCCTCCCCAAAGATGATCAAAAGTACATCAGGTAAAATAGCAGCAGATAAAATCAAAGTGTCCACAGGACAATTACCAAAAGAAGCAAATCATATTCCAGAAGCTTTAGGAGCTCCATCACAGGATCGAAATGTGCCCAGGCATATTAACAACTTCACCAACTCCCTAAATCTCTTCCTTGGCAGGAAATGACATGGTAAATTCAGGAGTAATTAGAGTTGATTCTCATCCTGTACACACTTAAACTACCTTTAAGAAATCTTAGTCCCTTCTTCCTAGTTTTACCAGAGACATATGCTATTATAAAAGGTCATTTGCCCAAGCCGATTTTCCACAAATTCTCATGAAGCCACATATATATACATTCCTAAACATGAAAAAAAGCTCGACTCCTTAAAGGAAAAGCCTGTAACATAACTAAACTTAGCTCAGGAGGCTGAAGCAGGAGGACTAC
The DNA here is from genome assembly GCA_028644305.1 of Xerus rutilus. Taxonomy (NCBI): domain Eukaryota; kingdom Metazoa; phylum Chordata; class Mammalia; order Rodentia; family Sciuridae; genus Xerus; species Xerus rutilus. Next base: position 60,419,365 of record CM053401.1, read on the forward strand.
GAGTTCAAAGGAAGCCTCAGCAAAAGCAGGCACTAAAGCAACTCAGTGAGACCTTGTCTCTAAATAAAATACAAAATAGGGCTGGGGTAGTGTCTCAGAGGCTGAGTGCCTCTGAGTTCAATTCCTGGTACCCACTGCCCCAAAAAAGAGAAAACTGCAACATGAGTGCAAAATTACTATCCCACAACAATAGATAGGACATGTGGATCCCACTCAAAAAAGTCTCACATTTTGTCATTAATAATCCCTGTGTCATCATCAATAAAATTGCTTGACGTTTCTATTTTAGTAACTTCTTTCCACAGATCTTAAAATTTTCCTACTCTATTAGCTCAGTACTTTAAAAGACACTCTTCAGTAAAACTTAGTAACAAATGCACAAGTATACTGAAAGTGACATCATCACAAAACTATGAAAGAAAGCAGAGATTTCTACCAATAAGTCCTTTTAGAACACTTAGTGTTATGGTTTGAATGAGAGGTGTCCCCCAAAAGCTCATGTGTGAGACAATGCAAGAAGGTTCAGAGGAGAAATGATTGGGTTGTAAGATATTAACCCAATCAGTGAATTAATCCCCTGATAGGTATTAACTGAATGATAACTGAAGTGGTAGGGTGTGGCTGGAGGAGGTGGGAATTGGGGCTGTGCCTTTGGGGTATATATTTGTATCTGGCAAGTAGAGACCTCTCTCTGCTATCTGATCATCATGTAAGCTGCTACCCTATGCCACACTCTTCCACCATGATGTTCAGCCTCACCTTGAGGAATGGAGCCTGATGTCCATGAACTGAGACCTCTTAAACCGTGAGCCCCCAAAGAAACTTTTCCTCCTCTACAATTGTGCTGGTTGGAACTTTTAGTCACAGTAGTGAAAGCCCTCAACCTGATCATGATAAAGAATATTACATTGGTGGAATGTAGCAATACATCTGAGTACAACTATTATTTAACTGAGTTTAGCTGCAAGATAATGCAAAATTTGAATACTATACGACTTCAAAATTTTAAATGGAAAGAACTGGTATTTGTACTTTTGTTTTAAAAAAATTGGTGGGATTATGTTCAGGTTTAGATGCTAGTTTCTCCAACCACACATAGATTTTATTCTAAATTCCATTAGGTTCCCAAAGCCACTGGTCATATGTAGTCAATACAATGTCAAACAGTTTGTTTTTCTATAATAATACCTTTTCTACAAACTGGCTGGACCTCCCATTACCAAAATTTTGTACACTAACAGAAAAATCACTACTCTCATTTTAAGCTGATAGAAACATTCTTAGCCTAAGGAATCCAAAATTATTATAAACTTAAATTTCTTCTCTAATCACTGAATTCATTTTTCTAAAATCAGATATAAAATTTATCTTGATAATCAAGGCTAAATGTCATAATTATGAAATATATGTTCTTCAAAATATTCTAATTGTTCTACAACTTCCTCAAATAGAAGAAAAGACATGAAAAGAATGTGAATACATGTAAGAGCTATCAATCCTACCATGGAGTGTTAAAATAAACAAATTGATGAAAAATGAATTACCATAATTTATTTAAATAATAAAGAGAAACAGACAATGCTGAAGTCCTACTTCCTCTAATGTTGTCCAGCTCAGTCCAGGAATGGAAGAATGCTTAAAAGCAAGTATACCTCCCTAAAATCTGAACTGCTAAAAACAAGTCTTTCACAGTTTTCCTTTATTGTTAATTAGGTAATTTTACATTGCACTGTGTTTTCTGAAATAGAGAGTATAAAAGGATAAATCAACATGATAAAATGAAAAATGTCAAAATGATGCCAATTATTATAATGGTAGCAGGTTTTCTTAAGATTCAAAAATAATTTATAAATTGGGTTTTTAAAAATCCACATTAAGTGAATGCCTAAATCATTCAATTTATTTCCTGAGGAACTTAAGATCAGCTTGTCAACACAAAAAAAGTTTTTTCCCCCACGCTTTCCAAGATTTCCAGGATCTCATCTTTACCAGAAAGCCTACTTAATGACAGCCAATTTGTAAACATCAAATTTAAGACTGCAGCTTCAGTAAAATAAGAAGAAAGAAATTAAAGTTCACTTCAAGTATTTATGTTGGCATAGACTGAACAGTCTACTTAAGAAAAGGCTGACACTGAGGGCTCTGTTCTGCCATCACTCATGGTTGCATGCACCAGTTCTCACATCACTTTAATCAAGAGACAGGCATAAGGACTCTATCATTTATTGTACACAAATTCATTACTCCTTTGTGAAAGTTTGTCGATTTGGCTCATGTCATGTATTTACAAACTAAGTATGTGCTGCACTAAAAGGCAAGAACAAAAACTAGAATAACAGCCTTTTAAGTTTATATTTTCGTGAAACAAGAAAACTGCTTAAGTAAATTTTAGTCACTAGATCTTCAAGATTTTTTTCATAATGTTACAGAGAATCTTACTGTCTCATAAAGAATTATCCACCTTTTTGGGAGGCTGAGACAGGACAATTGTGAGTTTAAAGCCAGCTTCAGCAATGGCGAGGTGCTAAGCAACTCAGTGAGACCCTGTCTCTAAATAAAACACAAAATAAGGCTGGGGATGTGGCTCAGTGATTGAGTGGATGTGGTAGTGGTTAAGTTAAAAAAAAAAAAAAGAATTATCCACCTTTTAACATTATACTTTATTCCACAAATAAACCACAAACAAAAGCACATGAAATAACAGACAATGTCTAAGTAACTTTTAATAAAAACAAAAAAAATACTTCTAGTACATAAACAATCCAATAAGTACCCTTTAGTAAATATAACCATTTTGTCCCTGACTCATGCAAAATAAAAAGCCCCCCAAAAATTGAGCTTCATATTTGATGATGAATTTAAAACCTTCCACAATAAACAAAAGTTAAAAGAATTTATAGCAAGAAAGCCTGCACTATACACCATTCTCAGCAAAATATTCCATGAGGAGGAAATGATAATTAACAAAGAAAATCTACAAAGAGCAGAACTACACTAAAGGAAAGGCCAATCAAAGGAGAAACCAAGTCAATGTAAAAACCAAAAATAAACCAAAATGACTGGGATTACAAATCATATTTCAATAATAACCCTGAATGTGAATGGCCTAAACTCATCAATTAAAAGACAGACTGAGAGACTGGATTTTTAAAAAAAGACTAAATAATATGCTGCCTTCAAGAGAATCATCTCACAGGAAAAGACATCCACAGAGAAAGCGAAAGGGTGGGAAAAGACATATCACTCACATGGACCGTGAAAACAAGCAGGGGTTTCCATGTTCATATCAGATAATGTGGACTTCAAACCAAAGTTAGTGAAATGGGATAAAGAAGGACATTCCATACTTCTTAAGGGAATCATACATCAACAAGACATAACAATCTTAAATATCTAAGCCCCAAACAATGAGGCATCTATGTATATCAAACAAACCCTTCTCAACTATAAGAATCAAATACCATACCACAATAATAGTTGGTGACATTAACATACCTTTCTCACCACTAGATAGATCTTCCAAACAAAAAACTAAACAAAGAACCACAGAACACAAAAAGCAATCAATAATTTAGACTTAGACATATATAGAGTATTCGATCCATCAACAAGCGAATACACCTTTTTTCTTAGCAGCACATAGATCCTTTGCCAAAATAGATCACATATTATGTCACAAAGCACATCTTAGCAAGTACAAAAAAACATACTACACTGCATCCTATCTGATCATAATGGAATAAATTTTAAAAAATAGAAACTACTTCAACACCTAGAGACTAAATAATACACTATTGAATGATGCGTGAATAACAGAAGATATCAGGGAGGAGATTAAAAAATCCTTAGAGGTAAATGAGAACTCTCATACAACATATGAAAATCTCTGGGACATTATGAAGGCAGTACTAAGAGGAAAGTTCATTGCATTAAACTCATTCATTAAAAGAAGAAAAAGTCAACAAACAAATGACTTGACACTACATCTCAAAGCCCTAGAAAAAGAGTAACAAACCAACACCAAATGAAGTAGAAGGCAGGAAATAATTAAAATCAGGGCTGAAATCAACAAAATTGAAAAAAAGAAACAATTCAAAAAATTGACAAAACAAAAAGATGGTTCTTTGAAAAAATAAATGAAGTTGACAAACCCTTAGCCACCCTAACAAAAAGGAGAGAAAACTCAAATTACTAAAATTTGTGATGAAAAAGGATATATCAAGACAGATGCTACTCAAATTCAGAGGATAATTAGAAACTTTTTTGAAAATTAATGCTCCAGTAAAATAGGAAACCCTGAAGGCACCAACAAATTTCTAGAGGCATATGACCTACCCAAACTGAACCAGGAGGGCATACACAACTTATACAGATGAATTTCAAGCAAGGAAATAGAAGACACCATCAAAAGCTAACCAACCAAGAAAAGCCAGGGACCAGATGGATTCTCAGCCAAGTTCTACAAGACCTACAAAGAAGAATTAACACCAATACTCCTCAAACTATTCCATGAAATAGGAAAGGAGGGAATCCTTCCAAACTCATTCTATGAGGCAAGTATCACCCTGATACCAAAACCAGACAGAAACACATTAAAGAAAGAAAATTTCAGACCAATATCCCTGATGAACATAGATGCATAAATTCTCAATAAAATTTTGGCCAATCACATTAAAAAACATATTAAAAAGATAGTGCACCATGATCAAGTGGGGTTCATTCCAGGGATGCAAGGTTGGTTCAACATACAGAAATCAATAAACATAATCTATCACATCAACAGACTTAAAGATAAGAAACATGATTTTACCAATTGATGCAGGAAAGGCATTTGACAAAATACAGCACTCTTTTATGTTCAAAACACAAGAAAAACTAGGGATAGTAGGAACATACCTCAATATTATAAAAGCTATCTGTGCTAAACCCAAGGCCAACATCATTTTAAATGGAGAAAAACTGGACGCATTCCCTCTAAAAATGGGAACAAAACAGGGATGCCCTCTTTCACCACTGCTCTTCAACATAGTCCTTGAAACACTAGCCACAGCAATTAGAGAGATGAGAGAAATTAAAGGGATATGAATAGGAAAAGAAGAACTCAAACTATCATTATTTGCCGATGACATGATTCTATACTTAGAGGATCCAAAAAATTCCACCAGAAAACTTCCAGAATTAATAAATGAATTCATCAAAATACCAGGATATAAAATCAACACCTATAAATCAATACCATTTCTATACATCAGTGATAAATCCTCTGAAAGAGAAGTTAGGAAAACTACCTAATTCACAATAGCCTCAAAAAAAAATAAAATACTTGGGAATCAATTCAATGAAAGAGGTGAAAGACCTCTACAATGAAAACTACAGGACAGTAAAGAAAGAAATTGAAGAAGACTTAGAGGATAGAAAGATCTCCCATGGTCTTGGATAGGCAGAATCAATATTATCAAAATGACCATACTATCCAAAGTGCTAAGCAGATTCAATGTGATTCCAATTAAAATCCCAACATCATTCATTATAGGAAAAGAAAAAGCAAACATGAAATTCATTTGGAAAAATAAGAGACCCAGAATAGCCAAAGCAATCCTTAGCAAGAAGAGTGAAGCAGGAGGCATCACAATACCAGACCTTAAACTATACTACAAAGCTATAGTAACAAGCCAGGCATAGTGGCGCACTCCTGTAATCCCAGCATTTTGGGAGGCTGAGACAGGAGAATCGCAAGTTCAAAGCCAGCCTCAGCAACAGTGAGATGCTAAGCAACTCAGTGAGACCTTGTCTCTAAATAAGATACAAAATAGGGCTGGGGATGTGACTCAGTGGTCAAGTACCCGAGTTCAATTCCCAGTACCAAAAAAAAAGCCTATACTAACAAAAACAGCATGGCACTAGCACCAAAATAGACATGTAGACCAATGGTACAGAATAGAAGACACAGAGACAAACCTACATAAATACAGTTATCTTTTTACTAGACAAAGGTGCCAAACACATACACTAGAAAAAAGATAGCCTCCTTAACAAATGGTGCTGGGAAAATTGGAAATCCATATGCAGCAAAATTAAACTAAAACCCTATCTCTCACCATACACAAACTTCATCTCAAAGTGGATCAAGGACCTGGGAATCAGACCAGAGACCCAATGCCTAAGAGAAGAAAAGGTAGGTCCAAATCTTCATCATGTCAGCTTAGGACCTTACTTCCTTAACAAGACTCCTATAGCACAAGAAATAAATTCAAGAATCAATAAATGGGATGGATTCAAACTAAAAAGCTTCTTCTCAGCAAATGAAACAATCAATGGAGTGAATAGAAAGCCTACATTCTGGGAGCAAATTTTTGCCACACACATCAGATACAGCACTAATCTCCAGGATATATAAAGAACTCAAAAAACTCAACACCAAAAAACCAAACAACCCAAACAATAAATGGGATAAGGAGCTGAACAGACACTTCTCAGAAGAAGATATACAATCAATCAACAAACATATGAAAAAATGTTCAACATCTCTAGCAATCAGAGAAATGCAAATCAAAACTACTCAAAGATTTCATCTCACATCAGTCAGAATAGCAATTATCAAGAATATAAACAACAATAAGTGTTGGTGAGGTTGTGGGGAAAAAGGCACGCTCATACATTGCTGGTGGGACTACAAATTGGTACAACC
>CM053401.1:60426552-60466283 GCA_028644305.1 Xerus rutilus
TTTTTACCTTGAGTTGTTTTCTCTTTTGAATGGTCTTTCCTTTAGTGTAGTTCCTCTCTTTGTAAATTTTCATTGTTGGTTATCATTTCCTTCTCATGGAATATTTTGCCAAGAATGCTGTGTAGTGCAGGCTTTCTTGCTGTAAATTCTTTTAACGTTTGTTTATCATGGAAGGTTTTTATTTCATCATCAAATCTGAAGCTCAATTTTGCTGGATATAGGATTCTTGGTTGGCATCCATTGTCTTTCAGGGCTTGGAATATGTTATTCCATGATCTCCTGGCTTTTAGGGTCTGGGTTGAAAAATCTACTGAGATACAAATTGGTCTCCCCTTACATGTAATCTGGTTCCTCTCTCTTGTGGCCTTTAAAATTCTATGCTTATTCTGTATGTTGGGCATTTTCATTATAATGTTTCTTGATGTAGATCCGTTGAAATTTTGTACATTTGGTGTCCTGTAAGCCTCTTGTATTTGATTTTCCATTTCATTTTCCATATTTGGGAAATTTTCTGATATTTCATTGAAAAGATTGTGCATTCCTTTGGTTTGAAATTCTGTGCCTTCTTCTATCCCAATAAATCTTAAATTTGGTCTTTTGATGTTGTCCCATATTTCTTGTACGTTCTGTTCATGATTTTTTACCATCTTCACTGTATGGTCAAGTTTATTTTCAAGATTGTACATCTTGTCTTCATTATCCGAGGTTCTGTCTTCCAGGTGATCTAGTCTACTGGTGATGCTTTCTATTGAGTTTTTTCTTTGGTTTATTGTTTCCTTCATTTCAAGAATTTCTGATTGGTTTTTTTCCACAATCTCTAGCTCTTTCTTAAAGTAATCTTTTGCTACTTGTAACTGCTCTCTTATCTCTTTGTTAGAATGACCAATGGATGTCTTTATTTGCTCTCCTATTTCTTTGTTGGATTGATCCATTTTTGCCTGTAATTGTTCACTTATGTCATTCTTTAGTTCACTGATCATTTTAATTATGTACATTCTGAATTCTTTCTCTGACATTTCAACAACTGCGCTATCAATGGATTTTGTTACAGTGGTATTCAGATATATTTGGGGTACTTTCTTCCCTTGTTTTTTCATGTTGATTGTGTATCTTCCTGTCTTGAAATACCAATCTGAGGTATTGCGGCTTCTATCCTATAATCTCATATTAACACTCCAGGTTACCTGTGTCTCACCTTGGAGCTACTTCTGTTCTTCCAGTGTCCCCAGATGGGCACTACTGCCACTAAAGCTGGTGGCAGAGGTAGTGGTTGTACCTCTAGAGGGCAGTGGGAGTGGCCTTGGCTGGGCTCCTGAGGTGGCCCCTGAGGGCTGTTTTGCCCCTCTCTTGCACTCCTGCTGGTGAATAAGAACTCTAGAGTGGAACTGGAGGCGGGCCCAGGTCTCACTTAGGCAGGATCACAAGCAGGAGAGTCTGTGTGTGACCCTTACAGTGAGTGTGAGCTCCCCTGGGGCTGGAGGCTAGAAGGCTCTGGTCTGCCTTCAACTGGGCACCCCTGGCATTCCCTAAGGGTGGTTTTAGGCCTTCTGTCTTACCTGACCACAGGAACTCTGGAGCAGAACTGTGGCAGGCCCAGAGCGCACTTGGGTGGGGCTTCTTCACACTGGGATCTCTGCAGATTACTCTTACCCTGGGTGTGCCTTCCTCTGTGGCTGGTAGCTATCAGTCTCTGGTCAACCCTTAGTTGGACACCCGTGGAGTTTCCTGAGGGTGGATTTGGGCCCTCTGTGGCTCCTGCCGGACCCCAGGAACTCTGGAGCAGACCTGGGGCAGACCCAGGCTGCCTTTGGGCGGGGCTGCCTCACGCTAGTGTCTCTGGAGTGACTCTTGCCCTGAATTCGGGCTCCCCAGTGGCTAAAGGTAGCAGTCCCTGGTCTCCTTTTGGCTGGACAACCGTGGAGGTTCCTGAGGGCAGTTCAGGGCCCTCTGCGGCTCCTGCTGGTCCACAGGAACTCTGGAGCAGAACTGGGCCCAATTTTTAAGTCATATAGATTATACAGAACAGACACAGCCAAAAATGCAGTTTAGAAAATATGATCAAGACTAGAAGATATTTGGCTGGGTTAAAAGGGAATCAGCTATTGATTGCAATAGATACTATGCAGCATAGTTCTGTCGTTCTGAATATTCTGTCATAATTCTGTCATATTCTGCAGAATATGCTATGCAGCATATTCTGTTGTTGTACAGAAATCTGCGTTTCTATGCTAAATCAAATGCTCGCTACTTATTATAGGCTATCATACATAATGATATAAACTGAATTCTAACCACTAGTGCCAGACATTCTTATAATGTTATATGTATAATATCTCCATATTTCACAAAAGCTTGGTAAAGTAGCTGTTATTTTTATTATTGCACATTTCCTCAGATGAGGAACTTGAGCTCTGAGATGTCAAATGCCTTGCCCAAGTTCATACAGTTAAGTGACAACTTAGAATGCAAATTCAGGTTTACCTGAATCCAAAGCCCACACTTTCCCTACCAAAAGTGCCCAGAATCACCTGGGGAGCTTGTTAGCAAAATTGATGGTCAAATCCCAGACCTAAAAATACCAATTCCCAGAGTCTGATTTATTTAACAAGCTCCCAAGTGATTCTTAAGCAGCAAGTTGGCACTGGTCCTAGGAGTGGCATTTAAAAACCACTGTACTATACTTCCAAATGTCTCCTCTATTTTCATGATTTGAAAGTGGGAATATAAGGTACCAGGCATAGAGCTTTAGATTCAAGTGAGTAAGTGATTCAAGTAAGAGAGTAAGGATGAAATTCAATTTCAGATTGGAAAATGTATTTTGGTAAATGTGTAATCCTTCTTTTCATTCACCACCAAAACCTGGAGTCATTTTTAATGCCTCCTTCCCTTCTAATCTATCCTTTAAATTGATCTCTTCCTTGACCTTTTTACTACTAACCACATTGTCATCTGTGGTTACTGTTGGTGGCTACCCAACAGTAATCCCTATCCCCACCACCTCCTTTTCATACGCATAGCATACCACTATAAAATTGGAAAACCTTAAATTCTACACTTGCCCAGCTTCCTTGCAGCTAAACATGGTCATGAGATCCAGTCCTGGTCAGTGACATTAGGGAGGGCCCATAAAAAAAGTTTTCTTCCCTAACAACAACCAAAAAAATCCTAAGGGAATACACTCTTTTTCTTCCTCTTTGTAGCTGAGGCAGCCATCTTGTAACTGTAAGGATTAAGCCAAGAGAAATGCAGAAATGACACCTCAAAGCCCTGATATAGCTGAGCTGCTTTTTAACCATCTCCATCACTTCCAAACATCTTGTTATGTGAAATAATAAACGCCTACTTTTAAAATCAATTTAGTTAATAATTTAACTCTCACTCTAGCTACTGCAACAGCCCCCAATGCTTCCAAATTGCCTGATACTTTTCTGTAACATCACTATAAATCTTACTTTTGAAAACCACAGTTTTATCACAAACTGAAAATTAGTAGAAAGCTTTCTGAGCTTTCACATTGATCACAGGACAAAATATAAACTCTTTTATGCATCATGTGCATCCATTCTATCTTCAGATGGATTCTCCACTAACCCTCTTGTCCCAATATACCACACTAAAACCATACAAACCACTTCTCATCCAAATACCTTGTAATTTCCTACTGCTATGACTTTATTCCTATAGTTCCTTCAATCTAGAATTCTAATTTTTCCTGCTATTTCTGTATCAGCCAAAATTCAACCTAGCCTTCAAGTGACTGGAACTAGTTTCTCAGGTAAAACGTACATATATATTTTGATGTTGTTGTTCTAGGGATTGAACCCCGGGGTACTTTAACACTGCACTACATCCCCAGGCCTTTTAATACTTTATTTCAAGGCAGGTAAATTGCTTAAGGCCTCGCTAAGTTACTCAGGCTGGCCTTTAACTTGCAATTCTCCTGCCTCAGCCTCCAGAAGTGCTGAGATTACAGGCCTGCACCTAACAGGTAAAACATACTTTGTTTATACACACAAACTGCTGCACCTATTACATTCTTTCTTTTAAATAAATAAATACATATATCTGTTTCCCCACAAGGCTAGAGGCTTTGTGAAGATAGCATCCATGAATAATAAACAGTCTCCAATACAAGATGATCCATGGATTATTTAACTGAATTTGTCCATTATCACTCAGACATTCTCAATTATGTTATTTGGGGGCTAAAAGGATGGCAACTGTACTTTAAAGAGAAATAAAAACTGTAACAAAAATATTTGAGGGCTTAGGGATAATTATTTTATTAAAGTCACAAAGATGACTTTAATCAAAAAGACAGGAAAAAAAGATTGGTAATGATATGAATAAACTGGAATCCTCAAACACTGCTAGTGTCAATATAAAATGATATAGCCACTTTGGAGAAGTCTGGCAGTTTCTCAAAAAATTAAACAGAGTTTTCAAATGATCCAGCAATTCCACTGCTAGATATATACCCAAGAGAACTGAAAAGTGAGACATATATCCACACAAAAACTTGTATACAACTATTCTCAGCATCACTATTCACAATAGCCAAAAAGTGGAAACCCAAATGTCCATCAACTGATGTAATGGATAGAATGTATGAGGTATATCCATATAACAGAATATTACTCAGAACTAAAAAGAAATGAAGTACTGAAACTGTATCCATGGTTTGGTAAACTACCTATCAACCATAGTCCAAAAATATTACATGGAAAATTCCAGAAATAAACAATTCATAAGTTTTAAATTGCACACCATTTAAATAGTATGATTAAATCTCACATAATCCCACTCCAACCCAATCCGACCCCAACCCCAGGCACAAATCATCCCTCTGTCCCAAGTATCCGTGTTACTCACCCGTAGTTACTTAGTAGCAGTCTTGACTATCAGATCCACTGTAGCAGTATCCCCGTGCTTATGTTCAAGTAACCCTTATTTTATGTAATAATGGCCCAAAACACAAGTAGAAATGCTGGCGATTCAAATATGCTGAAGAGGAGCTATAAACTGCTTCCTTTAAGTGAAAAGGTGAAGTTCTTGACTTATGGTCCCTGACTGAGATTGTTAAGCTATACAGTAAGAATAAGTCATTTATCCCTGAAATTGTGAAGGAAAAAGAAAGCCATGCTAGTTTTGCAGTCACACGTCAAACTACAAAAGTTATAGCCACAGTGTGTGACAAGTGCTTAGAAATGTCATTAAATTATAGGTTTTGGTACTATCCACAATTTAGGATCCAATAAGAGTCTTGGAACATATCTCTGAAGATAAGGAAAGGCTACTATACTATAACATGGGTGAACCTTGAAAACATCATGCTAAGTCAAAGAAACCAATCACAAAAGACCATATATTACATTTGATGGAATGAATGCTTATGTCCCCCCAAAAATCCCTGTGTTGAAATCCTAATTCTGATGTGAAGGTATCAGGAGATAGAGACTTAGAAAAAATTAAGCCATGAGAGTGACCACATCATGAACGCAATTAGGGCCTTTATAAAAGAAGCCACAGAGAGCTCCCTCACTCTCTTTCCACCATATTATGATACAATGTGAAAGTACTGCACAAACCAGGAAGCTGGATCTCAACCAGACACTAGATCTGCCAGCACCATGATCTCAGATTTTCCAGCTTCAAAACTGTGAAAAATAAATGTTTGTTGTTTAAGCCACCTAGTCTAAGGTAATTTGTTACAGCAGTCCAACCTAAGACATTTCCATTTATATGAAATAAAAATTGAGAGGTGATAGGAGATGTGGGGTTTCTTTGGGGGATAATGAAAATGTTCTAAAATTGATGGTGATAGATGCAAAACTCTGAGAATATATTAAGAGCCACTGAATTATACACTTCAAATGGGTGAACTGTGTGATATACAAATTATATCTCAATAAAGCTGTTTAAAAAACTTCAAGGATTCTAGTCAATCATGATAATTGCAAGCCCCAGACAAAAAATATAGATTATTTAGTATGTAAAACAGTATAAGCTTACTTTTCCATCTTGAGCAGAAAGATAACTGGAAAAGCTCAACACATCTGTGAATTTTTGCAAGCAGGGGAAATTCTATATATTGAACTTAAAAACATGAATATTATTTTTCTAATGCATTGAGAAAAATCTGTCTTACTGACCTCAACTCAGTTGCATAGGGAAGAAACTTGGAATGGAGGTCATCCTTGACCCTTTCCTCTCACCTTTCATAACTAATCCATAACCGAGACCTACCAATTTTACCTCCTTCTCCATCTCCAGTGCCAACACCCAGTGCAAGATAATTAGCACACACTCCTGCTTATGTTATTATAGTAGCCTAACCTGGATCTATATCCACTCTAACACTGCCCCTCCCCAACCTCCATGCAATAGCAAGTTAAGTTTTAAGCAAATCTGATCCCATTGCCAAAATTCTTGACATAGCCTCCAAGGCTGATACTTTCCCTCTCATGCTGATAGTTACTTCACTGGCACATCTCCATCCTCCTTTACAATCAGGGTTTTCTGGCATAAAGTTCCTAGCTCTCCAAGAGCTTTCATTTTAATAAAAGAGTGAGAGTGCATGGAAGGATATGAACAATAAATAAGTAAATAAAAATGAAGGCAACAGTCATTATGACCACATAAACAAAATTTTAAAAAGTGATATGATGCAGAGTAGTAATGTTGGTTGTAGAAAAGCAGATGCCATTACTATTATTTCCTGGGGAAGACTTCTCTCAATCCTCCGATTAGGATGAGTTACTATATGTTCTCCTGACAACAGGACTTCTCCTTTGTGGCACTTATCACAGATGTAAATAAGTAACTTGAAATGTCTGTCTTCTTTACCTCTCTATCCAAAATACCTGACATATAGAAGGTAGTTAATAAACATTCCTTTAAAGGAATGGCTTAAGTTCTCCACTTTCATAAACTAAATCATAAAACCACAGCCTGTGTGATGCAATCAGCTAACCTCTCAGAGCCAAAACCAACAATCATCAAGAGAAACGTAAGAGGTTATCCACGGTTACCCTGCTCTGTGAGCATCAGCAACACCCTCTCTGCCACCTTTGATTTACTACTGCCTATGTCATATTTCCTGTAGTGCTTCATAAGACACACACTTAAGTAACAGCTGGCTTCCATCATCTCTATCTAATCATGTATAAAAATAAAACATCATTTATATTATCACAATCATTTCCATAGCAAATATGAAAATGTCAGTCCTAACTCAAGGACTACAAGGAAAAGTAACAGCCTTGCAGGGGATTTTGTGAGAGGCAGATGTTAGCTACTCAAGTTCCATTTATAAGACTTGTTTTCAAGCAAGTCTATTCTTTCCTGACTTCAATTTCCTCCTTTAAAAAAAAAAAAAAAAAAGGTATTTGGTAGACTCTTTAGATTCTCAAGTTTTCCTTTTTCTTTGATTAGTTATAATATCCATTAGTAAGATGAAACCAAACTCCTTTTTGTCCATTATAAGAGCAACTTCTACTACCAGACTACTTTTGCAAAGATGTGATACGCAAAACATAAAAGTATTACTTCTGTTGGGTAAAGTTCTTCTAAAAGAATTGGGATTCACAAGCTTCATGGAGTGATTATTGTAAAGACAAAATTGGGAACTAATTAAGCTGAGCAAATCTCATTAAAAGGAGGGAAAACCCCCAAGTAACACTAAGAAGTGCCTCTTAAGTACTTAGTTAAATGTCTATGAAACAGAGACAGGAAAGTTCTACCCCAGTATTACTGCAAATATCCCTCTTGTTCTAAATATTTCTTCCATCCCCACCTTACCCCATCAGAGTAGTCTGATCCTTTTGAAATGTAATCCTCTGGAGAAGAAAAGAAACCAACAGTCTAATTAAAGGACCCCTCTGATGTTAAGAAAACAAATATACAAATTTCCTCAAAATGTCCTTCCCCTGGATAGGTGCCCCCTTAGTCATACCGGCTGGAATTTCCTCACAAAATACTCCATTCATAAACAAGCCCCCTCTATGCTATTATCATTGGTATCTATTAATTTTCAAATTGTCCTTACCATGATAAAATTTCTCTTCTGTGTAGCTTTCAGAAATAACCATTCTAGTCAATATCCAATTCATCCTGACACAAAATTTTTTAATTCCTCAGAGAAGTTCTTAAAGAATAAAGATTATCCCAATTATAAGTCAGTAAAAGTAAAGTAATTGGCTATCAAAATAACAAGCAAACTATTGCTTAACACCAATGTGCTATACTAATAAGAACATTTAAAACCAATGTCATTTTTTTAAAATATTAATTTTTTAGTTTTAGGTGGATAGAATATCTTTATTTTTATGTAGTGCTGAGGATCGAACCCAGTGCTTCACATGTGCTTGGTGAGCGCGCTACCACTGAGCTATAACCCCAGCCCTCAATGTCATTTTTTAACTCTATAGATTTAGCAATTTAGATTAGTCTTAAAATACATGTATTCTTTACCACAACCTTAAAATGCACAAATAGTTAAGAGACCATTTTCTCAAATCTACTCTTCCTTATAAGGTGATCTTTTTCAGTTCCATGGCCTTAAATGCCACCAATACTCTAATCACACCCAAACTTAAATCCCCAATCACAACCTTTCCTCTGAGCTCTGGATTTACTCAACATTTTTGCTTGGGTGTCTATTGGGCATTTAAAACTTAGCATGCATGCAAGAAACTGCTTTTCAACCCTCAATCTCTCTTATAGAAGTCTTCCATCTCAGGAAACATCACTGCCATTCACACATTACTAAGACCAAAACCATAGAATCTAAATTCTGATACATGCTACAACATGCATAAACTTTGAAAATACTTTGCCAAATAAGCCAGACACAAAAGGACAAACATTGTATAATTCCAATTACATAGGTACCTAGAATAGTCAAATTCACAGGAAAAGAAAGTAGATTGATGGAATTGATTGTCTAACAAATACTGAGTTTCAATTTGTGATGATAAAAAGGTTCTAGGGAAGGTTAGTGGTGATTATTGCACAACCATATAAATATACTTAATGCCAATGAATTATACATTTAAAAATGGTGCTGCGTGTGATGGCACATGCCTGTAATTCCAGTGGTTCTGGAGGCTGAGGCAGAAGGATCCGAGTTTAAGACCAGCCTCAGCAACTTAGTGAGACCCTAAGTGATTTAGTGAGACTCTGCCTCAAAATAAAAAGGGGTGAGGATGTAGCTCAGTGGTAAATTGCCCATGGGTTAAATCTCCAGTACTCAAATAAATAATAAAAATGGCTAAAATGGTCAACTTTACATAACACATATTTTATTATATAAAACAAAAAAATAGGAAACTCTTTCCTTCACCAACCACACCCAATTCATCAACAAGTTCTAGTTCTATTTTCAAAATGATTTTGGAACTTAAGAACTTATCACTACCTCTACCATCACAGTCAAAGTTATCAACATTAACCTAGATTCATTCCTGCATAGCCACTATCTAGTCTCCCTGTTTCCATTCTAACATCCTTCCAGTCTATTCACTATATCCTGGCCAGAACCTTTTAAGGAGTATATCAGACCACTCTGGTCAAAAATTCACTACATCATACTTAGGAAAAAAATCCAAATTTCCACTATGTCTTACAAGGCTCTATATGACATGTACTTCTCCCTTTATCTATCCTCCAAAAATCCAAGTTGGCCCCACTTTAGGAATTTTTCTCTTCCTGTCATCCAATTTCTTAGTCCATTCAGATCTCTGCTCAAATGTTATGTCTTCAGAGATGCCATCTTGGACAATCCTATCAAAAAGAGCCTCTCTCATCACTTTCCATTTCCTTACACTACCTTATTCTTTTTCATAATTCTTATTACTACCTAGAAGTATGTTTATAATACCTCTTCCAATAGGCTATAAACTCCTTGAACACAGAAAACTTTGACTTTTACCACTACTTAGGCACCTAGCACACTGAGTAAACTCTTGAACAAATGAACATAATTATCCTTATTGGTAGAAGGGAATATTATTCCCTAGAATTTAATTTCATACAAATAGACTTTATTAGGACATTAAAGGAAAGCATGTTATTTGAAACAAACCAAACAGAAGCCAAGCTTCAATTATCCAAGTTCCTATTTTGCCTTTACAAGCAGAGTCAGACCACAAAAATGGAACAAACCTTTCATAATTCAATTGATGTGGCCCACAATATACCTCTTCTATTACTACAAATTTCACCTTAATTTTTTAAATTAAATAATTAAAATATATTCTTCGGTCAATACAGGTAACTCCCCAGGAAGTTTCTGCTCGGAACTTCCTCCTCTGTTCACTAGTTCCCCACAAAGAGTATGAGAGGGTTCACATTTCCAAGAAAACCACAAACACAAAGCCATCCCTATTTTACCTACAGACTGGTCATTTCAGAAGATGTGCCTGTTTCAAATAACATGCTTTCCTTTAATGTACAAATAAAGTCTATTTGTATGAAATGAAAATCAAGGGAATCACATTCAGTGCTTTTACCAAAAGGATAATGATGTTCATTCATCCAAGAGTTTATTCAGTACTTACTATGTTCTAGGTGCCTTTCTGGATCCTACAAATGTCTATACTATCTAAATACTTAATTGCTCACATATGCTTTTAATTTTTATGTCTCTAACACCATTGCTTAAACCACATTTTGCATTTCTAATTGGCAATGGTATGATATAATAATAGCCATTTCTTAATTTCTATGACAAATCTCTCTCTATCACTAAACAGGTAAATGGAAATTAAGCATTTGTTATTCTGTTGCATACATAAGCACTGAGGCCAATAGACAAAATCATAAACCAATGGAATTGTGCCCATCCAGAATAATTTTCTTTAATGTTCCTTGGCCAAGATGTTCTTCAGCTGCATATAATATTTTCAGTAGCCCAAAAGAAACACGATACAGATATACTATTCTCCCTTAAATAAACTGTATTTTTAATCATTTTTAAAGAAAATGTATATGTGAAGAATAGTATTAAACATATCGGTCATCTTTTTTTAAGCTGCCCCAAAAGCACAAAGGACAAGACTATTTCTTCAATTAATTTTCATTACAAAGAACCCCATCACACTCTAGGTAACATTCTAGTACAAATTTCAGCGTAAAGCTACTCCAGGGTTTGCAGATGCCTTATGCTTCCTGCTGAAACAGACAGTAACCTTATCTCCATGAAGAGGACCTAGACTGCCTTCAAAGACCATCTGAGTACTTTCCTCCCTTAATTCAAGAATGTTACATTGTTTAAGAGCCACAGGTAGTAATCCAACTTGTCATTTATTGCTTAGAAAATCCTAGTTTGTTATATGTCCTGACAGGAATGAAATCATCTTTTAAAGCAACAGTAGGACAGAGTTCTTTCTTCTAGCTTAGCTGAAAAACAGGTGGTTGTACTTTATCACTCACCAAAGCAGAATATGCTGCCTGCTCTCTTTAAGTGGCCATCTAAGATTTTTACAAAAGTACAAAGAAGACTTATGTCCTTTTGGATAACAAGAGAGGAGAGAGACTTTCTGAAGAAGCATCTTAATAATAGCTAAAAGAGCTATTTAAAACTGCAATCCATTTTCTGTAAAATTGGTTGATGTGGTTAATTTGGCAAAGCATTTAAGAGATGAAAGAGGAAGCAGGAACATGGTGAGAAGTTCAAGCTTTTATTATTTTGTCTTATTTCACCAACAATAAATAAAGGCCCTTTAAAAGTGTTTTCCCTTTCATCTGAATGCCCATTGACCCATTTCTGCACAGCAGTGCTGACCCCAGCCCTTTCACACAGTGCAACTGCCAAAAGTGAACTATCACACGTTCCTGACCAGAAAGAAACAGGCTGGAATACAATCCATTGTGTGAAATATTTCACAGCCAAAATTAAAGCTTTAAAATGCCACAACCAAAAACAATACTGTTCTGATTTCAATTTTATTCTCATTGCCTTTAATCTTATCAAAGCTTGTTTTAACTGTAATACTTGCCCGACTCCCTAAATTTCTGGCACATAAAAACAATATTTCAACATCAGTTTTTGGTTTTTGCTCTATGTGTTTTAACTGAAAAACACTGAAGCACAGGATATAAACGCCCTTTTTTAAAAGCTTCTCTAAGCATAATTCTCCCAAGGCAAAAATAACTCCTCGGTAATTTTATAGACATTTGAGAAAATCCAGTAACTCATTTGAACCTTTGGAAAATTCCACCAAAGTGTAATCTGTTTTCAATCACTTAGCAAGAGTTTACTGAGTATGTAACAATGGGCCAGACATTAGTGGCAGATGATTTAAGATGTTGTTCCTGACCACATGGAAGTCAGGGTCACCCTTACGGCATGAGATCAACATTTGAACAAAATAAGGAGAATATGACATTATCTGAAGCCACTAAGGCGGCTTGACAGAGGAACATCTAATGTGAGACCCAAACAATAACAGGATCTGCCAAAGAAGGCAAGGAAGACAGTCAATGCAAAGGAGCAGTATAGGCCTAGTCAAGTTCAGAGCAGAAAATTAGGTAGACCAGTCTTTAAGAACTAAGCTAAGCAATTTGGGCTAAGACCTGTATACAATAAGAACTTTTCTACAAACAATATGAGGAACTGCTTAACTCAAGGTGGAAGAGATTCAATTGGCCAATTACAAAATTATGGAAACTCTCAAGACAGAGATGATAAAATTGTTACCTAAGCTTGTGACAATGGAGAAAAGATATTTCTTAAATAAAAAAAGACCAGCAGTTAGTGACTGATACTTAAAAGTAGAATGGAAGAGATGAAAGATAAGGATGATGTCAAAGTTTCAAGATTCCTGATATTCTTTCCATCAGAGGTGAGGTCTATCATGACCCCTCTCCTTAAATCTGGAAAGGCCTGACTACTTCAACCAAGATTCTAGCCTGACTACCAAGGCTAGGTCACAAAAGGCCAAACAGCATACTCCTTACTTAATGGGACACTAATTCTTGAAGCTCTCAGCCACCGAGTTCAACTACACTGAGGTTGTAAGACTAAGGGGAATCCAAAGTAACATGTAGTGGACATATAATGGCCTTCCAATCAACAATCCTAGCTGAATTCAGACTTCAAATCATCCAAGCCCAGGTATCAAACATATGAGTGAATGGCCTCCAGATAATGCCAGCTCTTCCCCATTTAAATCTTCCCAGCTCCAGTCACCGTAGGACAAGATAAGTCATCTCTTGCTGCCATGTGTAAATTCCTGTCCCATAGAATCTATATGCATAATAAAACTTACATGACTAAGTTCACAGCAGTCTGTTACACATTAATCAATAACTAAAAAGAGGTAATAGTAACATATAAGTGAATTATTAAGGAACACATAAACAAGAGGTTTTGGAGATGAAAATATTATATTGGATACATTTAGATCATTTAAATCTGACATATCTGTAGAACGTCAGATGGAGATGTTAAGTAAACCACTAAAAGAAGGATCCAACTGGGCACAGTGGCTCAAGCCTACAATCCCAGCAGCTTGGGAGGCTAAGGCAGGAGGATCACAAGTTCAAAGCTCAGCCTCAGCAACTTAGCAAGGCTCTAAGAAACTCAGTGATAGCCTGTCTCTAAAAAAAATATTTTTTAAAAGGGCTGGGATATGGCTCAGTGATTAAGCACCCCTGGCTTCAACCCTAGTGAAAAAAAAAAGGATCCGGATTTCTAAAAAGGAAGACGCTAAAGAAGCATTATTATGAGGGAGAAAAAATAAGAAGGTATAGGAATGGAATAATTTGAAAAATTACAGAGGAAACAGAAAGGATCAGAGAAAGGAGAATCAAGAAAAGAATAAAGTTGGGAAAGCAAAGCAAACAAAAATTATCTAAGGTAGCAGCATCTATAGTCAACAGTATTAAATGCAGTAGGATATCAAGAAGAATCAAGAAAGAAAGAGAACAAACATATTTGACAGAATACTGGTAACTACATGTAATGGTTTAGATATTAGGTATCCCCCAAAAGCTCATGTGTGAGACAATTCAAGAAAATAGTGAATTTGAGGGGCTGAGGATATGGCTCAGTGGTGGAGCACTTGCCTAGCATGTGTGGGGTACTGGGTTCGATCTTCAGCACCACAGAAAAATAAATAAATAAATAAACAAAATAAAGGTATTGTGTCCATCTACAACTAAAAACAACTAATTTAAAAATATAGGGAATTTGAATGCCTTTATACATGTAAAGCACACTTATTACCAAGAATTACCTTTAAACTAAAGAATAAAAAGCAAAAAGATAATGATATTCAAGTGTTCCTTCTGGATCTATCCTCTTGACCCAAGTTTCCCTCTACCTTTAAAATAATTATACTTTAAGTACAAAGTGTAGTTTTCCTACAAAATGGATGACCATAATACTGAAACAAAATATTTCTCATAATAAATGCACCTTTTATATATATATAAAATATATATAGCTATAATAAAAACATTAAGAACCAGTTAATTTAGCATAGTGTAATCCCTTTACAGTATTGGTATTAAAGAAAAAATAAGCTCCCAACCTGTGAACTTGAATTAAGTGGATACATCAGAATTTCCCAACTGCAATTGTGAGAAACATAGTATCATCCATATTTAATCCTCATTCACATCATAACTAATACTCCAAATTATAATACTATGTATAGGTTGGCATTTGCAGTACTATAATAGCTAATACAAGCAGCTCTTAATGGCATTATATTCACTATGTGCCAGATACCATGTAAGGACTTCATATGCGTTATATCCTTTAATATTCACAACAACTTTATGAGGTAGATAGAGGCAAAAGTCATGTAGTTTGCAAGAGGCAGAGCCAAAATCATGCCCAGGTCTGCCTCAAACCAAAAACTTAAACTTTTGACAGCTATACACATACAGTAATGAAGTAAATAACAGTGTTGTAAATGGTGATATAAAATATGTTCTTGTCTAAGACTGTTCAGTATTTCAAAACCCAAAACCTAAATCTTGAACTAAAATTTCCTGGTTTGTCCTAATATGATGACAGAACTTCAAAAGCTTAAGATAATCCTAATTATGTTTAAAGAACCACTCCTAATAATTTGTGAGAAAAGCAGTATATCTGGAAAGAATACATGGAAAGACATTATGTGGTCATGGGGGAAAACAAACATTCTGAGACAAACATAAATGGAAAAATAAATAACCAAAGAAACAAACTCTTTGAAGATAATACTGCTTCCTTTTCCGTTTTTAAATCCAATTAAAATTCTACTTAATAATCATTCTAGCAATGTTTTCTAGCAATAATTCTAGAAAACAAGTTTTGCTAAAATAGTCAAGTAAGTAAAATACATGCTGACTTTTATTTCGAAGTTACTTACAAAAGGCATTTATCTAGCTATCAATACTAAAATTTTATTTAGAACTTACTATGGATCAGCCATTGTGCTAAGCATTTCATATACATTATCCCACTTAGATTTTAATCATTTCATTTGCTCAGGGGGGAAAAAAGCATAATTACATTGACACACTAGGGACAACTTAACCAATATTTGGAATTTATATTGTATGTGTGTGTACCTACATACACACACCCTCTTAACATGCTCCATGATCATTACCAACATTTATCAAAAGCCTGCTATGTTTTATCATTGAACTAGGCACTGAGGATTTTTTTTAAAAGGCAAAATATCTAAGGTATCTTGCCCCAAGGGTTCACACCCTTGATTGATGAGAATAGAAGGCAACTGTATTATTTCCATAGGAGAAAGACAAAGAAAGGAAAAGAGTTTTTATTCTTACACAGACTGTTTTAAATGCTTTTAAAGCACTCAAATGGTCCTCTACAGACAGGTCTGGTGGCCAGCTGAGATATCCAGCTTGGTGATGTATTTTGAGTCAAGGACATGTAAGTAGTAACTGGGACTGTGAGAAGAATTACTGGGTAGAGTATAAAATGAGAAGAGGACTAAGCAGAATCATAGAGAATGATTCTTTTAAGAAGCAGGGAAAAAAGTCTGTAGACCATCAGTCAGTCCGTAGACCGTCAATTCATCACAAATGTTCACATCCCACGACACTTCTTAAAAACAAAGTAAAACCAAAGAAAAGTTTGTATTTGCACATTATGAAATCTGCCTATGTACTCTCATCTTTGCAGCAAACATTTGTTTTGCATTACCTAAGTCATAGGCATTGTGCTAGCTTCTGAAAGTAGCCAAGGATGAAAATAACTAAGTTTTTTGTTTGGTTTTGGTTTGAGATGGGGTCTCACTATGATGCTCAAGTTGGCCTCAAACTCCTGGCCTCAAGCAATACTGCCTCCATTTCCTAAGTAGATAGAACTACAGATATACCTCATCATGCACCTGACCTGTTTGGTTTGGAGACAGGGTCTCACTATATTTCCTAGGCTACAACCCGGTTCTTAATCCTAAGAATCTAAACAAAATAGGAGAAATAGGTTAAGAGCACAGGATCTAGGTTTTCACCCAACTATTAACTCTGCCATTTATTTCTTGGGTAAATTACTCAATTTCTATGTGCTTTTACTTACTCATCTTCAATGAAGATCCTAATAGTTATCTATTCCTATCCAGGTGCTATGAAGAGAAAATGAACTAAGAATCATGTCATAAGATTTCATTTAGTCCATGTAAAACACTTATTAACAGTGCTTAAAATAATAAATGCTCAATAAATGTTAGTTATATTATCAGTACAAAAATTACTAAAATGGCTACATGAATGCAATAATAATACAAATAAATAATGTTACTGGATTTCACAAAATGAGAAAAGATCCTCACTCTGGGAGAATTCAGGGAACACTTCACTGAACTGCCCCTCAGGGAAAGGATGGCTCATAAAGTTTCTGTGTGAGCATTAGGAAGCAGCCCACAGATGCACATCAGGAGGGTAGCCTGGATTTCTGTCATCACTCAACCCCCTCGACCAGCACCTTGTGCAGGATATTACCAGCACAGTCATATAGGTAGCAGGCAAAAGACACAAAGCTGAAGAAAGCTGAAGAGAACATTCTAGTAGAAATGTAGAAGACAGACTACAAGGCTCTCAAGAACATGGCATATACAGCCCTAATCCTCATTAGCTGAAGCACAGGAACTAGTTAGAAGAATAGCTGAAGATAAACCCAGAAAAGTTTAGATCCAGGATCTTGAATACTGAAAAAGGCTTTCCACTTTGACTATGAGCAGTGAAATTGTACAATTCCAATACTTAAGAGTGATCTGGGTGGTAAGGATGGTGGATGAGATGGACATTATTACCCTATGTACATTATGATTGCAAGAATGATGTGACTCTGAATGGCGTACAACCAGAGAAATGAAAAGTTGTGCTCCATTTGTGTACAATGAAAAGAGTAATCTGACATTATGTACTAGAAAGATTTGAGAACAGGCAGATAAAAGGTCACTGTAGTGATGTAATAGTTTATGTGTTCTTCAATGGCAAGGACTGTTTATCATTCACTTCTGTATCATCCACACTAACAGAACACTTAGGACAGAGTAGGCACTCAATAATTGTTTGAGATATAAATGAATAAATGAGCCAAAAGAATAACATGAGCCTTAATTAAAGTAGGAATAATTGAAATAGAAAGATAAATACTGGAAAAATATTGCAGATATAGTCAAGGATTTTTACTGGCCGATGAAATGTGGCAAGGACAGGGAAGACTCAATAAAGGCTGTAAAACTGGTAAATACTACATGGACTGCATTAAAGGAATCTGTGAGAATCAAATATAATTACATTCATGGAAATGCTCTACGAAAAAAAAAGAGAATGCTTTTCTCTGGAATAAAAGGTACTCATTTTGGGCAGATTTACTACTACATTTGACCTTGAATATACATCATCATTTTAAGACATTTGTCTTCCTTTTATCTTTGCTGGCTTATAAAACTTTAAGGGATGTAATGTGTCTACACTGTTATGAAAAAAACAAAAAAACCTAGATCCATGGTTCTCAAACTTTAGCATCAAATCAGCTAAAAGGCTGGTTAAAACATGATTGCAGAGCTCCACTGCCAGGATTTCTGATTCTGAAGGTCTGGGGTAGGGCTATAAAATGTGTATGTCTACCAAATTCCCAAAAGTACTAATACTACTAGTCAGAGTGCCATATAATGAAAATGACCATCCTAAACTAAGAGAAATTATTAAGAAAAACATTTTTATTAATTGTAATTGGCATCCTCAGAGAGATTCAAGAGAATGGTATGACTATCTTTTTTGAGAGGAAGCAAGTAGAAAAGAAATAGTTCTGAAAAACTGGAAAAAATTAAATTTCTGAATTAAAATTTTTCAGAAGGGGTAAATAACAATATATCACTATGAAATATAGTCTTAGACATCTTTCTAAACACATGGCAAAAGACAAAGGAATAGAGAATATAAGAGAAAAATTAACAAGCATAAGGGGTCAATATATACCTAATAGGTTTCTGGAGAAAAAACAAACATCACAAAAAGCAATCGATGAATAGAAAAAGTTTTCCTAAGCTGAAAAAGACTCAAGCCTTGATACTTCATTGCCAATTTTTGAGCAGATAAAAACTTTTAAAATCAACAACTACAGACATATTTGTGACAATTTTTAAACTTAAAAGTCATAAAGAAAAACTTACGAGCTTTGAGTTAAAAAAAAGAAAAGAAAAAAAACACATCATTACAAAGGAATAGGAATCCAACTAGCATCAGACACTATTAACATGCTAGAAGAAATGATTTTCAAAGTCAAGAGAGAAAATCACTTTGAACCCAGAATTCTACATTTGGTTAAACTATCAAATATGAAGGCAAAATAAACACATCTTTAGAACTAAGAAATTTAACTTCCTATATCTATTAGTTTCCTACTTTTTTCATAAGAAATTATTGCACAAGTTCAAGTGGATTTCAGTGAGCTAAGATTAAAATGCTGGCAGAATTATATACCTTTCAAAGGCTAAAACAATCTATTTCCTAGCCTTTCCTAGTTCCTAGAGGGTACTGATATTCCTGGACCAGGGATCTCCTTCCATCTTCAAAGTCAGCAGTAGTGGAATGAGTCTTTCTCACATGGAATTCCTCTGACTTTGACTCTCTTTCATTTATAAAGACCCCTTTGTGATTACATTGATCCTACCTAAACAATCTAGGATAATCTTCTCATCTCAAGACCTTTAACTTAATCATACCAGCAAGCCTCTTTTGCCATGCAAGGTAATTTATTCACAGGCTCCAGAAATTAGGATGTGGACATCTCTGGTTGGCCATTATTCTGTCCACCAAAGCACAGAAGGACTCAAGGATGTCCTTCAGAAAAACAAAAATGAAATTCAAGAAAGAAGACAACATCAGATATAAGAAAGTAAGTCCAGCAGAAAAAGAAGAAAGTTGTAAGGCAATTTAAAAAGAAAAATTTCGATCTTGACACTAGAGTATAACTTCTCATTAGAGGAGCACAACTTTAGAAAAATGTAATTATATTTTCTTTTCTAAAAAAGCCAATTATACTACTTGGTTCCACAGTGAATAAAATTTATATGACCAAAATATTATACGTGCTGTTCATTATTTTCCAAATTTCAGAAATAACTGAGTCAAACATCAGAAAACACAAATATCTACATGCCTACCTCTGGGTTCTAGCAGATAATGGATTCCCTACATCAATATCATACTTGTGTAGATAACACACATTATTTTTCCACATATGCTACCTATTGGGAACTGAAATTACATAGTAACAGTAGAAAGTAAGTTAGAAACACAGTCACAGCTAAACATATCAAATAATTCGTGCCTATATTTCATAGGGTATAAAGGAGAAAATGAAATCAATTCTGAAATATGTATGTAATTTTATTACTACTTGGTCATTTATGGACTTATATAATACATTCAATGTTAATTTTTATTTTTATTTAAGTATCTTTAAAAAACACCCCAAATTAATAGAAGTATAAAAAAAGAGTACCTCCATAGACTATAGAAAAATAAAAAATGAAGTAAACAGTTAGTTAGGACTCCACAGGTACAATTTAAACTATACATACCTTTTGACCTAGTAGTTTTATTTCAAGGAATCTATCCCACAAAATATTCCTTCTCTGGGGCTGGGGCTCAGTGATAGAGCACTTGCCTAGCATATGTGACACACTGGGTTCTATCCTCAGCACCACATAAAAATAAATAAATAAAATAAAGGTATTGTGTCCATGTACAAATAAAATAAAATGTTTTTTAAAAATCCCTTCTGTGTAAGAATGCTATATAAGAATTCCACTATAATATCATTAGAATAAGTGAGGGAGGACAGACCTAAATATTTCATCAAAAGTTGATCAGTTAAATATGTCAGAGTCAAGCATTAATGCAGCAGCCATTAAAAATATCACAGACATACATTAACATATACACATGTATTTTTTTAATTTTTATGTGGAAAGAGGAAGAGCTAAAAGGATATACATACAGTTAATTCTTAGGTATAAAGGAGGGAGTGTATGATCCTTCAGTTTTACGTTACATATGTATTCTATTTGAATTTTGTTTCAATGGGTATAAACTACTTTTAGAGTATCTTTTACCTTAAAAAACAATTGAATTACTAACACTTAAAAATTGAACTCAAATAATCCTTCTGTAGATTGTAAATTGTGAAAACTAGTTTAAGATATGATTTGTAAAAATGTGAAAACCTTTTCTGGAATACATAGCAAACAATATATGGTCAACACTTAAATGCTATTTAAGTGTTATTATTAAATGCAATCAGTATTAATGGCAGCATTTTTAGTTCCTTAAAGACATGAAACTATATAAAGTGAAACTATATATATTTATTAAAATGTTTATTTTAATAAATTAATATTTTTATTAATACCTACCGAATCATTTGCTGCTAATGCAAGTGCAAGGTTCACTGAAAGAAACAAAAAGTAATTCAATTAGTAACTTTACTTCTATTAAAATTCATTGTGCCTTTAATATTTTGAGTGTAATAACCAAAGTATAGAAATTTTTAATATATCTCTCTTACTTGCAAAGAAAAAAAACACGGAGAGAATGTGGAAAGTAAAAACAGAAAAAAAAAGAAAGCAATTTAGCAACAACATAATTTAGCAATAGATACTTGTCCCAAAATTAATATTTTAAATAGTTTATTTATAAGCTGTTACAATTTTGTTCAAATAATCCACTCGACTTTTTTATTTTAAAACATAATTCAATTATTTTCAAAAGTATATTTTGTAGAAAATTTACCTATCATTTGGTAAATAAAAATGGATATGATCCTATGTCTTTTAGAAATAAATGTTGATGTTGTAGGAGTCCCAAGTATCTCAATTCATAAATACACAAGTATACAAAAGGCTGGGCAACTGTGCACAGCCGGAAGGGAAGAAGGTAAAAGAAGAGGATAAAATGTGTTTCCCAAAATGCTTATGCCAGTAAATCCAAGAGACATAAAGTAGGAAAGTAGTGATCCCAAAGCCATCTTTAGTCCAGCAATGGAAGCATGCTACATCTAAGAAGAAAGGTCATCAATAACAAGTTCCAAGACTGATAAATAAACCCTCATACTAGAATAACATTTCCTTACAGAACAATACTATAAATTGTATCAGGGTGTTTCCTTTAAAGTAGTTACACTGGGCACAGTGGAACATGCTGTAATACTAGTGGCTCAGGAGGCTGAGGCAAGAGGATGGCAAATTTGAGGACAGCCTCAGCAACTTAGCAAGGCCCTACATAACTTACCAAGATCTTGTCTCAAAATTAAAAATAAAAAAGACTGGGGATGTAGCTCAGTGGTAACATGCTCCTTGGTTTGCTCCCCAGTACCAAAATATAATAATAATAATGTAGTGGTTAAGAGCATAAATTTTAAGGCAGACCTGATGCAAATCCTAGCTCTAGCACCTTCTATCGTATAACCCTGAGTACATTATTTTACCTATAAATCGGCTTCCTTTTCTGTAAAAATAATTCCTACTTTATAATTGTTGTGAGGACTAAATGAAATACTAAATTTAAAGTGCTTAGCCTGAGGCAGGAGGATCACGAGTTCAAAGCCAGCCTCAGCAATTTAGTGAGGCCTTAAGCAACTTAGACCCTGTTTCAAAGTAAAAAATAAAAAGGCTGGAGATGTAGCTCAGTGGTTAAGTGGCCCTGGGTTCAATCCCCAGTACCATAAATAAATAAACAAATAAATGAAGTGCATAGGGTATGGAACTTGATAAATATCTCTAGCATATCTTGAAAATATCTCTAGCATACATATTCAAATGGTAAGTATTTTTAAATAGTATGAAGAAGGAACAAATACATCAAGGGAAAGAAATATAATATCAACAGGGTTACATAGAAATAACCTATTTCTAAGGCTGACAGAACTGTCATGAAAAAGTATAGACTAACTGTTTGGAATACATGGTAAAATGTTAAGGGGGAAAAGTAAGTAAGAGACTTTTACTGAAGCACCTACTATGTGTCACACATTATACACTTTCTCATATATTTTCCTATTTAAAACTGTCACATTCCATGACATAGATCATCTTCCAACTAAAAACAATGAACAATCTGTTTTAAACAAGCACTAGCCTACAAGCCCAAAAAAATGACACTGCACACAAAGCATTTACAAGTGTAATCATGAAAACACTTCCCATCTTTATCCCGCCTATGTAATCACAGTGTGCAAAAGAATTCACACTACTGAAAACAGGTTAATGTATTCCAGGTTTTCCAAAACAAAAGGAGACAAATTCTAAGAACCAAAGAGTAAGAGCTTCTAAATTTTAAAAGCAAATCATCAAATGAGTTATAGGCCTTTAAGGAAAAAAGCAAAAATGTGTAGGTATAGCATAAATTTATTAAGAACAAATTACTAATCATTTTTAATAATAGTACAGTATCTAACAAATAGTAATGGATAATAATCTCACAACATTTGATAAACCTTAATTTCTTTAAAACATTTGACAAACTCTTCCACAATTCCCTTCAGATCAAAATGGAAAAAATAAAGCTAATAATGCTCTATAGCTGAATTTGTTGCTGGTTGTACAACTATAAAACTGTTATACCAAGAAAGTACAAAATAGGACTTCAAGTTAACACAGAAGACCTCTAATGAAATTCACAGAATTCTGGACCCGGTCTTTCTTTCAAAAGGGGTTCAACAGAACTACAAAACTTTAATGTAAATACATGCTTTATAACTTATAGGTTAATAGTATGAAAAGAGCACAAAATTTTTTAAGAATTTTGTCAGTAGAGAACTAGGTCAAAAACTTTCAAATGAAATAAAATAATCATTTTTTAGGGCTGGGATTGTGGTAGAGTGCTTGCCTTGCATGCATGAGGCACTGGGTTCGATCCTCAGCACCACATAAAAATAAATAAATAAAGATATTGTGTCCATCTACAACTAAAAAAATATTTTAAAAAAAAAGATAATCATTTTTTAAAAATCAACTGCAAGAAAAGATTGGGTAAGGCCTGAATTAGCAGGCATTCCTATTGAACTCACTGAAAATTCAATATGAGGTAATTATAAGACATAAATACTTTATGATTCCAAGTTAATAAATTATAAGGGTCTAATACAAGTCAAAGTACAAACTTAGTTATAAGTTCTGCAGACCTGATGTACAACAGGTGATTATAGTTAATATTAATGTGTACCTGAAATTCACTAAGATAGTAATCTTCAGTATTCTCACCACACACAAAAGATTAACTAGGGGGCGGTAACTGATGTGTTAATTAGCTTGATTGTGGATATAGTTTCACAATATGAACATATATCAAAACACCAAATTCTGTACCTTGAATATACACAAAATTTATTTGTTGATACACCTCAATAAAGCTGAAAAAAATTCAAGTTACTGCTAGTGAGAATTGGGAAAAGCTTCCCTTTTATATTATTACACTAAAATAACTATATTTTAATAAATGAAAGATTTCTTTTGAAATTTTTTTGAATTATTAGTCTTGACTACTAATTAACTCTTTTATTTCTTTTTTCTTCACAGTGCTGCGAATCAAGCTACATACATGCTAGACAAACTACATCCACAGCCAAATTCTGGTTTTGGTGGCACTTCTTTCATGGGTTCTGAAAACAGGATTTTAGTGAGAAATTTACAATCAATAAAAAGACCACGAAAATATCTCTTTGTTCATAGCATATTAATATAAAAGATATAAAGGATAGATAACACGTGAAATAATTAAAGCAGTGTTAAATCTTTTCCAGCATTTTCAAATATTAGGTCAACGTTGACCTTATATATGGTGAAAATTATATTATGGTTACATGAAAAAAAGTCACAAAAACAAGCAATCTCATTGCAAATATGCAGCTATATGTTCATTAATACAGGAAAAGAGCATACATATTTTAGCATTAAAGTTACTAGTGTTTTAAAAATAGTAACCAACTACTGAGCACTTACTATGATGGAGTCACTAGTCTAACTGGTTAGCTTGTTTAATTTGCAAAACCATCCTATGAAGGAAGTTATTGTCCTCATTTCATAGTTAAGTGAAGATCTGCTAGGTAACCTACTCATTTTCTCCTCAGTTATGGAACAAACAACCTGGTTCTATATTTAGTTCTGTCTAACACCAAATCTAAGCTCCACCAATATCACCTCCGGATATTACAAAATCAATTGTTGGAAAACTCACAAATTTTAAATTAAAGAATAATTTTAATAATGTGCATTTGCAGCTGGCGTGAATTCTTATCCAGGATCAGAATGAATATTCTGTGATACCTGCTGTAGTAGATTTTCCAACTCCACCCTTCCCAGAAGCCACAACTATAACTTGTTTAACACCTTCTATCGGTTTCTGTTTTGGAAGTCCTCGCGACATGATTTGTGTTCTTCTTTGTTTTAGGATCTCACTGTCAGCGCCAGATAACTTCAAGAAAAAAAAGAAAAGAAAGCGTTTTAAATAAGCCATCTCCACTATCACGCTGTAAAAGTAAAAACAAGGCGGGTTTTGCAATTAAGAGGGCTTTATTTTCTAATTCTGTTTCTCTCCATTAGTTCTGCACATAATGGTATTCACCTACTGTTACAGATAACAATTGTAAAGTTACATTGTTTAAATTGAAATGTTTCTGCTTGGATATGCTTTTTAAGATGGAAATAAATTGCCTCTTTACGGAGTTATGTCCTCCTCGTGTTTTCCTTCTCTTTAACCTATTTACTAAATAACCCAAAACCAAGAAAGCAATGGGCCACACACATCCATGTTCTAACCATCTGTTTCATGCTCCACGTCTCAGGCTGGTCCTACTGAGGGCCTGCCTGAAAGGCGGGCAAGCCCAGCCAAACGAAGTTGAACTGAGCCTGCAACTGGAAGGGGCCCAAGAGGGACTGAGTGGAGTCCCTGGCAAGAGGGAATGCCCCGGCCCCTGGCACAGTCGTCCCGCCCGCCTCCCCCAGCTCTGCAGCACCACGGACCTGGCGCCGACACACCAATGATCCGCTCCCCGCAAGCGGGGCAAGGACCCTGCCACCACCTCGGAGCAACACCCCACCACAGAGCAACAGACGCTGCCATGTCCCCATAACGCGGAACGCGGCCCTGAGCCCTGCTGGGAAACCGTCGCAGCGGACGCAGAGTAATGACGTCACGTGGCAACCGCTGCTCTCTCTCCCTAGCGACCAGTCTTCAGGTTTCTTCAGCCAGGGAAATCAATTTGTTCTGGTCCTGTTTGTAGCAGGCTACAAGCATTTTGTAGAATTTTACCAAATGTTTGCGAAGCATTTTCACATGACATCTCCTTTTATCCTTACAGGAGTCCCAGAGAAAGCAGAAGACCACTCGGATCCTGTTTTTATTAGTAACAAAACAGAGACTTCGTTTAAGAAGATATGACCCGATTTAAAACAAATTCGAAATGACAAAACTTGAAAATTACTTCAGGTTTTCTTATTGCATAGTACTGTATGTGGTCACTTAAACACCGCCACAGTGAAAGGTCTTACCTTTTTAAAAATTTTTTTCTGCTCCATCTATAATAACAGTCTGTTTTATGCTCTTCGCTGCTTGTGTTGCTGACAGCTCCCCGAAAGAGAGGTCCAGTACTTTACTCGATTCGAAAAATTTAAATAAATCAGAAAACGGGTCCCGGTGAGGCAAGTTTCGCTCAAAAGCAACTTAAGGACTGAGGGTGTAGCTCAGCGGTAAGTCGCTTGCCTAGCCTGGGGTGGCGGGTCCTGGACTCAATCCTCAGTACCTTGTGATGTGGGGAAAGCGTAAATAAGACAGAGCTTGAGAGGAGAGGTGATATTTATCCTGAAGGAAAAAAGGAGAACAAGCTTGAGGAAAGAGGTGGAATTTATTCTGGAGGAAGAAATGATAAGAAAGTGAGAGAAATAACTTTAGGAGCCAGAGCTCTAGGACCGATTCAGGAAACCAGGCCCAACAAGTGGATGGCTGGGGTGTGGTACACTTTACCCTCAATCTCTGTAATATTTTCTAGGATAGATTTTCATTTCATTCATATGCTTCTAATTTGTAGATCAAAGACACAAGTTCATCTTAATTTAATCTGATTTTTAATTTAATTATCTTTAATACAGGTATAACAACCTGAATTATTATAAGGATTAAGTGAAAGATATTGTAAGGGGACAAATAGATGAGGATAGTAGGAATACAAGGGTAAGATAATAATTCTATAAAATGAGCCCACTGTACTGACTCCCCACATGCTTTCTCTACCAAAAAGCAATCTGCCTGCAGCCCCACCTGATCTGGGAGAACAGGAAATGTCACATTCCTCAACAAACAGGCAGAAGGCAGAAAGCCTGGCAGTCAGTGTAGACAATGAATGAGGGAGGTCGAGAGAGAATGACGTTATCTCTGGGCTGCTAACAGCTAACAGGCAGGATCACACTTCCCAGCTCAATAGGTTGCTAACAGCTCCAGGGAATTGCATTTACCAACACAAGGGATTACCCCCTGTGCTGCTCCTTCCTGCCCTTAAGCATTTACAGAGAAGAAAGAGAAGGTGGGAAATTCTGGGAGGTCTTTAAAAGAGCAAGACATATCTACTCCTGAGGGCACCCAGTTCTGGCCCCTTTCTCTCCGAAGAAGTCTACATCTACCTCTGTCCCTGTCTTAAATAAAACTTGCTTTCTACTCTTGCCTCCACATTTCTTGGGTGTTAATCTTCAACAATGGGGAGACAAAGACTCCTTCCTGATCTCTAACACCGCTATCAGTATTAGCAGCAAAGTACATTCCACTTAGTAAACTCAGAAAAACATTCAGTTCCTTGATTTTTCTCCCCTAATCTCACAAAATTACTGTTTCATCCAACTTTATTTTACACTAGGTTTGACACTTCTAACTTGCTTTATATTACTTATTATCATTTATGACATTTTCTCAACTAATTCTATTATTTTTTAGATTTTTTTCTGCTTAATTTGAATAAATTGTGAGCCAAAATTACAGTGATGAGGGGAACAACTATCAGAATAATCCATTCACTAAACAGGAAATGCCAGATATTTGTTTCTCTCCTTGTGAGACTTTTTCTTAAGATTCATTCATTCAACAGATACTTATTAAACAACTACTACATTTCAAGCATTCTAATTGTCTTAGAGTAGTCAGTATTGAACCAGACATAATCCCTCCACTCAAAGTCTTTATAGTCCAGAGCAGGAGAACTGATAATTAAAAAGCAATTACAGTATGCTGTGATAGTTGAGGAGAAAAGCGCTAAGTGCTATACGAGTACCAAGAAGAGGCACCCTATTCAATCAGGAAAGCCTTTTAAATAGGGTAGCCTGAGTGTAGGTAATGTGTAGGAGTTAGCTGGGAGAAACCTTATTGTGCAGAGAGAAGAAATAAACTGTTACCCCATAAGTATGTATAATTACTGTGTTAATTAAAAGTAAAATTAAGGACAAAATAACAAGCAAGTACTGCAAATAATATGTACAGTTTGAGGATAAGTTGACTAAAAAGATGTAGAGAGAGGTTGCTAAAGATAGAGGTTGCAGGCTGGAGTGTAGCTCAATGGTAAAGCTCTTGCCTAACATGCCCCAGGCAGATTGGCCAAATCATGAAAGGTTTTATAAAGGGATTTAGACTGAGGGAAACATCACAGATAAATTTTAAACAGAAATGAAACATGATCAGATTTGTGTTTTAGAAATGTCATACTTACTAGGCTTAAAAGAAAATGGATTGGAGAGGCCAGATCAGAGGCAAGAAGACATGCAGTTATTATGGTAATTCAAAGGAGATTTGGGGGCTTGAATTAACATCTCTAAATTTCACTGATCATTAATAAAATAGATAATATCTACTTGTAGGGTTGTAGTGTTTGTCCAGTTTAAGATAATGCATGTAGAATGTCTATCACATAGTGCACATAGTAAATGTTTACTGTTAACAATTGCTTATGATACTAGCCATGTAGAAGTTTATGACACGGGCAAGCAGAATGGATTGACATTCCCTGAGAGAAAACATACAGGGAGGAACAAGTGACTGATTTTTCTGTAATAAATGAATCAATAATTTGGTTTACTGATCAGCCTATTAAAATTTCAAAAGAGTAATAAGAGGCCCATTGTTTCTTCTCCAAAAGCCACTCTCACACACTTACTCAAGGTCCCCACTCAAAAGGATATTTTCCCTCAGCGCCTAAGATTTACTCATTTGACCCCATCCCCATGATCATTAATTTGATTAAAGATTGATGCACAATGAAAAATTGGACCAATCAAATTCTTTCTGCAGAGAACTTAAACAATAAAAATTTAAAATGTTAATTTAATTTGCATTTGACCTGGTAAGACTGAAATGACTATTTTCTGCTATGTGCACAGACAAGGAAAAAAGGCCACTGCTAATAAGAAGAAAGTAGATGACAAGAGGTCAAGTGTCCACAAAGGAAGGGAAAAAGAACTGCACTGGTTCCTAACAGTTTTCTAGCCCTTGGTCGTAGTCAGTCCATAGTAGGATGCAGCTGCACTTTTAGATCCATGAGATATACTCTTCCATCAGATAAATTCCCTTGCTGTCTTAGTGGGGTTTTGTGCATTTGGAACTATGATGACACATATTTTTAAATATCTATAGAGAAGTGTTTCCCTATCATTCTTTGTATCTCACATAACCCTTCCCCGTTTAGACAGATTATGTAGCATCACTTTCTGACACAGCAAAATATCAGGGAAAAGAGATTGTTTTCTTGCCTTTGGATTTTGAAAGTTGGGACCCTTTAGAAGAATGGGGACAGATTTAGCAAAGACAATAAACTTGGAAGACCTGTAATGATACAATAATGTGATTTCTTGCCTTAGGATTATGTTTGACTGCAAGTAGCAGAAAAATGTGTAATTGTCTTAAACAAATAGGGGTACAAATAGTCTCATATGAAAAGTTTAGAGGTAGACTCTACAGATCTGATGCAATGGGTCCATGGTTGTCATCAGATCCCAAATTAATTCTTTTTATTCCATCATCTTGGTATCCTCAATTTTGTTCCCTCAGTCATAAGGTGGTTGCTGTTCCTAGAGGCATCAAGACTATGTTCCATATAAGAAAAGTAAGGACAGGGCTGGGATTGTGGCTCAGTGATAGAGTGCTTGACTAGCATGTGTGAGGCACTGGGTTCGATACTCAGCACCACATGAAAATAAATAAAATAAAGATTAAAAAAAGGTCTACCTCTTTTAAAAAAATAAGAATAGTAAAGAAAAAGGTAAAGAGTTTTCCACAGTGAGTCTCTGCCTCTATTTGGGAAGGAAGTCACATATGTGTGTATGCACACATGTGTGTGCACACACTCCCCGAAATGGCTAGAACCAGGTCAAATGACCTCTCTTAGAAGCTAGAGAAGCTGAGAAATAAAGCATCAAAATATTTCTAACCTATAGAATAGAGGAAAGCAGTGGGGGCATAGAAATGGGCATTGAGCAAGATAAATAAGTATCTGTCCTAGTCAGACTATATGAAACTATGGGGAGTGGAGAGAAGAAAAGCAAGAACTTAGATAACCTTGCCAACCCCCTCAACCCTTGCCACCTTCAACTATAGAGGTTAGAAATCCATATACTCACTTCCCCAGTCTCACATGCTAACTCTAAACATATTCTGACCTTGTATAACATAGTTCTAGACAATGTGATATGCGGAAAATGTTCTGGGGATGTGGGGTTTCTGAGAAAGATTCTGCTTTTCAGGCAGAGTAGAACCTAGTTGGTGACACCTGAATATGTAGCAATCATTTTGTGAACATGAAAAGCACAGTTGTGATAAACACAATGACCAAACTCAGTAGTTAAAGATAACATAATGGAAGTGTGGTAGAAAAATGAATTCTTGGTGGTATGGGGAAGTTGCTATACTAGTCTTCTATTTATTATACTTCCAGACCTCTTATTATGTAAGATAACCAATTATTTAAACTTCTATTAGTTAGCAGTTCTGTCACTTGAACTAAAATAATCTGTGCCTGTTACAGCTCCTAAGAAGAAAGCCCATACACTTTGACTGCCTCTCCCAAAGATTAATCCCTAGTGGGGAAGGAGGACAACAGAATTCCAAATGAGTGTGGAGGATGAGAACAACAGAATCAAGTGGAACTCGGTGCAGTGGCAGGACCCCATTATACAAATGTTTAAGTGTTGTTTAAACAGACAGGCCTGAGTGAGCCAAGGAATGGTTGAGAAAATTCTGATCCTGAAGCGGCTTCACAGTCCAGAATGAGGGAACACTTGGCAACAATCTGCATGGTTAGGTAGGTGGCATCTCCATGGATGCCAGTATGAATAGAAGACCTTGAGGATTAAATTCGCTGCACCATGTGGACATCTGGATACTGCACAAGCTCCCTGTAACTTAGCTACAACCCTAGCGGAATCTATGTTGAACAAGATTAAATCTCCACACCTCAGCAAAAATTTATAAAGAAATAAATATTGATCAAAACAAAGAGGATGCTTTTGGAAGTCTCCCAACTATATCTAGGGGAGATCATGTGTTGTCTTCCATATTTGTACCTGCTAGTTTGCCCCTCCCTTCTCCAAAAAACAGATCCTTCTTAAATGACTGAGGACTCACTGAAAATTCAGATTCCCACACAGAAGAAGAGCTTACTGCATTCTCTGTCAGTAGAACTAGATGCCCTCAATGTCAGCCTGAACGTGCTCTTCACTCCCTTGCCCAACTCACCAGGGACAAATACAGTTAGCAGAGTCTGTTTTGAATGTACTGAATAAAGCTCAGAATATAGTGCCCTTTCCTTCACTTTAAGGTTACTGTCTATAACTAAACCTCTATCCTATCCAAGTACTTATCAAAAACTAAACTCCATCCCATCTCTAGGACTTGTCTAAATGATAATACTATTAATTTACCCTATTGTGCCTGGCCCATTTATTTCCAAATCTCTCTGCTCATGTCTCCAAGTATGAAACTGTCTCTTCTCTACATCTAATATAAATTTTCAGGCTAAAATAAAGAATAATTCTATTTAAGTGAATAGCTTCCAATTAGCCAGTACCTCTGTAGAAAAATCTAGCCTAGGAATTTGTGGAGTTTCCTATATCAGAGACTTTTTTTGGCCTTTTCATACATTAGCTCCCTTAAACTAGCCTTATCAAAGAAGTGCCCCATTCTTTTTCTTTTTTTTTTTGGGGGGGGGGGGTTACTGAGGATTGAGCCCAGGGGCAGTCAACCACAGAGCCACATCTCCAGTCCATTTTTAAAAAATATTTTATTAGAGAGAAATTCTCACTGAGTTATTTAGTGCCTCACTAAATTGCTCAGCCTGGCTTTGAACTCGCGATCCTCCTGCCTCAATCTCCCCAGCCACTGGGATTATAGGCATGCACCACTGTACCCAGCCTCATTATTAAAATTAAAAATGGCTGGGCGCAGTGGTAAACTCCTGTAATCCCAGCAGCTGGGGAGATTGAGGCAGGAGGATGGCTGAGTTCAAAGCCAACCTCAGCAAAAGTGAGAGCAGTAAGCAACTCAGTGAGACCCTGTCTCTAAATAAAATACAAAATAGAGCTGGGGATGTGGCTCAGTGGTCCAGTGCCCCTTAGTTCAATGCCCAGTACCCAAAAATAAAATAAAATGAAAATAAAAATGTATATATCATACTGGACAGACTTCTGAGAGTATGTCTTCAAATGACTTTAAAAAGCCACTTCCAGAATTTGACAGGATGGGTTTATAAATGCCACTATCCACAGCTGGATGAATTATAGGTGATTTGACATTTGAATTTATAATTTATAAGCTTGAGCTGAACTCTTAGACAAAGGTCACAACCTTGGTTGTATCTGAATATCATTGCACGTAGCTTATTTAAAGCTTCAAAGATCTTATCCTGAAATAGAAGCCTCATGATCTGAATTTGGAAAAAGCATTTGTCACCCAGGGAAAATACTTGCTACACTCAGGATCTTACATTTCCATGTTTTTGCTTTTTTATTTCATTTTCTCTGGTAGTAAATATGTGTATTTTTTTTCAACCAAGCCCTTCCTACT
Organism: Xerus rutilus; assembly: GCA_028644305.1. Taxonomy (NCBI): domain Eukaryota; kingdom Metazoa; phylum Chordata; class Mammalia; order Rodentia; family Sciuridae; genus Xerus; species Xerus rutilus. Next base: position 60,459,118 of record CM053401.1, read on the forward strand.
CTTCCAATCTGTCTTAGAGTTTAGAGGGCATACATTTCTACAAGAGTTTGCTAAAACATGTCTTCATTGTGTATTCAGAAGAGAATTTTCCTGTTTATACTTTAGAGGACATACCAAAGACGATGACAAAGCAGAGCCCCATCAAGATACCAAATCTTCAGTTCAGCTAATGTAAAGTTCTATTTTCTGCCTGGAGAAAGATGATGTAGTTCTTGTGTTTTACACTGTTGCCAGACTGCGAGGATGTCCTCTATAATCATGTGACTTGGAGGACATATTAGTGTACTTGGTGTTCTGATACCAAATCTTATTGATTCATTTATTAACCTTCCCTATGTAGGATATATTAACCATATGTAAAGATATTATACATTATATGTATAAATAAGGCAGATCCAAAATTGTTCTAACTCATTTATGTAAGTGAGAAGAACATAAGTCCTATAACCTCTAGATATGCATCATGAACCTCTGGATAAATATAAATGTCCACTCATCCAATCATTCCAGATGTCAGAGGTGGGATGACAGTGACCGAAGTTCACATTCCAGGCAGCAAGTGGAACGGTACCTAAGTTCATCTTTTGACTTCATTTTGTAAAGCTCTTTTGATAATAATTCAGTCATTTTATAATGTTATCAAACCCCTAAAATAATACTTGAGTATCAGGCACTACAGAATAGGGACATGGAGGTAATGAATTGAAGAATCTCTTTGCTTCCTAAACCAAGTTACTTTTTTTCATAGTGTATTAGCTTTGCATCACTACAACCAAAATACCCAACAAGACCAATATAGAGGAGGAAAAGTTTATTTTGACTTACACCTCACATGCCACCCAGTTAGTCTATTCAAAGTAGGATGGACCAAACACACAGTTCCCATAATTTAATCATTCACCTCCCGCCTTATCACAGGAGATTTTGGGGGTCACCAAACTGTAACATTTTGCCCCTGATCTCAAAAGCTCATTTCCATCTCACAATGCAAAATTAATTTAGTTTATTTCAAAGAGTCCCTATAGTCTTAACAGTTTCATTGTTGCCCAAAAGCTCAAGTTCAGTTTCATTTTAAGCTCAAGGCAAACTCTTGATAGTGAGCCCCAGTCAAAATAAAAAGCAAGTTATATACATCCAATATACAATGGCACAGAGCAACCATTCCCATTCCCAAAGGGAGAAACAGGAGCACAGAAAGAAGTTATGGGGCCAAAGTAAAACCAAAACCTAGCTAAGTAAACAAGTCCTGTAACTCCACATCTAGCATCTGGAGCATTTGGCAGTGAGGTGTGCTCTCCAAAGGACTTGGGAAGTCCTGCCCCTTTGGTCTTGCTGGTTTTAGCCCATATGGCCTCTCTTTTAGCCTGGCTCACTCCTCAGCCAACAGCTTTTCTAGGCAGAGTCCACATTACTCAAATCAATGTTGCAGAGAATTCTGCCAAATTTATTCATGAAAATATCTGCATAGAATCTCCACTGACTACTGGACGTACATCTAAAAAGAACAAATAAAAAATATGAAAAAAAGAATCTCCATTGACCCATAATCTTTGCAATTCTTTTTTCCTCCAGCTTTGTTGAAATACAGTTAACAAATAAAAATTGTATATATTCAGGTTCACAATTGCCATGAGGTTAGCAGCACAGTTCCCTCTTCTGGATAAGAAAATGAAAAATTAGAGAATTTAGATGATTTGCTGTAAGGCAAACTGTTCAAAGCAGATATTCTTACCTATACAAGATGACTATGTAGTACTGAAAAACAATATTCCCTTAGAACTAGCTACCACATAAGTACCTGGGGAAATGGCATCACCTCTACAGAAAGAAATCTAGACTCCTACTGCACTGCTTAATTTAGTAAGCATTTCCACATCTAAGCTTCTTATGTAAACTTAGGTTTTATTAGTTTTAGTTAAAAGCAATTTATTTCAAAGACCATCAAACATATTTGATTGCCTTCTGTTAAACAGCATTAAAATCACATTTTAACTTATAAGCTATTCAAATGTTCATTAAAATATTGTTCATGCCCTACTTATTATAATAGTTTAAAATCTTTCTGCCCTTCCTAATTCCATCATTCCTTGAAATTTTGTCTCAAATGCTTCTCTTCCCATAAAGACTTCTTTGACAATTTCATCTATTATTAATCTCACCTTTCTTAACAGCCTTTAACATTTTTTAATAGAGCATGAATTTAAGGCACAATTTGATCACTTTTGTTTTATACATTTAAGTTAGCAAAGTTAGCCTAACTTAAATAAGTCTCTCTTATACAATCTGTTTTCAATCTCAAATCAGTATTACCATATATATGCAGGCTTATTTAAAAATGAGGCACGACATTATATTTGTATTCATCAATACCACTTCATCCTTAATTCAATGCAATTTTGAACCTTATTACATATTGCTTTTTATTATTTTCTAATTATGTTTTCTCATCTAAGGACCAGAGTTATATCATAGTAATAATTTGTGTCGTCTATTGATAGCACAGTGCCAGATACAACGTAAGGTCTCAGGAGTTACTGACCAGTTAGTTATTATGACAACACTGATAATGGAATTATCAGTAAAGTAGAAAGTTTGTAATGTTTCAGATAGTGTCACAACTCTGCTACCAACTAGTGTATTATCTTGTATAAATCATAAAACTCTAAATTTACTCCTTCAATAAAACATGAAGGGATTAAATGAAATAATCTGTAGATTTATCTTTCAGACTCATATTGAATTAAATTAAGAACTGAAGGGAACAAAGTTGTATAACTTGACTTTTCCCAAAATAATTTTTTAAAATATTTTTTTAGTTGTAGATGGACACAATATCTTTATTTATTCATTTTTATGTGGTGCTGAGGATTGAATCCAGTGCCTCACACATGCAAGGCAAGTGCTCTACTGCTGAGCTAAAATCCCAGCCCCAAAAATAATTTTGAGAAAATCAGGGCAAATACTTTAGAGATGGCTCAGACTGGGGGCAGGGAGGGGGGACTCAAATTGCCTTCCTTAAAAAGGACACAAAAGATTTATGTATGGATCTCTCATATTTATCATCACTTCATCTTGGAAATGGTTTCTATTCTGTCTTTTGGATCTTAGACTCCTGGTTTTTCATGGTCCAAAGAGTCTGGAACTCTAACACCAGGTTCTACAAAAGAAATTGTTGTCCAGATGATTTTTGACAAAGGTGCTAAGAACACATTGGAGAAAGGACAATCTTTTCAATAAATAGTGCTAGAGAAATTAGGTCTCTATATGCAGAAGAATAAAACTAGACTGTTGTCTCTCACCAGTTACAAAAATAGACTCAAGTGGATTAAAAACTTAAATGCAAGATATGAAATTATGAAACTACTACAAGGAAACATGGGAAATTTCCACTTTGGGACATTGCAATGGGCAATAATTTTTTGGATAAGACCCCAAAAGCACAAGAAACAAAAGCAAAAACAAATAAATGAGACTATATCAAACTAAAAAGTTTCTGCATAGAAAAAGAAAACAATCATTAAAGTGAAGAGATGACTTACAAAAGAGGAGAAAATATTTGCAAACTATATAAGGGTCTATCTATATGATATCCAGAGAACAGTAGGAACTCCAAGATTCAATAGCAAAGACAAAACAACAAAAACAAATAGACCTATTTAAAGATGGGCAATAGACTTAAATAGATGTTTCCCAAAAGAAGACATACAAATGACCAATGGGTATATGAAAAAATATTCAGCATTACTAATCATCATGTAGATGCAAATTAAAACCACAATGACATAACACCTCACTCCAGTAAAATTTGCTATTATCCAAAAAACAGAAGTGCTGGCACAGATGTAGAAAAAAGAGAAATCCCTGCACACTTTTGAGGAGACTGTAAATTAGTACCACAATTGTGGAAAACAGTACAGAGGGTCCTCAAAAAATTAAAATACAGCTGGGCACAGTGGTGCATGCCTATAATCCCAGCAACTTGGGAAGCTGAGGCAGGAGGACCACAAAATCAAAGCCAGCCTTAGCAACACAGCAAGCCCCTCAGCAACATAGTGAGACCCTGTGTCAAAAAAAAATTTTTTTAAAAAGGTTGGGGATGTAGCTTAATGGTAAAACACCCCAGGATTCAATTCCCAGTAACCTCCCCAATTAAAATAGAACTATAAGGGAGCTAGGATTGTGGCTCAGTGGTAGAATGCTTGCCTTGCATGCATGAGGCACTGGGTTCGATCCTCAGCACCACATAAAAATAAATAAATAAAGATATTGTGTCTATCTACAACTAAAAAATTTTTAAAAAATAAAATAAAATAGAACTATAATATGATCTAGCAATCTCACTCCTAAGTATATATCCAAAGAAAATAAAAATCAGTGTGTTAAAGAGACATCCGCACTCCTATGTTAATTGCAATATTACTCACAATAGTCAAGAAGTAGAAACTAAGTATGTATCAACAGATGAATGGATAAAGAATATGTGGCACATATACACAATGGAATAGTAATCCACAAAAAAAAAAAAAAGAATAAAATCCTGTCATTTACAACTACATGAATGGAATCCAGATCATTATGTTAAGTGAACTAAGCCAGGCACAGAGCAAGAAGTACCTCATGATCTCACTCATGTGGAATCTAAAAAAGGCAATATCATAGAAGCTAAGAGTAGAATGATGGTTACAAGAGGTTGGGGGTGGTGTGGGGGAGGGGTAGAGATGGGAAAGGGTGATCATGGGTAAATACTAACTTACAGTTAGATCAGAGCAGAAAATTACAATTATGTACTGAATATCTTAAAAAGGTAGAAGAAGAGATTTTCAATGTTTTCACCATAAAGAAATGATAAGTATTCAAGGAGATAGATACATTCAAGCTGATTTAAACATTGTACAATGTACATATGTATAGAAATATATTATTCCATTAGTGTCTACAATTTTATGTCTGTGTATACTCATTTAAAATAAATGTAATTAATAAAAAAGAAAAAGGGATTGTTATCCAAAATCTCTTCTGAGTAAACAATGTGAAATGGAATAAATACTGCTATAGGTTCTCTTATGGTCTAAAATACAAAATATTGATCAGACTCTGTTTTTCTTTTTGACAAAGTATTCAAATATATCAACCTACATAGATATCCTTTTAAAAATCCTGAATTAAAAATGTCAAAAAAATTTTCTTTATCATATCTATACATTCAACAAAACCCTAATCATAATTTCAGCCATTAATGAGCTGCTTATAAAATCATATGGAAATCTAAAGGACCTAGAATATCCAAAAACAATCTTAAAAATGAGTGAAATTGGAAAACTCATTCCTGACTTTAGAATAATCAAATTTCTTAAGTCAGGTATGGTAGCACACACCTGTAATCCCAGCAATTTGGGAGGCTGAGGCAGGAGGATTGCTAGTTCAAAGCCAGACTCAGCAATTTATTAAGGCCCTAAGCAATTTAGTGAGACCCTGATTCTGTTGCATCCAACCTGCACCTCTCCACCAAGAAGTGCAGCCCAGACAATTCTGCAGAAGCAGCAAAGTTTATTGAGGAAATAAATGCACAGACCACTCTTCTTTCCTTCAGAGAGTGACCCTGAAATGAGGGTTTCAGAGGTTATTATAGGGTGGGCGGGTTACATGACTTGGGAAAACAGGATTTGGCAAATATTCAACCTATAGTTATTTACAGTTTAACCTTGACAGTGTCTCCTTTCCTGGAACTTTAGGTTACTGGCCAGGGGATCTGGCAGCCTGTGGTTTGGCCCCATCAGTGAGAAACAAGCATAGCATTTAATCACAGAAGCAGGTTAGCAGATACATGCAGGCCTGAGCCAGAGTGACTCCATTTTTAGTTTGGATTTTACACTTCAAAATAAAAAATAAAAACGGCTGTAGATATGACTTAGTGGTTAAGTGTTCCTGGGTTCAATTCCCAGTAAAAACAAAAAACAAAAAACAAACAAAACAAAACAAAACAAAAACCAACACATACTTTTTAGATGGGTCACAGAACACATAACCACATAAGAAAAAATTGAGAAAGTAGGCTTGATCAAAATTTAAAACGTCTGCTCATCAGACATTTTCTGGCTATACACAGATGTAAATTGTATATACTAATGGGATCTTCTCATCAGAATATTCCATTAAGAAAATGAATAAGCAAGTCACATAATAGGAGAAAATATTCACAAAACATGTATCTAATAAGGACTAGTATCTAGAGCTGCACCATTCAATATAGGAGTCATTGACCAATGTAGCTATTTCATTGTAAATTAATCAATTAAATATGATTAAAAATTCCGTTCCTGGACTAGAGTTGTGGCTCAGTGGTAAACCGCTTGCCTGGTATGTGTGAGGCCCTGGATTTGATCCTCAGCAACACATATAAATAAATTAATTAAATAAAAGATCCATCAAAAATGAAAAAATATTTTTAAAAAATTCTGCCTAACTTCCACCATATTAGACAGTGCAGAGAATTCTATTAGACAGCACTGACCTAAAGTAAAAAGGACTACCACAATTCACAATAAATAAAAACTGAACTAAAAAATAGAAATCAGGTTTTAAAAGATACTTAACAAACATGAAACTACATGAATGACCAATAAGGACATGAAAAAGTGTTCAATATAATTAATTAAATATGGCAATGCAACAATATATCACTACATACTCAACAGAACAGCTAAAATTTAAAGAATAGACAAAATCAAATGTTGCCAAAAATTTGGCATAACTGGAACTTTCATACTTTGTTGGAGGAAACTTAAAACACTACAATCACTCTGGAAAGTTGTCTGGCGTTGTAAGACTTAAACATACACCTACTCCGTGATCTCACAATTCTTAACTTAGGCATTTGTCCAAGAGAAATAAAAACATATGACACACAAAATTTAAAATAAAATGTTCTATTTGTAATGGTCCCTAATATGAAACAGTCCAGATATCAATCAGTATAAGAATGGATCTTAAATTTTCAGTATATTCATAAGTAAAAGGCATTGACAGAGAACGAAACATGAAAAAAACAGAAGAATCTCAAAAACATGTCAGTGAAAGAAACCTAACATGTATGAGTACATACTGTATGATTTCATTTATTTAAAACTCTGGAACAGGAAAAACTAACCCACAGTGGAGAAATAAAA
>CM053401.1:60466783-60505848 GCA_028644305.1 Xerus rutilus
AGCACACTACAGTAAAGCAGCCACTTCAATGTTTATAGCAGCACAATTCACAATTGCAAAACTGTGGAAGCAACCCAGATGTCCTTCAATAGACGAATGGATAAAGAAACTGTGGTACATATACACAATGGAATATTATTCAGCAATAAAAGAGAATAAAATTATGGCATTTGCAGGCAAATGGATGGAATTGGAAAGCATTATGCTAAGTGAAGTAAGTCAATCCCAAAAAACCAAATGCCGAATGGTCTCTCTGATTAGTGGATGCTGATACATAAGGAGGGTGGGAATGGGAAACATAGGAGAAATGGAGGAACTCTGAATGGGACAGTGGGAGTTGGGGGGAGGGAAAAGGGAAGAGGTGTAGTAAAGATGGTTGAATGAGATGGTTATCACTACTCTAGGTGCATGTATGAAGACACAAATGGTGTGACTCTAACTGGTTTGCAACCAGAGGAATGGAAACATTGAGTTCTATATATGTACTATGACTTGAAATGCATTTAAATAAATTAATTTTTAAAAAAAAGAAAAAATCCAATTAGAAAATTGACAAAAGACATGAACAGCTATATTGTGGAAGAATATATACATTGAGTAAAAGTATATACTAATGTAAATAAGTACTTAAAACATGCTTAATATCATTAGCTATTAAGTACATTAAAATTATAAGATATCATTTATCAGAATGACTAAAGTAAAAATCATGAAAACCTCACAAATTCTGGCCAAGAGGCAGAGTAACTGAATCACTTATATATTGTTGTGGGAGTATAAAATGGTACAGCCACTGTGGGAATGTTTGTTTGAAAACTAAACATGTAACTACCATATGACACAGCAGTTGTATTCATGGGCATTGAACTCAATGAAGTGAAGACTTACATATATGGAAAACATATGCATGTAAATTTATAGCACTTTTATTCATATAGCCCAAAACTTCAAACAGCCTTTATGTCCTTCAAGTAGCTGAATAGTTAAATTGTGGTATATCTCTATCTTGAAATCTTGATTAACAATAAAGAAGATCAAAGTATTGATACATCGCAGCAACATGGATGAATCTCCAGGGAATTATGCCAAGTAAATAAAAGAGCCATGCCTCAAAAAAAATTATTTCATTCAAATTATTTCAACTTTGTTATGTTCTATTTCTTCATAATAAAGTATTGATGAGAAAAGAGATAATCCCAGATTCCCACAGATGGAACTCCAATATTAAATCATTTATTTGTTTGTTTGTTTGTTTTTCTGTACCAAGAATTGAACCAAGGAGCACTTAAACACTGAGCCACATCCCCAGCTCTATTTATTTATTTATTTATTTATTTATTTATTTATTTATTTATTTATTTGTTTTATTTTGAGACAGGGTCTTGCTAAGTTGCTTAGGGCCTCACTAAGTTGCTGCAGGTGGCTTTGAACTCATGATCCTCCTCTCTCACCTTCCCAAGGTTCTGGAATTACAGGCATGCACCTGATACACACTTGGTCAAACATTAAATCTTTAAAAAAGAAATTGAACAAAAATTATGAATAATCATATTTTCTCTAGCTCTTTTCTATAGCCTTATCCTATAGCTCCACCAACTGTGTTTGTCTATTTCATATTGATAATTCCATCCCTTCAGGGATTATGTTATCAAAAAGGAAATACTCAGGATCCTTGAAATTGCAAATTTCACTATAAGCTCTGTTTTTCTCTCTTGTGCAAGGCAGACTCTGATTTATAGATCTTGTATCTTGGTAATCCTATCCAAATCAAAATGAGAATGAAAACTTTAAAAATAAAGTTTAAACAATAAGTCCGGAAGAATGTGGAAATGATTAAAAATTAAGGTGGATAATATTATTCTTCAACAATAATTTTCTTTAAAAAAAGTAGTACTCCTTGGGAAAATGACTGAGTGGAGGACTGGAACAAAAAATATATATATGATGAGCTTAAAGCATCTAAGAAGAAAAAGAACTAAAAACAAAACAAAAAGAAAAGAAGTCAGGTGTGGTGGCCCAAGCCTGCGATTCCAGAGGCTTGGGAGGCTGGGGCAGCAGGATCACATGTTCAAAGGCAGCCTCAGCAACTTAACTAGGACCTAAGCAACTTAGTGAGACCCTATGTTATAATTAAAAAAAAAAATGTAAAGGGCTGGGGTGGGTTTGTGGCTTCGTGGTTGAGTGCCCCTGGGTTCAATTCCTGATACCAAAAAAGGAAAAAAGAAAAAAAAACCACATTGGAGAAAGTATGTTAAAGGGACACAAGAGCCTACTGAAAGAGCTCCCAATGACCAATACTAGAAACATAAACAATAAAGTACTATTAGATTACAATCCAAAGAATAAGATGTACACACATCCATAATGACATAAATAACAGTTAAATAAATAAATGGGAAAAAGACAAAATATCCTTTGTCAAATAATTTAATGTAGATTCTACCCCCTCAGGAAGGTTGAGCATGACTTCTCACAGCTCAAGTGCACGTAGCGATTCCCTTTCAAAGAGCAGAATATGAAAAGGGTGGAATGAGAGAGTGAATTTACAGTGGAAAAAACTGACAAACATTACCTCATTCAGGAAACAAAGGTCAGCATCAACAGCAATAAATCACATTGCTGGTGTGCACCTGCTGAATAATAAAGAATTTGAGCTGGGCAGAGTGGAGCACGCCTGTAATCCCAGCAACTTGGAAGGCTGAGGCAGGAGAAGCTCAAGTTCAAGGCCAGCCTGTGCATAGTAGGAAACTCTGTCTCAAATTTAAAAAATTAAAAGGGCTGGGGATGTAGCTCAGTGGGGAAGCATCCCTGGGTTCAATTCCCAGTATCACACATATGCACAAAAATAATAATAATTTGGCTTTTATTCCTAGTTTCCAAGAAAGAATCTCTAAATCCCTAGAACCCCTAGGACCATACATTGTTTATGAAAACAAGATAGTTATTGATAAGGGCTAGCCATGGTGGAAAGATCAACCATGATCTGATTAGAGGGTTGTAGACTTTAGAGCTAAATATCATTTCAGCCTAACCTCTTCCATGGAGCACAAGGAGGGGTACTGGAGGTTGAGTTCAATCACATAGCTAATGAGTTAATCAATCATGCCTGTGCAATGAAGAACAAAGTTCAGGAGAGTTCCACAGTTCAACACACTGATGTGCTAAGATGATGACATCCTGACTCTGTGGAAACAGGAAATGAAAGTTCCATGTTTAAGGCTCTCCTTGACCTCACCCTATGTCTCTTTTCTTGACTGATTTGTATTCTTTATTAAAAAGTTGTGTGTTTTCTTTGCATTGCTGTGACAAAATATCTGAGAAAATTGACTTAAAGGAAGAAAGATTTATTTTTGGCTCATAATTTCAGAGGTTTTAGTCCATGGTTAGTTGTCTCCATTACTTTTGAGGCTATACTAAGGCAGAAAATAATGGTGGGAAGCACAAGGGGGAGCAAAGCTACTCACTTCATGGCATCTAGAAAGCAAAAGAGAGAGAGGAAGGGACTGGGGACCCCATGTCCTCTTTAAGGGTATGCCCTCAATTTCCATCTACTAGGCCCCACCTCCCAGCAGCACCACAGGCTGGTGACCAAGCCTTCAGCACATGGCCTTTGGGCAACAGTGAAGAAGACCCAAATTATAACAAGCTGTAATCAAAATTGTAGTTTTTTCCCCAAGTTCTATGAGTTGTTCTAATGAATTATCACTAGAGGCTATGGAAGTCCTGAATTTGTAGCTATTTGATGAGAACTATGGGTAGCTTGGGGAGCCCCCCACGCACTATGACTGGCAACTGTAGGGAGGGTAGTCTTATTGGGGACCATGTGCTTAGCCTGGAGCCTATGTTAACTCCAGGTGGTTTGAATCAGAAATGCTGTCCATTAATGTACTACCTTGGATAGAATGTGATAAAAGTGGCATTTTATTTCTGTGATCTTCCTCCCCAAACCCATAACCCCAGTCTAATGCTGAGAAAAACATCAGACAAATCCCAGTTGAGGGACATTCTATACCTAATCAGTATTCTTCAAAATTGTCAGAGTTGGGGCTGGGGTTATGGCACAGTGGTAGCGTGCTCGCCTAGCACGCAGGAGGCACTGGGTTCGATCCTCAGCACCACATAAAAATAAAGATATTCTGTCCACCTACAACTAAAAAAATAAATAAATATTTTTTAAAAAATTGTCAGAGTCATCAAAAACAAGAAAAATCTGCAACTATCAGAACCAAGAGTCACCTAAAGAAACACAATAAATAAATATAATATGGGATTCTAGAACAGTGAAAGGACATGAGGTAAAAACTAAAGAGATTGAAATAAAATATGAAATTTAACTCATCATAATAAATCAATATTAGTTCATTATGTGTTATAAATGTAACTTACTATGTCAAAATATTTGTAATTATGGCCGGGTGCAGTGGCTCAAGCCTATAATCCCAGCACTTAGGGAGGCTGAGACAGAAGAATCGCAAGTTCAAAGCCAGCCTCAGCAACAGCGAGGTGCTAAGCAACTCAGTGAGACCCTGTCTCTACATAAAACAAAATAGGGCTGGGGATGTGGCTCAGTGGTTGAGTGCCAAAAAAACAAATTTGTAATTATGAAAACTGGGTATGGAATATATGAGAACATTCTGTGTGGTCTTCATAACTTTTCTGTAAATCAAAACTGTTCTAAAATTAAAAGTTTATTTTTAAAAAGAATGAAGAGGAAAAATCAAAGTGGGTATGTAATGATCTGGGATATAATAATACACTAAATCAGTAGTTAGTGAGTGACTGTTAATTTACAGAGTTTAGTTGCTGCTACAAACACTCCAAGAATCTTAAGTCAATTCAACAAATTTTAAATACAATACTTATTGAGCTATCCTTCCCGTTAAACAAACCAATTGAACATGCTCATTTATCTGCTGCCACTAAAATAGGTAAAGGAAATTTAAGTAGTGTAAACTCACAAAGACAAAGAGAACAGGAAAGAAGGTAATAATCAAGAGGTGATGTCAACGTCGTCTTAGAGGTTAGGAAGCAGATGGAACCTCAGCAACTGACCCAGGAAGGCTAAGGCACTGCCCTGCAGTGCCTATAAGGATGCTTATTTTACTGACAGAACCAAAAAGGGCTTAGGACTTTGTGGTACTAGGCACAGTGGAAGGCAGGAGTAAGGTGTGGAGCTGAAAATACAGGCATTTGTCCAAAATCTGTACAGGAAGCTATAGATCCTAGTCTTACTCACATCCTGTGCATTTAACCCATCACTCTTCATCCTTCCCCTCCCGTTAACCCTGCTACAGGCTACCAGAACTATGATCTCAAGAGAAAATTAGCAACAGACACTCCTTATCAGGAGGGTTAGGCACAGTAAAGGGTCAGGGTGAGGCCGAAGCCTGAAAACAGCAGCGATGCTTGGAGCTAGTTTTACCAGTTCACAAAAACTGATGGCAAATTTTCAGAACTTTCATGAGCCAGCTGTTAAACACAGCCTTGTTTTAAAATTAAGTCAAATGAGCTTACAACTAAATAAGTTATGTTCTAAAAGGATATAATAGATACTCAGAGCTTTTAACTTCCTAATTATTTTTACTATTGTATATGATTGTCGATTCTCTTGAGACTATTTACATTTATTGCATGTGTATGATAAAAATACTATGTAATGGTGAGCTTCTCTGCATCTTTCCAACACCATAATAAGTGATATCATATCAGAGGTTTGAAATTGACCATAGGAATATTTATACCACAGATGTTGGTCAATGTCCTGCGTCTAGAATGACTGCCTGTATCCATATACATACCTTTGAGGATTATTCTTTGGAGAAATAAAATCGTAAAGGAAAAGATACATCTAGTTGGGAGTTCTTTCACAAAAGAAGCTTGCTTGCTACCTGATCACCTTGCAAGGAAGTCCATCGACATATATAAAGTTTCCAGTCAACTTTTTAGGACCTTTTGCAAATATAAAAAGACAATCTAATGCCACCCAACTGAGGAGTGTTTCCACCTAAAAGTCAACAAACAGAAAAAAGGAACTCAGAAGAGGCAATGCAAGTATCAGAAGAAAACAATTTAAAACAATAATTAACAGCCTCCTGTTTAAAAGGGAATGTTACACCCATGAAACAAGATGTGTTTCTTTAGAACCATCAGAGAAGAAGTCTTGGAAATTAAAACTCTGAGAGCTAAAATGAACAATTCAGTAGAATGATCGAAAGCTAAACTTGAGCAAATTATTCAGAAAATTAACACAGTATGAAAAGGAAAGCAGAAGGAAGGTAATAAAATAATCCAGGAGTTCCAGAAAGAGAACAGATGAAATAAAGGAGAAGACCTAACAATGGACTATGTATCAGTTAGAAGTTATTTGGTTGGAACTGACAAAATGCCAAAACAAAAGTAGCTAAAGTTATGAAACTGTTCAATGATCTCTTATAACATGAATTCTGCAGGTAGGCCACGCCCAGTTTGGGGTATTAAATCAGTCAACTCTGCCAGGGTCACTATTTTGTCCATAGGCTTGTTTCCTCTTGATAGCAAACTGAGTATTAGAATTTTAAGATGACATCATGCCCTTTCATAATCACATCCAAATCAGGAAAGAAAAAGAGAGAGACACATTAACAAGCTCTTCTCACACATCTGACTCATATCAGAAAACAAAACTATTCCCCAAAGCCTTCCCTTCCCTCTGCAGACTTCTCCTTTCATTTCACTCACCAGAAATGTATTATATGTTCACTCTTCATTACAAGGAAGCTAGAAAAGCAAGTACTGAATCCCACTGAAAAGCAAGTGGGATTACCATAATTGGTTTTAACAATTATGAACTCTCTGACCTTTGGAACTGACACACTGCTGCCTGAGTAAAATCAGGATTTTGTTAGGAAGAAATATGAAGAAAATGGTGAACAAGCAGCTAAAAATGTTGCTATAATACAGATCTAAAATGTCCCCCAAGGCTCAAGGGTTAAGGGCTTTGTTCCCAGGTTGGTACTATAAGGAAGTAGTGGGAATTTTAAAGTTCCTCCAGTCATATGGATAGTGAAACCCCTGTCCCTTTCTCTTCCTCTTTTTTTGCAGCCCAGCCATGTGTTAAGTCACACGCCCACCAATGCACTCCCCAACATTCTGTGCTGCCTCACCTGAGCCCCAAAAGCAAAAAGCCAACTGCCCATGGACTGAAACCTCCAAAATTATGAGACAAAATATATCTTTGTCTTTATAAGGTGATTATCTCAGGTACTTGTTACAGTAATGAAAAATGAACTAACATAAGTATCTTCTATAATAATGCACAAAAAAAAATCAAGAACTGAAGGACACAGATATCCAGAGAGCAAGGGTATATCAAAGATCAACTACAGTAAAAAATAAAAAATAAAAAAATAAAAATACCAACACAAAGACACATCTTCTAAACACTTCTTAAAGATATATTCAAAGTCACACTATACATATCAACAAAAACACTGGATGTTAGAAAATAATAAAGCAATGTCTTCCAAAATTCTGAGGTAAAAGCATTTTCATGCACCCAACCAGATTAGCAAATATTTTGTCAAATATTCACAGCCTCCAAAAGTTTACCTCCCATATACCATTTGTTGAAAAAGTACTAGAGTATGTGCTTCAGCAAAGCAAAGGAGTAAACCAAGAAAGAATATCATAAGATTCCAGAGATATTGAATGCAGGCCTAGAAAATTCCTAAACAATATTGAAAAAGAAATCAGGTTGGGCCTATAAGGGAGGTGGTTATAGAGAAATCAAATATATAGAATATATGTTGTGTTCAAGTGTCTTCCTAGGAAGACAGAAAAAGTTACACAGAAAACCAAGCAAATGAAAATATGAGATAATAAACATTATATAGAAAAACAAAAGGCTATATCAGAAAGGAAATTTGCTTAGAAAACTCTCTCTCTATATTATGTCATAGTATTATAATCAATAAATATTGCTTTGACCAAAACCCCTTTTTTTTTTTTTTTTGGTACTGGGGATTGAACTCAGGGGTACTCAACCACTGAGCCACATCCCCAGCCCTATTTTGTTTTATGTAGAGACAGGGTCTCACTGAGTTGCTTAGTGCCTTGCCGTTGCTGAGGCTGGCTTTGAACTCGCAATTCTCCTGTCTCGGCCTCCCAAAGTGCTGGGATTACAAGCGTGAGCCAGCACGCCTGGCTCAAAAATCTTAACATAACTAAATTAGGAAGATGAAAGGAAAGTATGTCTATTAGATCCCAACAAGAAACAGATGGCAAACTCAAATTCAGATAAAACAGAAGGGTTTCTTTACAAAGGGATTATTTGCAGCAAAGATGTGGGCAGCTTGCAGGGAAATCATAGAGCTAGTGACCAAAGATTGGACCTCCAAGACCCAAAGGAGGAAGGGAAGGAACAGCTACCAAAACCCAAAAGAAGGAGGTTGGGAGAAGGAGCCCATTAGGAAAGAAAAAATTACCTGTGTTCAAGGGGCTCTGGGAGGAAGTTGGGGTAATGAATACCCTGATGGCCTGTCTGTCTTCTCCACATGGACCAAACCCAATAGGGAGCCAAAGCTGTGGGAGCCACCAATATGGTCCATACAGTTGAGAAGCCTGAACAAAGGAACTGGAGGGACAAACAGAAGATATCAGGCACAGAGATGACATGTGATAGCACAAAATAATGAAATCCTCCTCTAACCACAATTTGTCGATTTTTTAAACTGATGAATCAAAAGATATGAATATTATTTAGCTATATGAAAGAAAATGTCACAAGAAATAATAATGAACATTCCTGAAGGAATATATGGGAAAAGCACAGAGACAGGAAATCTCAAGAAGCGTTCAAAGAACAAGCAGGCCAATTTGTTTGTATTTAAGGAATCTATAAAGGAAAAGCGGGAGATAAAACTAAAGTGGCAGATTGAGGTCATACTGTGGTGGTTCTGAATTCCAGGCTAAGGATTCTGTATTAAACAGTGTTGAGCCTCATGAGTGACATAATGAGGGCTGAGTCCCTAGTAAATTCAATCTGGTAGCAATATGTAGGATTAACTAAAATAAAAATCTAAAGAACATGAGACGTGGGAGATTCTATTTCATAGTCCCAGTGAGAATTTTCAAATGTCTAACATAATGGTGGCACTGAGACCTTTCTCAACAGGACAACATTAATCTAAAAGATGTTTCAAAATAACATTAAAAGGACTTCACTCCTTCAACAAACACCCTTCCAATACCCACCACTTGCCAAACACTATTGCAGTCAAGGGGAATAAATACTGCAGTGAACCAAGTATTCAAAATTCCTGCTCTCTTGGAGCTTATATTCTGGTAGAGAGATACAAACATTGAATAAAACAAGCAAGTACTATGAAAACTAGAGATCCTATGAAGAAATCCAAAGAAGGGATAAGACTGAAGGTTTGAGATGACTAATTTGCATTTGGAAATGAGTTTGAGATGTATCTGTGATGTACAAGTAGATATGCCCAGATAACTGGAACTCAATAAAGTCAGAGCTAAAGATATGAAAAGGGATTTTGGAGATAGAAAAAAGAGAGCCAGACCTGTTCTCTAAGGGATCAGCTGTTTACAGAGTGATAGCTCCTTCAGGTAGCCAGTAACAATTTTCTTGGGGCTGGGATTATGGCGCAGTGGTAGCGTGCTCGCCTAGCACGCATAAGACACTGGGTTCAATCCTCAGCACCACATAAAAAATAAAATAAAGATATTCTGTCACCTACAACTAAAAAATAAACATTTTTTAAAAAAATTCTCTTTTTGTCAGTGTATCCAGAGATGACTGGGCTTAGGACAACAAACATGTGCTAAAACCACAGATTTATGTAAAGTCAGAATTTTAACTTTAAACTGAGAAATATAACTGTCAATTCAACTGTGGAACTTATATTGCTAATACCTATAGAAAAGTCTATGCTAGAAGCAAGAACATGATCTGACTCCTGCTTGCTGATCACAGAATCAGAGCTAGGAAAATAAACAATCTCAAGGGCTAGGATAGCCTCATGCACTCATTAACCCCATAAAGCTACGTTTACCAAGAGGCATTCATGCTTGTGCCTGGAAATCTATCCACTGTCTTCCCATAGAGATAGAGACATGATGTCAAAGTCTTCCTCTGTCTTCTAGGCTCTTTATAGACCCTTTCCCAGCATTCCTTCTTAGACAATAGTTATTCTTTTGGAATTGGGATATGATTAGAGAGTATTGTTGTGATATCTGGAATGTTGAGTTTTGATGGAAAAGAGAATGACAACAGCATCATTTATCCCCCACCTCCCAGTGGTGGTGGGGGTTTGAATCCAGGGGCACTCTACCACTAGTGGAAAAAAGAAGAAAAGGATCCCACAAAGAAAATGAGTGTAGTTTGATGAGAGTAGGAAAAGCAGTCTGGTACTGTACTAAAGATATTGAGGAAGAATGAAAGGAAGGATCAGCAATAAATACTGGTAATACGATGGATTTGGGTGACTAGAAGTCATCAATCTCCAAGGGAGTAATTTCAACCAGGTAGTTGATGTTTAAAGCCAAAGAACAAGGTGAAAATGAGTGAGTGTGTAATGAAGATAAAGCAATAGTGTCTTCTAGAAGGGCAGGACGCTCATGCCATCTCTGTCTCTCCTCAAATAACTGTGACAAAGGAGGGAAATTGGCCCTCATCTATGGAGGAAGTCTATCTCATCCATAGTATAGAATGACCAACCTCCCATTTTGCCCAGTATTTACCCATTTTAACACTGAAAGTCCCAAGTGGGGAGGCTTGTATTTGTGGGTCAACTGGTCAACTGCTGTTGTATCCAACATTCATATGAAGGTGACACTTCATTTTAGTAAAGTTTTAGATATCTGTTGGTGATTATTGTTTTAAACAATTTTATTGAGAAATAATTAAAATACCATAAGATCCCTTGGTTCTGGTGATGATTTAAAAAACAATCTCAACCCAGCGTGTACCCTAAAGTTACTGGGGAGCTTCTAAAGAATACCAGTGACAGACCTTAGCCCTAGAGGTGTCTAGGACCCAGGTGTTGCTTTTTTTTTAAGTAACCCAGCTTACTATAATGTATGTTCAAGGTTAATACTCACTAGTTTAAAGGAAAGAACACACAATTTTAAATTATTTTTAAGTTTTCAAAAAGGAGAAATAAAGTAAGCACTTAAATAGGAATGATAATGTATGCTTCTCAAAATAAGTAAATTTTTGAAAGGGTGAAAGAGTATTTTAAATATTTTTTGTTCTGAATTCTAAGGACAAATTCAAGAACTTAGACGGATTTTTTTTCAAAAAATCAGGATCCAGTGCATTTTCTTGATAGGAAAATGATAATTTATTTTCACATTTTGCATGAAATCCTACTTTTGATTATACAACTGTTCTACAAAATAAGAAAGTATAATTTTTAATGAAATGAATAAATGTTTCCTCTGAATGTGTAAAAGGAAACATTTCAAGATTCAAATCTTCAATCACCTTTCCAAAAGCCTTTACATGGTAAAATGTAATTGATTTCCATGTAAAATGAGATTGTGTTTTCTATAAATGCATTATTCTCTGACTTCAAATCAATTAAAGACACCCTGCTATATCCACAGGAGATTCTCTAAAAAATCAATGTTAATTCCAGAAAATGTTTTAGCATTTTAAAATGTATTCATTATACATTTTATAACACTGGATTGATTTATCTTGAGCAGGATAGGTATCCAAAAAGAATGTATTACTGGAATTATTATTATATATGCCTATTGATAGTTATAAGTGAAAAAAGCCTTATATAAAGCTAGTTAGTGATTAAAAATAACACAGTGATGAGTCTCCAGCTCATGAGTTGAATGAGCAAGAAATACAACTTTATTTTCCTATCAATCAAATCAGTTTAATTCTGTCTGTATGGAGCATGGCAGAGTCTGGCTCTGCTCTTGGTTAACTTGATTGGTTACCGGGCACAGGACCGTCAGTGAGAGATTCGTAAACATCTATTTTTTCCATTGCTTCCTTGCTGTCTCTGTTCTCCTGAATCACCCTAACAAAGGGTATATATGAAAAACACATGGCTAGCATCATACTTAGTGGTAAAAGAATGTTACTTCTCTAAGATCAGAAGCAAAACAAAGATATCCATTCTCACTACTTCTATTCAACATTGTGCTGAAGGTTGTAGCCAGGTCCAGAAAGCAAGAAAATAAAAATTTTAAGAAATCTAGATGAAAAGAAAAAAGTAAAATTATCACTATTTACAGATAATATGATCTCATATATATATAATGTCATAACAAATGTACTAAAAAATATTAGAACTAATCAACCAGTTCAGCACAGTGGTAGCATAAAAGATCAATATACAAAAATTAGTTATATTTCTCTATGCTAACAATAAACAATCCAAAATAAAAATTTTAAAATCTACTTCTAGTAGTATTAAAAATAATAAAATATTCAGAAATGTAACTTTTTTATTTTTTTTAAATATCTTTATTTATTTATTTATTTATTTTTATGTGGTGCTGAGGATTGAACCCAGTACCTCACACATGCGAGGCAAGTGCTCCACCACTGAGCAACAATCCCAGCTCTCAGAAATGTAGCTTTTAAAAGCTTAAAATATATTCTGAAAACTACCAAACATTGAGAAAAACCAAAACAGATCTAAATAAATCAAAGATATCCCGTGTTCATAGATCAAAAGAGACTGTTTAAGATGACAATACTTTCAAAATTGATCTGTAGGTTTGATACAATCCCTGTCAAAATCATGGCTAGTTCTTTGCAGAAATTGACAAACCAATTCTTAAATTCATACAGAAATACAAGAGACCCAAACCAGACAAAACAATCTTAAAAAAAAAAAAGAACACAGTTGAAGGAGTCACACTTCCCAATCTCAATTTTCCCACACAGATGCAGTAATCAAGGCAATGCAATATTGGCATGAAGAGACAAATGCAGATGCATAAAACAAGTTTGAGGATTCAAAAGCCCTCATTGGTATGATCAATTGATTTTAACAATAGTGCCAAGACAATTCAATGAGGGAAGAATAGTCTTTTCAACGAAAGGTGCTGGATAACAGGATATCCATACAAAAGAATGAAATTGAACTTCTTATTCACATCACATATTAAAATTAATTTCAATTGGCACAAATAGCTAAAATTATAAAACTTCTGGAAGAAAATATAGGAATAAATCATGACCTTCAGTTATGCAAAATCTTTTTAGTCAAGACACTAAAAGAAAAAGTAACAACAGAAAAAGAAAGCTGGGCTGCACACACCTTTAATCCCAGAGGATCAGGAGGCTGAGGCAGGAAAATCTCAGGTTCAAAGCTAGCCTCAGTAACTTAGCAAGGCCCTAAGCAACTTAGGGAGACCCTGTCTCAAAAAGAAAAATAAAAAGTGCTGGGGATGTGACTCAGTGGTTAAGTGCCCCTAGGTTCAATCCCTGTTACCAAAAAGAGAAAGAAAGAAAGAGAGGAGGGGAGAGAGGGGAAGAGAAGAGAAGGGAAGGGAAGGAAAAGGAAAAGAAAAAGAGATAAGTTGGACTTCATTTTTAAAAATTCTTGTACTTCAAAGAGGAAATTAAAAGACAACCTACAGAATGGTAGGATTTTGCAAATCATATACTGAAGATAGACATATATCTAGGATATATAAAGAATTCTTACAACTCAATAATAAAAAGACAATAACCCAATTTAAAAATGGGAAAAATGAGCAATAGAAACTCTAATGTATTGCTGGTAGGAATGTAAAATGGCACAGCCACTTTGAAAGATGATTTAACAGTTTCTTACAAAATTGAACACACCTTTGCCCTATGATCCAGCAACTGCATCCCTTTATCCAGATGAATGGAAAACACACACACACATACCTGTACACCAATGTTAAGCAAAATTCCACAAACTTAGAAGTAATCAAGATTTCCTTCAATAGATGAATTGATAAATGGTAGTACATCTTCACAATGGAATATTGTTTGATAACTAAAAAGAAATAAGCTGTTATGTGAGACAATGCAAGAAGGTTCAGAGGAGAAATGATTGGGCTGTGAGAGTATTAACCCAATCAGTGAATTAATCAATCCCCTGATAGGGATTAACTGAGTGGTAACTGAAGTAGTAGGGTGTGGCTGGAGGAGGTGGGAATTGGGAGTGTACCTTTCAGGAATATATTTGTATCTGGCGAGTGGAGACCTCTCTCTGCTTTCTGATCATATGTGAGCCACTTACTTACACCACACTTTTCCACCATGATGTTCTGCCTCACCTTGAGACCTGAGGAACGGTGCCAGCCTTCTATGGACTAAGACCTCTGAAACCATGAGTCCCCAAATAAAACTTTTCCTCCCCTATAATTGTTCTGGTTAGATCTTTTAGTCACAGCAGTGAAAAAGCTGACTAAAACATAAGCTATCAGGCCATGAGAAGACATCAAAGAAATATAAAGTGCATTTTTAAGTAAAAGAAGCCAATTTGAAAAGGATACAGACTATGTGATTCCAACTATATGACATTATGGAGACATTACAAAGACTGGTGGTCATTCAGGGTTTTGAGGAAATTGGGGTAGGAGGAATGAATAGGTAGAGCACAGTCAATTTGGGGGCAATAAAACTACTCCACATGATACTGTAATAAGGAATACATATCATAAATTTGTAAGAACTCATAAAATGCACAATACAAAGCATGAACCTAATGTAAACTATGGACTTAGTTAACAATAATATATCAACATTGGCTCATATATTATAACACATGTACCACACTAAAGTTAGATGTTAATAACAGGGGAAACTGTGTGGATGTGTGGAGGTTGGATGGTAGGAAATATATGGAATTCTGGTGTTTTCTATTCATTTTTTTCTATCACTCTTAAAAAATAACAATTTTTTTAAAAAAATAGGCAATGAACAGACTGTTTTCAAAAAGATAAATAGATGACCAATAAGCACATTAAAGACCTTCAATATCATTAGCCATAACTGCAAATCAAAACTACATTGAGATGCCTCACCTTCACTAGGATGGCTATAATCAAAAAGATATGTAATAATATTGGTGAGGATGAGGAGATATGGAACACTGATACACTGTGCATAGGAATATAAAATGATACAGTAACTTTGGAAAACAGTTTGGCAGTTCCTCAAAAGCTTAAACATAGAGTTACCACAGAACCCAGAAATTCCAATGGTGGATATACACCTTGTGTGTCTGTTTTTAAGAGTATGGAAATCTTTTCCAGAAGTTCCTATCACAGATTTCCTTGCATTTCTCATTGGCCAGAATTGTGTTTTATGCTCTTTCCTAAATCAGATTGGATATGCCTGTGTGTGTGTGTGTGTGTGTGTGTGTGTGTGTGTGTGTGTGTTGTGGGGGAGGGGGAGAGTGGGAGACACTGACTATAACTGACATAGACTAATCGGAATTTAATCATGTCAGGAGGTGAGGTAAGCACAAAATCAAGACTCTGGTGGCAAGGAAGAAGGGGGCAGGACTACTGAGTGGGCACCAGAGGACCCTGCTATAACACAGCCAAAAGAGAAACATGAAATGAAAATTTCACTGTACTTTCTTTAGTTCAGAATGAGGTATGTGCCCTCCCTTCTGTGCCAAGTCAAAACTAAAGCAAGATTTCTTTTTTTTTTAATATTTTTTTTTAGTTGTCAATTGATCTTTATTTTATTTATTTATATGTGGTGCTGAGAATCAAACCCAGGGCCTCACAATGCTAGGCAAGCGCTCTACCACTGAGCCACAGCCCCAGCCCCCTAAAGCAAGATTTCTATTGCTTCCTGAAACTATTCGATTTCTCCAGGGATCTGCACACCCCACCCCGCTAAAAAAGCAACCATTGCTTATTAGGAAAGACACACAGGAGGAAGCACCCCATTTTTCTGCTGCACGGTGCCATGTCAGGATGGAATGTTTGGAATTGTGGTAGCTATCTTACAAATATGAAGGCAGCTACCTATTAAAATGTAAACAAATTTACCCTTTGAAATCAATGGGAGTCTATCTAGGACAGAAATGGAAGCTTAAGCGTGAAATGATTTTCTCCATGTCTCATGTGAAGCTTGTGATTATCTCATTATTACATTTGGCATTTCTAAACTCTTCATTCAGCACATTCAAACATGTTGATATTTAGAGTTGAAAACATGTGCTATTACTTTAACCTCAGTGTTGGGCTCAACAGCATTAGCACCTATGCCGGTCATCTGAGAGCTGAGTTGCTCCTAGAACTACCTTCACTTGTGTTTTATGAGACAAACATTCATCTTAACAAAAATGAGTCAGTGAGGGCACACCATCCTGTTCTGCTGTAGATTCTGCCTTTCAGTAGGCCAACATGTGTAAACCACCTAGCATGTGCAAGGCCCTGGGTTTGACCCTCAGCGCAGCAAAATAAAAATAAATCCACCATTATGACACAGAGGCAAACTTAATTTAGAAAGCCAACTGCCTTGCTGGTTCAAGGTTTTGTTAACTCAGCAGGAAGGAACATTATGAATGCCAGTGAACCCTGAGGCTTCATGCTGTCAATTTTGTTCTTTCTGTTTCTCCAGTTTTGTGTTGCAGTGATTTGATGAAGGAACGGTTAGGCCAGAGTAGTTGTTACTTCTGATTGTGAACCATCACTGAAGATTTCTGGAGTTTGCTGTTATCTGAATTGCATACTTAAGTCATCTGTAAAATGAGAGAGTTGAACAAGAGGATCTCAAAAGTTCTTTTCTGTTCTAAAATTCTATGATTCTCTAATCAATAGCCTGACTTTTTAAAATGTGAACAAGCCTCAAGAAACCTTTAAAATAATCTTCCAGCTCATTCATGCATACGATTTATTTATTCAGAATTATACTACATAACAGTAATAGTTATACACAATCCTAAAAACTAATTTATTCTTGAAATTAGCTTCTTTTGCCCTTTCAATATTTTTGATGTTCCATTTTAAATTTCCTAGGGGTGTATTCCAATCTAATATGCCACATAATCTCAACATATAAGTATATTACTAAGGAAAAAAGTACTCTTATTTATCCCAGGAAAGACACTCCTACAAAAAAATACTAAGTATTAGAGGAAATTTCCTCAGGTTGGGGAGCATTGAACTCTGCTTTATGATAATTCATTTTTAAAACTAATAATGAGATATTTTTAAATGTTAAATGCTGCTTCTCTTTAATGGAAAATAATTATTCAGTGTTCATTTCATTTTTAATAAAAGATCAGCTAAATTTCTTAATGCAAAATGAGCTTGTCCTGATGCTTTTGATTCTCAGTGAAATTCACTCAGACTTTTACTGAATCAAATTCTTACCAATTTCAAAGAGAATGAATATATAATTTAGATGAACTATAATAGTTTCAAAATGGAAATCAAGGTATGTGGTTTAGATTCATGGATCTCCTCCATGAAATTAGATATTTACATGGCCCTGGTTCAATCTTTCCCTCCTTTCTCCAGCTCTCATTGTCTTCTCTCTTTAGCTCTCTGCTTTCTTCTTCCTTTCACAGATATTTGTTATGTAAGTATAAAACTCATATGTCTGTGATCCTGTAGTTCTATCCCAGAATGCTATCATGGAAGAAACATGGTCCAAAAACAAAATGAAGTTCAAAAAGAAAGCAAGTCCTTTGTGTAAGATGTTCAAATACCAGAAAGAGAGCACTGTTTCATATCAGCACTTCTGAAAACCCCCTGCATCCTCTCCCACCCACTGGCCTCACACATCCAGGCAATCCATCCATCCCTTCTTTCTGTATAAGCCTCTGGAAAACTCTTCACTCAACGCTAGCACTCGAGTTCTTCTGTCTCACACTTACTGTTTCCAATTCCTTTTTTTTTTTTTTTTTTTTTTTTTTTGGTACCGAGGATTGAACTCAGGAGTACTCGAATACTGAGCCACATCCCCAGCCCTATTTTGTGTTTTATGTAGAGCAGGGTCTCACTGAGTTGCTTAGCGCCTCGCTGTTGCTGAGGCTGGCTTTGAACTCGTGATTCTCCTGTCTCAGCCTCCTAAAGTGCTGGGATTACAGGGGTGCGCCACCGCACCCGGCTCTGTTTTCAATTCTTACAATAAAAATCCAAAGAACCAAGTCAGGAGAAAGGCTGGAAAAGATATTTTGGTAATTTTTGTTCAATTACCCCTTCCAAGTACATTACAAGGTATATGAAAAAGCACAGATTCTACCTTTAAAAGCTTATAATCAAATGAAGGATATTCAACATTTTTTGAATTATGAAAAGTCAAGAATTCTGCCAAATATCATGGATATAAAGATTAATCAGCAAGGGTCTCTGCCCTGGAGAAGGTGATAGCCCAGCATGGAGGGGACACATGGACAGATAATGATAATGCAATATGATAAATACTAAAATAAGATTTACACTAAAAGTGCTATGGAAACTTAACACGCCTTCCTTTAAATGACTCACTTACCAGAACTCTTAATTAATAATATTAGTTTTTTCCTTGTTACAGGAACTCCAGTTTTGAACTGAAAACAATTCATCATTGTTTTGTCAGATTCCTTGCCTCTGTGTCTAACCAGTCTCCAGAGTTTTGCAGCTTCATTTCTACTTATAATAATATTGTCCCAATATATGATAGGGTCAAGTGGGGACGATGAGAGAGAGGGAGAAAGAAACGCTAGCCTTTATCTCCTAGAAGAAAGAAAATCTGAAACTGTAAGGCACATGTTAGAGTTGTCAGAAGTACATTGATTCAACTTTATGAACTATGAAACATAGTTTGTTTTTGTTGTGTTCCATAGCAGTGTGGTAATTATAAAAGTTTCACAAAGATTAAGAAACAAAAACCCACCACCAGCCAGGCGCAGTGGCGCACGCCTATAATCTCAGCACTTTGGGAGGCTGAGACAGGAGAATTGCGAGTTCAAAGCCAGCCTCAGCAATGGCGAGACACTAAGCAACTCAGTGAGACCCTGTCTCTACGTAAAACACAAAATAGGGCTGGGGATGTGGCTCAGTGGTCAAGTACTCCTGAGTTCAATCCCCGGTACCAAAAAAAAAAAACCCACAAACAAACAAACAAAAAACCCACCACTATTTCCAACTAACATGCATCCTCCATAACATTTT
This sequence comes from Xerus rutilus, assembly GCA_028644305.1. Taxonomy (NCBI): domain Eukaryota; kingdom Metazoa; phylum Chordata; class Mammalia; order Rodentia; family Sciuridae; genus Xerus; species Xerus rutilus. Next base: position 60,485,909 of record CM053401.1, read on the forward strand.
TACTCATATTACTTACCATCGAACTCTGACCCAGTTTCTCCGATTAATTATGCTAAATAATGTTCCATCATGTCATTCTCTTTTTAAAAAACTGCAATAACTCCTCAAGAGTTTGTACAAGGGAGCTCAAACTCTTGAGGTACACATAAAGATTTAAAAATTTGGCCCTGAACAATCATCTTTGTCACCTTATTTCTTTTTATCCCTTACTCAATCATATTCTCTGGTCAACTTAAATGCTCAAACTTTCCAAGAACTACCCATTGATTTATCTGCCCAGCAACCCTATTCTCTAAAACCGCTCCTCCGCCCTTCCAGCAACATCATTTCAGTTACTTTGTCCTTATATTTCCATTGGCAATTAATCCACTGCTAATACCCAACCCAAGCTGGTCCAGTGAGTCCTTTCCCTGAGGGACTTAGAATGGGAACTGAGAAAATACAGGCCCAAGCCAGTTGTCATTTTCTGCCACAGAGACCAGAAAGAAGAAAACACCGCAGTAAGAAATGAATCAAACATCTAAAGAGGAACAAAGACAAGATAGAAAGGACTGTAATGAACCATAGTCTATGCATTCTACTGATCTGACCCAGGTGCATCCTACTGTTGGGACCCAAGAGTCAATTGTCACAGTCATAATAATTACTTCCTTTGCTAACTTTATCTTTTTTTTTGGGAGGGGGGGAGTAAGTTGGAATTGAACCCAGGAGCACTTAACCAGTGATCACATCCTCATCCCTTTTTATTTTTTATTTTGAGACCGGGTCTCATCAAGTTGCTTAGGGCCTCACCAAGTTGCTGAGGCTGGCTTTGAACTTGTGATCCTCCTGCCTCAGCGTACCAAGCTGCTGGGATCTCAGGTGTGTGCCACTTTATCCAGCTTAACCTTATCTTAAATGAACTCTGCTGCTGGCATCCCCGAAGTTGTGATTAATCAAATCACAGTTGCATTTTAAAGAGTTCACTCCATGCATAGTATAGAAGGATGAGCTAATAAGAAAGCAGAAGCGATGAGACCAGTCATGAAGCCATTGAAAGAATCCAACAACAGGGGCTGGGGTTGTGGCTCAGTGGTAGAGCGCGTGCCTAGCATGTGTGAGGCATTGGGTTCGATTCTCAGCACTGCACATAAATAAATTAAATAAAGTCCTTTGACAACTAAAAAAAAAAAGAATCCAGGAACAGAATTTGGTGATGATGGATGTGGGAGATGAATAAGGTGGCAGGGACTGAGGGTCACTGAAGGCTGGATAACTGGTAGAGAGAGGGAAAGACAATATTGCAGAATTTGAGTGATGATAATGAGCTTGTCTGTGGCTGAGATAACTTGTGTGGAAGCACCGAGCACAATTCTTATGCCGTAGCAAGTACCCTATGGTCAGTGTCCTAAGTCTCCCCTGACTTCTATCTTTGTCTCCCTTGTAATGCTGTAAGCTCCTGCAGGGGAAGGATTACATACTAGACTTCTCCTTTCCCTCACAATGACTAGTCAAGTGCTGAAACACTGCGGACATTCAGTATTTGGTAATTTTATTTGATTTTAGGCAAGACAGTTTTGTTTTCATTGTTTATAATAATACATTTTGTCAAAGTGAACAATCAGAATACTATTGTATAGAATTGCTTTAGACCAAGAATTCAGAGAATGCTCTACTCACTATAATCTTGTTTGATTTTGGAGTAATCTTAAAAAGGCCTGAATTCTAATAAAAGATCATTTTCTTTTTGATGGGAAAGAAATAAATAAAATTTACACCCAAAGAGAATAAATAAATAAGGCTTTCATTTATAAATATGTATAAATCTGAAAGTGCCCAGTATACATCAATGCACAATACTAAAAAATAAACCTGAAAGCTGAATACAGATCCTGACTCCAAATATAAACACAAACTAATCAAAGCCAAGAATTCATATTTTGAAACAGCTTCCACTATTGAATATCAATATGTATCTCAGATATACCTATAAAGTTTGGGGGGAATTGATTTCTTCCTAATTCTCTATTAATATTATTTTCATTATCCACATATATTATGTCTATGTCTCTATAGTATGTAATTATACATAATTTATAACTACTAAATAGTTACATTATGAAGTATTATATATCATATATCATATCATGATTATCATATCATGTTATATCATACAGTATTATATAATAGACTATATATTTATAATAAAATCATATGTTTGAGAGTGTAAATGTGACAGACATTTAAATTAAATATTTTAAAATTTCATCTTAACTAATTCTACCTCAATTGGAGGTATACAATCAATCAAAAAAAAATCATGGCTGGGCAGCTTTTATTTACCTAAATAAAAGAAGAAAGAAAATGAACCATGGTACATGCATACCTCTGTGGATGATCAAAATACCACTATAGAACTTTGGACATTCATGGAAGAAGTCACAATCTGGAAAAAAAATATCTAACAGTGAATTGAGAAGTAGTGAAATATCCACCAACCATGGTACAAAATTCTACCCATGGGGGCATTCTTTGAAGTTAAGAAGAGTTTTTCTAGGAGATGTCTGTTAAAATGAAAGCTTTTACTAAAAGTGACAAAATATTGATTTGCTGATACCTATAAATGCATTGCCATGATTCGTTGGTTTCACTAGCTCCCTTTCACCTTACAGAGAAACATGATTCAGTTCTTTTATCTTTGCCTATCTTCTCAACTTCATTTCTTAACATTCTCCTTCTGCCAGCAAATAATCCCTCTACCTGTATGGCTGATGCTTTCTCAGTGTTTCAAAATTCAGACAAAAGTGCTCTCAGAAAAGTCTTTCCTCCTTTCAACAGATGAATGGATAAAGAAAATGTGCTATATATACACAATGGAATATTATTCTGCCATAAAAAAGAATGACTTTATGACTTTTGCAGGTAAATGGATGGAACGAGAGACTATCATGCTAAGAGGAATAAGCCAATCCCAAAAAACCAAGGGTCAAATGTTCTCTTTGATATGAGGATACTAACACACAACAAGGGGGGAGTTTAGAAGTTCAGAGGATTAGATAAAGGGGAATGGAGGGGAGAGGAGATAGGAATAGGAAAGACAGAATGAATCAGACATAACTTTCTAATGTTCATATATGAAAAATATACTCTACTGTCATGTATATATAAAAAGAACAAATAAATAATTATGAGATTAAAGGTAAAAAAAAGAAAGAAAGGAAAAACTTTACTCACTGTAACCAAAGTAGGGCCCTACATTCCTGTAACTTCTTTCAGAGCACCAACAACAATCTGTGAGTCTTTTTATTAAAAATATATTTTTAGTTGTAGATGGAGACAATACTTTTAGTTTATTTGTTTATTTTTATGTGGTGCTGAGTATCAAACCCAGTGCCTCCCACCTGTGAGGTAAGCACTGTACCACGGAGTCACAACCCACCCCCAGTTATTCTTGTATATATTTCCATTTACTTTTTTGATGTCTCTCTCCTTTAGTTGGATACAAGTGTCTTTGAGGGCAGGGACTTTGATCATATTATCTTCTGTTATAATTCTAGCTCCCACACAATGCTAAGAACATAAAGTCCCAATAAGTATTTGCTAGATGAGTAGATAAACAACAGAGCATTCTGGATGTTGTTTTATATATATCAAAATATCTTAAAGCAATCACAGAATGCTCAAATAATTCTTCTAGGAATTTATCTTAAGAAAATAATTGGAAATATATAGATTTATGCATAAAATTTTCATCATAGACATTTACAAAAGGGAAAACTAGAAATGACCTCAATACACAGAAATAAGTATTCAATACATGGCATTTTAAGTAATATTTAATGTCATGAGAAAATGTTCATGATATAATGGCAATTGGAAAAATCAAGATAAGAGTTTATATAGTATGACCCCAATGTCACAAAAAGGAGGTGTATGCACAGAAAAGAATTATATATATATATATCAATGTGCTAAAATATTGATGGTGCTTATGATGGATGAGTAATTTTTATTATTAATGATAGCCTATTGTTAAAAAAATACCAGCAATGAATATGTATTCCTTTTACAAATGAATAAAAGAAATACATTTTGGGGCTGGGTATATGGCTCAGTGGTAGAACACTTGCCTAGCGTGTGTGAAGCCCTAAGTTTGTGATGGAAAAAAAATGTTTTTAATCTAAATAAACAGTTAATGTGTGAAAATCACCCTGCTAATTACTCAAGGTTTCAACACTTTTGAATAGATGATTAACACTTTTCCTGTTCTCCAGAGGTTTGTAATTTAGGGCATAAATAAGTTCATTTCTAAACTCATGACAGCTGGCAATAGGAACCATCAACAACCCTGGAGGAGAGCGGATGAAGGCATAAAAATGGCAAGATGGCATAAGGCAGAGTGGGACAGTACCAAGGAAAAGAAGGGAAACAAGTAGGGAGATGAGGGTGAAGCCAGAATGAGACAGGGAGTCAGTATAGACAGGCAAATCAAGTCAGGTCGGATCAAGGAGGCCAATTGGAGTGAGTCCGGGAAGTTGGAGAGGGATTGAAATGCTAAGGCCTTCAGAGCTCTTTCTCCACCCTTATCAATGTAACCTGCCCCTGCTCCAACCTGTTGCTAAGGTAACCTATCCTAGGGATCGTCCCTCCCTACAGGGAGTTGTTAATTACACCCCCCCTTCCTGCCCAGATCACTCCACTTTGGCCCCCCTGTCCATGTGCTTTTCACCTTTTAGCCATCCCACTGGAGCATCTCCTAGGCCTAGTCACATAGGCAGGAAAGAGAGATAAGAAGAGGGCAGGAGAACAAAGAAAGCCTAGGACATAAAAAGGTAAAACACTCTCACTTCTGGGGATACCAGGATACCAGCTATGGCCCCTTCTCCCTCTGGGAGAAGTCTATGTTACCCCTTTTTAAATAAACCCTGCTTAAATGCTTGCTTCTCTAATGTTATACTTGAGCATGTGAAGAAGCAGAACTCGTCACCGGTAACCGGCACTATCAAGGGGATCCCCTAAAATAAACTTCAACTGGTTTATCTAATCAACAAACACTGAGGACCCACTGGGCCAGGTATTTTGCTAGACCATCAGGGGCAGGCAAGTAAGAAAATCAGTTATGTTAGAACTCAGTTTTATGATTTTGCATAAGCTATTCTGGGAGTATAAACAAGGAGCTCCTCAGTGATAATGAAATGGGAATGGTCAGAAAACACTTTCAAGAGAACATAAAATCATGTTAAATCCCAAAGAACAAAATACAAGATACTAAGCAGGGGAGAAAAATATAAGCAGGGTATAAAATCACATGGCTATCAGGATACTCTGCATGTGGCCCTAATAGAACCCCAGGCCCTAATAGAACCCCACTGGAAGGTAAATATCACTTCCTCTGAGTTCCATATAAAATGAAGTTGCAAAGCAGGCATTGTGGCACGTTGCTTCTAATCCCAGCTACATGGGGGGCTGAAGCAAATGGATCACTTGAGCTTAGAAGTTCAAGACCATCCTGGACAGCATAACAAGACCCTGTCTCAAAAATAAAACATAGGGGGCTGGGATTGTAGCTCAGCGGTAGAGCGCTTGCCTCGCATGCGTGAGGCCCTGGGTTCGGTCCTCAGCACCACATACAAAGCAATAAAATAAAGACATTGTGTCCATCAACAACTAAAAAAATATATTAAATAAATAAATAAATAAATAAATAAAACATAGGGGCTGGGATTGTGGCTCAGTGGTAGTGCACTTGCCTCACATGCATGGGGCTCTGGGTTCAATCCTTAGCACCACATAAAAAGAAATAAAGACATTGTGTCTATCTACAACTAAAAAAAAAATTTTAAAAAATAAAACATAAATTATAAAAATTTAAAATAACTAAAATGCAGTTGCCTAAATGGTGGCAAATTTGCAAACTTTTCTTTAATAACTTTTTATTGTGTAAATCCAGATGTAATTAACATTTATTAAGAGAAAAGTGTGCCTCAGACATTCCTACCTATTATTTCACTTATGACAGAAGAGAAATAAATAAATGAATAAATAAATAAATAGTAAATAAGCTAACTAACTCACTCACTCAGTCACTCACTCTCTCTCATCCACTGGTAGCACACCAGGGGGCAGGGCTGCAGGAAGCAGCTGGTCTGAAGTCACCAGACAACAGATCTAAATGGCAGATAAAAGGCTTTCTTCCAGTTTTATCACCAGCCTTTTTCCTGGAAGGAAGAGAGGAATCAAACTGATTTAATATACTGAATACATGGTAGGATCAATACATCATTTATTTTTAGATCTCAATTGCCCCTCTTTTGAAGGGCATTTAAATTCAGTTTGGTGGGATGATGTGGGCAGAGCTGAGCACAGTGATGACTTGCTTTCTCATCCCTGTGCCTTATGAATACCCTACAACTACCTTTACACTGAAACCACTAAGTAAAGAAAAAAGGAATCTGCAGCAACTGCCTCTGTTCTCCAAAATCATAAGATCCCATGTGGACCATAACAACATATAAAATGATGGCCATAAACACCATCTGAATTAATATTTTGTAAATAAAAAGTAGTAAAATATTTACATTCTTTGCTAAAAGAGCCTTTAGGCTACTTTAAGAGAATAAAAAAAAAAACTTTTATTTCAGGCTTTAATCTAAAGTTTAAATTTTGAATGTGTTTTTAAATCTTATTTTGAATAATTAAGACTTAGGGAATGACCTATAATGCCAATATGCTGCTGTAATAGCTAAAAACGATTTGTCAAAAAGCAACATATTAAAATCAATTCAGCTAGGTTCCAAAAGTGGTAATCTATATTTTCAACTCCTCCATACTAAACATCTTACTCAAGTACACCTGTTAATTAAATTTATATGTAGCACCATTGTCACCGGTCTCACTATATTTAAGGCCCTTAACACATGTCTACATAGACTTCACAAAGAATATATATTTTCTTTCTCTCGTGGTTGGAATTTCCGGGTACAGAATGTTAGATTGTAAGCACAAAATTGGGATTATGTTCAAAATAAAGAGAATATTCAACTGTTAACAATTTGACAAATACAGCCTTTCTGGTTGTTTTTCAATGAATAATGAATATCTTAAAGTGGTAATTTTACACACACAAAAAAGGAAATAAAGTTATAGTAAACAAAATGTTCACCTTCGAGGAAAAGTAAATTAGAATAACAATAAAGAACATGTATTAGTAAAAAACAGTGATTGGCAATGGGTTGTTTCAGCTTATCCACCTGTCATGTGTCAATACCCCACTTTTTTTTGAGGAACTGCCCTTCCCTACTTCAGTGATTGTGGTAAGGTTGGGAGTACAGTTGTTTCGCCTCCCTTCTTCCCTTGCATTCAACACATGAAATGGGCCTGGTCAGAGTCCCTCCCTAGAACTGACATATATGAACAATAATACTAAAGTTCCTTCTTTCCCTTGACATTGTGTCAACCTAAGCTAAGAGCTCTTTGTTGATCACCTTTTTTTCCAGCTGCCTTCCTGGGAAAAAATTCGTTTTCAATAGGAGACAAGAGGTCCACACAAAGAGGAAAGCAAAGGGGACATAGTAAAAGAGAGAGAGAAAAAAGGGAGAAGGAAATAAAAGATCCGACTTAGCCGGGCCCAGCACTTAGGGAGGCTGAGACAGGAGAAACACAAGTTCAAAGCCAGCCTCAGCAACAGTGAGGCGCTAAGCAACTCAGTAAGACCCTGTCTCTAAATAAAACAAAAAATAGGGTCTGGGGATGTGGCTTAGTGGTCGAGTGCCCCTGAGTTCAATCCCCGGTACCAAAAAAAAAAGATCTGACTTGTGTTCGCTTCGGCAGTACATATACTAAAACTGGAAAGATACAGAGAAGATTAGCATGGCCCCTGTGCAAGAATGACATGCAAATTTGTGAAGTGTTCCATATTTTTGCATCTGCATATCAGAGAAAACATTTGGCCTTTGGTTTTGGGAGATTGGCTTATTCCATCCATTTACCTACAAATGCCATAATTTCATTCTTCTTTAAGGCTGAGCAATATTCCATTGTGTATATATACCACAATTTCTTCATCCATTTATCTGTTGAAGGGCATCTAGGTTGGTTCCATAGTTTAGCTATTGTGAATTGAGCTGCTATAAACATTGATGTGGCTGCATCACGGTAGTATGCTGATTTTTTAAGTACTTTGGGTATAGACCAAATAGTGAGATATCTGGGTCACATGGTGGTTCCATTCCAAGTTTTCTGAGGAATTTTCATACTGCTTTCCAGAGCAGTTGCACCAATTTATAGTCCCCCCAGCAATGTGTAAGTGTACCTTTTCCCCACATCCTCACCATCACTTACTGTGGCTTGTATTCTTGATAATTGCCATTCTCACTGGAGTGAGATGAAATCTTAGAGTGGTTTTGATCTTCATTTCTCTAATTGCTAGAAATGTTGATCACTTTTTCATATATTTGTTGATCGATTGTTTAATCTTCTTCTCAGCTATGTTTTGGTATGTAGGTCATAAACACATGAGTCAGCATATGTACTTAAGGTCATAAATATTTGCTTGTGAGCATGCACTCATTTATGTAACCTGTTGGCACTGGCCTTTTTTGTTTTGTTTTGTTTTGTTTAGCCTGCACATAAAAAAGGCCTAGAGAAAAACTTGGGGGGTGGTGTGACCTTCAAATAAAGCATGTCTGCTATCCCAATTGTGCCCTGCATCTTCTTCCACCTGCCAGGATCCTGAACTTTTTTCCAAGTCTGAGCCTCTGTGGGACATAACTTGTTCACAAAATAGCCCCTAGACAGGCTGGACTTTGTGTCTCAGTCTCTCAGCATCTTGTACTTAGTGCATTCACAGAACTCCAGTGCTTCTGTGAACTGTTTTCTCAACTACAACATTCTTTTGAAGAACAACATCCATGCCTTCCTCATCCATTGACTCTGCGGCTTAGCACTTAATACAAAGCAAGAGTCTCAATAAATGTGTGTTTAAAATATGCATGAAACTCTGAGCTCCTTAGAACTCAGCCACAGGGGCCAAGCAGAAGCATATCTGTAACAAAGACTCATACCCTGCACCTCTGCCTGCCGAAGTTGAATGGCTGACTAACAGCAGGATCAGACACCTGGCATATCCTCCTCCATCTTGCATCTTGCATCTTGCATTTTGCCTGGTCAATCCTGAGATAAGGGTGGCCAGACCACACCTGGTCAAGATCACCTGCTTTGGTAGCTGTGAAAAGCCTCTAGCTTTTCCAACGCTTATCTGGAAACTCCAGATATAGTGCAAACTATAGTGCAAACTATAACTATATAGTTTATAACTATATAGTTATAACTTTATAGTTATAACTATAACTATAGTGCAAACTATAACTCCAAACTATAGTGCAAACTCCAACCCTTGCCCTGCCCTTGCCCTTTCTATAAAACCTCGAAGTCATTGTCAGCTCTTCAGTCTTCCCAGCAGGATAACTATACTGATTAAAGTTCATTTCAAAAGGTAACTTCACTGTTACCTTTTCTTTTCCATTTTTTGGGACAAACAGCCAGACCTCCGACCTCTGTCCACATTTCTTTTGTTGAACCACAAAAACTGCCTCTGACTAATCCAAGCAGGAAGACAGCCTTATTGGAAAGCCACTGAGATAGCTCAGGAATAGAAAGAAGGAGTGAACAACTCAGCTTTATGAAGACAGTGCATAGCACAGTTCTTTTTTTTTTTTTTTTTTTGGTACTGGGGATTGAACTCAGGGACACTCGACCACTGATCCACATCCCCAGTTTTATGTAGAGACAGGGTCTCACTGAGTTGCTTAGCACCTCACCATTGCTGAGGCTGGCTTTGAACTCACGATTCTCCTGTCTCAGCCTCCCAAAATGCTAGGATTATAGGTGTGCACCACTGCACGCGGATCCTAGCACAGTTTTGAGTATTAGGCAAGGGAACTTCCAAGGAGCTGCCATCAAAAGGGACATTCCAACCACATCTTATTCCTATGTCACTCCAATTTAATTTCAGACAAAGATGACAATTGGCTAGGAGACTCTCAAGTGCTCACCATCACAATCAGAGCACTAAAAAGTCTTACAGGAAACCTTGGTGCTGGGCAAGCATCTGAGCAAAGAATGCCAACAGTCGCCAGGCACTTCCTCCTCCAAAGCTATCATCTATGAGGGCTGAAGGGAGAAATTTGGTGTGAGGAGGTTTGTTTTTTTTTTTTTTTTTTTTTCACACTGGAATATCCATCTACATTTGAAGAGTGAGACCCAAGAACAAACTTCAGAAATTTAAATATTTGAATAACTTAGTGAATGATTTCCTTCTCTAGTTGTTATTCTGCTTCCTCTGATGTTTCATTCATTTGGTTATAAGCAGAAGTATCTTTGGGAGGTGGAATGATATTTTATATTCAGACTTTAATTCTAGCTTGATTTTTAAATTTCCATATTGTACGTAATTTGCTAAGTATGAAATGTAGAATATGAATGCTTACATTTAATTATTTTTTACAATAGAACTGTGTGATCAAAAAATTGGAGACCACTTTTCTAAAGGATAAATTCTATTAAATTTTAAATCTAGGGGCTTGGGTTGTGGCTCAGTAGCATAGTGCTCGCCTAGCACATGTGAGGCCCTGGGTTCAATACTCAGCACCACATAAAATAAATAAAATAAAGGTATTGTGTCCATCTATAAAAAAATTTAAATCTATTGTCTCTTAAAAAAAAACAACTGACCTAATGGTATAATCAATGTTACTTAGTGAAGCCCAAATTCAACATGCTTCCTCTAGTACACAAGGAACCAGATTTCCTTTTTCTTTTCTCTGTTTTCCAAGGACACACATAGATTTATTTATAAAAGCAGATATACATTCAAGGGGGAAGGTGGATTATTTCAAGAGAGAGACATCTTTTGGGGTAAAGTAAGAAATACACATTCAAGGAAGAATGTAGGCCATACTAATCAAGAAACTTAATTGGGGTAAAGCAAGGAATGCACATTCAGGGGAAAATGTGGGCCATCTCCAGAGGGAAAAATGGCAACCCTTTGGTGTGAGGTATTAATATTTATGGAGGGACAGTTGATAGGATTAGAGGTAGAGTCAGGGCAGATTACACAATTTCATGCTAGTATTTTTAGTTCTTGTACATTGCCTTTATTTTATTTTTTGCAGACATGTGGGGAGCTAGCTCCATGCTATGCCCTTAAGATGGTGACTAGCCATTGTGAAAAAGTGTGTAAACGGGAAGGGCACGGAGGAAGGAGGGACTATGTGATTGGTTTACTGTTGGTTCCGCGAACGTGATCAGCTCGTGGACAGAATTCAGGGAGCTTGTGTGCCTTGTCACATGGACAGCTAGTGGCTACGTGCATTGTCTCTGATTGGCCGAATGGCCCTATAAGTTGAATGCTTGTTCCGCAATTAAACGAGTACTTGCTTTGACTGGTCTCCCTGGCGTGTCTGATTGTCCTGTGGCAGAGGGCTGAGAATGAGCAGCCAGTCGGCTCCAACTCTTCCTGACTTCCACTGCTAGGTGAATGTGGGGGTGCCTCTTCAGTCCGCTGGTTCATCACGGACCGTGACCCCCGCACAGACAAAGGCTTGGGTCAAGGGTACAGGCCAAATGTATGGGCTAAGGACATGGGTTGGATTACTCATGAATGCTTGATCCCTAGCCAGGGATCTAAAGTCTCTGCCTGACTATCTAATGGGTACAGAGACAGGCTGGTCTCAGTTGTTCGGATAGGATGGAATCTATGTATTGCTGTCATCTTAACCACTGAAGTGTTGCAATGTGGAAGATACAGATTTTACTAGGAGGTCAAGAAGTATAGTAGCTACCAGGCACTCACGGTAACCAGCAGCTCAGGAGGTAGAGGCAGGAGGATCACAAGTTCAAGGCCAGCCTCATAAACTTTGCGGATCCTTGTTTCAAAATAGAAAAATTAAAAGGTTGAGTAGTGGATTGAACACCTGGGTGCAATCCCCAGTAACAAAAAAAAGAAAAAAAGAAAGTATAGTAGCCAGTTATATATATATATATGTAGTTATATATATATATATATATATATATATATATAGGCTAGTATAGTAGCTACTAGTAGTAATAGCCAGCTGAGATTAGGTAAGTAAGCCTGTTTTTTGTTTTCTGTTTTTGGTACCAGAGATTGAACACAGGGGCACTCAATTCCTGAGCCACATCTCCAGCCCTTGTTTATATTTTATTTAGAGATAAGGTCTTGCTTAGTTGCTGAGGCTGACTTTGAACTCACAGTCCTCCTACCTCAGGCTTCTGAGCCACTGGGTTGCCACCCCAACTGGTTACGCAAGTAAACTTTAACCATTTTTCACCTGTACACATCTCAAGAACTGGATTTTTTTTTTCAATACCAAGTCTGTTAGATCTGGCTCAGATTAACTCAGGAAAAATTTATGACCTTGGTAGAGGCTCTTTTGATAGTTATCATCATATATTAATACATAAGACTCTTTTCTCCATAGTCTCTTAGCATTACTTATTTTGGTAGGCTGACACAAGAGCATATGTCAAGTTACATTTTAAAAGATCATTGTCTGTCCCTTTTAAATAACCAGGCATGACTGTTCTGACTTTTCTTTCAGCCTCATATGAGTACCTTTACCTTTGGTAATACTTTCCTGCTGGGTGTTCAAGGCCAAGTAGGTGACTTCTATGTTAGTCAACAATCTCTTTCCTTTCTATTGTTGGTCAAGCCTCCTCAGTGGTTAGTTTTTGGCTCACATGAGAAGCCTCTTGAATCTTTCAGCCTATACTACCAGTTGTATCATCTTCCAGGATAGGTCAGGGTCTTGCTGACCACATATGGCTTTCCTTAGAAGCATAAGAGACATTTCCTTCACCAATGATCCTCCTCTTTGCAGTATGCATACTGGTTGTCTTTCTGTTCTCTAAGGTCCTAACAATTCCCCTGACTGGGAAGTCAGGTGACTTACTGAGTTGCAGGAACTTTAGAGAGTTCCCCTGTAATTCCCAGTGTTCTGGCTGACCTTGGAGGGCAAGGGCCAAAATATCACCTTTTTCTCTTGGTCCTTTTATTTCCCTTGGCTTTGGCTTTCAAGCTTGGTTGTTGAATGCCTAGAGAGCCAGAATCACCAGTCTTGAAGTGGGGATAGTGGGTTTTAACTTTAATTTATAATTTTACAGTTACCCTTCCATTTAATTGGAATTGGTATCATACCCTATCTATTCAATAGATGATGGCTTATTGTCTTAAATTAACTCAAGTTATTCTGTTAGAAATGTTACTTCTACAAAACACTAACAGGCCATAATTATAAAGTTTTATGAGGAAAATAAAAAATGAGATTAATAAGAGCAAAAACATATTTAGTTTGTATAATAGTTCTGAACAAGAAACATATTTTTACAATAGCACTAATATACCTTTGATATTTGTTTAGCCTCTACAAAAAAGTCAATTTAATGATAAATAAAATCATTTACAAGTTCTATTTCTTTTTAAAACCTTTTTATAACATTTTAAGACCTTTTATAATTTACCCAAATTCTTACTTAGTTTTGTGCTGTATCTATTTCTACCTTGAGATTGTAGTAATTTTTATGAAAAAAAATTTATCATTCCAAACAGAACTGTCAATGAACTCAATTTTAGCCTGCTTGGGGGCCTAACATGCAGTGAAGCAAGAAGCAGAGCCTTATCCCAGGTGAGTTTGAACTTTTTTTTTTTATTTGTTGATGGATCTTTATTTTATTCATTTGTTATTTATATGTGGTGCTGAGGATCGAACCCTGTGCCTCACGCATGCTAGGCAAGCGCTCTACCACTGAGCTACAGCCCCAGCCCAAGTTTGAACTTTTGACAATCTTAGCAAAAGTCTTTGCATTTGAGGCTAATTTTTGCCCCCTTTCTAAATATCATTCTATTAAGGAGTATAAGAAAACAAAGTTCTCATGTATCATTTTCAAATCTATTTGAAAAACATTTACAATAATAACATCATATCTGAAAAATGACTAAATCAGAAAAGCAAAAAGAGCTCTTAATTTCCTTTCCTTTTTTTTGTTTAAAAAATGGCAAACATTTTCACATTGCACTTTGCCCATCTTTAAATCAATCAACTTCTCAGTATCTATTCACAAATACATTTAAATTCCTACCACAGTGTAAAGAAAAACGTAATTCTTCATGTAACTTATTGATAACAGACTGCTTTTTTCTAATTATAAAATATTAAATGACATCACTAAATCTCAATTTAATTCCATCTTTTGAGAATAAATGAAATGTTTTAAAATGAAGTAGAATGTATTTGTTTGCAGATATACTCCCTAGGTGACCAATGTCCAATCTTTTTAATTATCAGAGTGTACAGTTTGGAATGCTGAGCATTTGAGCACATCTAATTATCTTTGCTTGAAGATGTATTCAGAATACTATTAAGAGCACAGGCACATAAACGTGAAAAAGACTGTCCCTACAAACAATTTTAGTTTGAAGGACACATGCTTAGCACAGTGTTTTCATAAACTTTGCATTCTAGAGGGTTTACACATTTGGGGAACATAAATATATTTAACATATAAAGAAGTCAGTAATAATTAGTATTACAGCTACACAGGCATTATATATGTGTGTGTGTGTGTAAATATATATTATGTATTAACTTAGATTTTACTTTTTTTTTTTTTAATGCTTATTTTTTAGTTGTAGGTAACAGAATATCTTTATTTTACTTTTATGTGGTGCTGAGGATCGAACCCAGTGCCTTATGCGTGCTAGGCGGGCACGCTACCACTGCGCCATAATCCCAGCCCCTAGATTTTACTTTTAAAGTAAAATTCAAAATCCATGTCTCCATAGGACAATTATTTTTGTGTGAGTATTTTTCTGACAGAAGGAAATGGGGGTCCATCAAATCTCTGGAAGCTGTGGCAAGACACCTAACAGGGAGAAGTGGATGGAACTGCCAATCTCCATCTACCACTGACCACTCAGACCTCCAGCTGTGGTGGAACTTACTTCAAATTACATTTTTCATTTAAACTTGTTTAGGTTAGGTTTTTATTATTTATAATCAAGAGTACCAATATACTACCCTCCCAGATGATTTTACTGATAATACTAATATGGGAAAGTAATTATGCATATACATTACTACTAGGTTTTCTTTGGTTTGATGCAGCAGAAATATACTACCATTGCCTAACTACGCATAGATTAATTGACTTTTGTGAGAAGAATTCCAGAGGAAGAAATCCAGAGCTAGTCAACACATTCAAGAAAGTCACAAGCACCTTCTGGCTTCCTATTCTACTACCTTAACTTAAAGTTGCAAGAAGACTTCTCCACTTGCAATTAGGGAGAAGAAAGGTGAGGGAAAGAGGAAAAGATCTATGGCAGCTGAGCATATTCCTTTTAATAACTGTAAAAAAAAAAATGTTCTAAAAGCTGGACCTTGCAGCCATCATAAGCCAGAGCTCAGTCATATGGACATACCTAGTTGCAAGGGAGTCTGAGGAAATGAGATGATTGTAACAAGTCACATTCTCACTTTAAAAAAAGTTTTTTATTAATGAAAATATAAATGGATATTGAGTAGGCAAATGCAGAGTTTATTTCAGTAGCTTTGTAAGTTAAGAAAAGCATTTTTAGCTTACTGTAAAAATGTTCATACCTGATGATCCAATAATATTTCTTCTTGAAAGTTAATCTGAAATAATTCAAAATATGGAAGCTGTAATAAATATATATATATATATACTGAGGATATTAAAACTAGGGAAAATCTACATAACAAACTAAATATCTAAAAATAGAAGCATGGGTTCCGGTTCCAAGATGGCAGCCTAGACGGATGCTGCGATCAGTCTCTCCAGCCAGCTTCTGGACATCATCCTACAGCTGCCCCCATAGGAATCTCACTCGCCCATGTACACAGGGCCACCAGGCAGCAGCGATTGCCACAAGTAGTGTGACTTCAGTGGCAAGCTGGGGCAGAGCTTAGCTGTGGGCGGGATGAGCCCTGGGCAGGTACCTGTTTCTACACAAGGTACCTGGCTCCAGCGCCCACCCAACCATGTGGGGCCTCTAGCAGTTACTCTGGTGGATGCAAGCCTCCTGTGTGGGAACCCCAGCTACTGTTCTCTGTGGATCTTCATCTACCAGGGCGTAATTTCCTACACCACGGGGATGCCGGACAAGATCTGGGGACAGAAGATGGCGGCCTAGATGGACTCCGCAGTGCTAGTCTCTCCAGGACTGGAGCTTGAAGAAGTGGAAATACCATCTCCCAACCAGCTTCTTGACATCATCCTACAGCTCATCATCCCCTGCAGGAATTTCATTTGCTTGAGTACGCAGGGCCACCAGGCAGCAGCAATTGCCAAAGGAGCATGACTTCCGCTGGCAAGCAGGGGAACTCAGCTGCCAGCAGCTAGGAACCCCTGCCCAGGGCTCTGGAACAGCATTCACCCA
Organism: Xerus rutilus; assembly: GCA_028644305.1. Classification (NCBI taxonomy): domain Eukaryota; kingdom Metazoa; phylum Chordata; class Mammalia; order Rodentia; family Sciuridae; genus Xerus; species Xerus rutilus. Next base: position 60,502,362 of record CM053401.1, read on the forward strand.
GGCCGGGCCTGCTTCTACATGGAGTACTTGGCTCCAGAGCCACCCAACCACACAGGATCCCTCGCAGTTTCTTCTGTGGACACACGACTCACACGCGCATGGGACCCCTGCTACTGTTCTTTGTGGATTTCCATCTACCAGTGCAGAACTTCCTACACCAGGGGACACTGGACAGCATCTGGGGACAAACTTTCACTTCAACAAACTTCTGCTTCAACACAGCACATTGTGAAACTGCGTCTCCACTGCATCCAAGAGCACCAGCAGTCCAGCCCTTCACCCTGTTGCTGAAGCAGATGGCTTCTTTGTGAGACCCGACCTATGACATTCTTCACCGAGCATGGAAATTCCAGTAAGCAACGGACAATGCCACCTACTAGAGGTGAAAGTAAGCAAACCTCTTTATTTACATTGAGACTTTTAATTTTTTTATTTTTATTTTTTATTTCTTCATTCTTATTTTTTATTTTATCCTTTACCTTTTTCTCTTACTATTGCTATTGTTTAATCTTTTTGTTTTATTTCTCTGCTCTTTTCTTCTTTTCTTTCTTTTTTTTCTACTTCCTCTTCTCTCTTTCGCTCTTTTCCCACCCTCTAATCCCCAATATTTGTAAAACTAAGTATCTGTTATACAGTAGAATACGGTAGACTGGGACTTCTGAACAGTATACTAGAGTGGTATTATATAATCTTGTAACTCCCGAGTGGTATTATATAGTCTTGTAACTCCCACTTGCATATGTTTTATTTTTCTTACTATCATGTCTCTTCACTAGTTATATGCTTTTCTTCTTCCTTACTGGTCTTACCCAACTCTCTTTCGCTCTTTCTACTAATAGCTAACTTCTCTTGGATTCCTTTTTAATGCTTTCTAGGATCTAATAACCACATCCTCACTTCCTACTACCTTAACATTCTATCCTACACCCCACCCTCAAGTTTCTCTAGCCCACCAACAGAAACTATAGACCCTTGTGCAAACCTATTGTTTACATAATAGATGTTAAAAGAACTCATAATTGTTGTATATTGTGACTAAACTATAAATGTATTTAGGAGCTATTAGGAGCTACTTGGTTTGAAACTATATATTGTTTGTATTGAGATCAGTTAATATCGGTCTCCCCTTTAAAGGAGAGGTATTGAAACCCTGCAGGGAAACTATAACCCTATAGGAGTAAAAACTGTAACACCTTGGATCAGCAGAGCTAGAAGGAAAGACACACAAACACCATGAAAAAACAAGGGAAGAAAGGGTCTCAAACAAACTGAGATACTACATTCTTAGGATCCATGATCAGTACAGCAGAAGAAATGACAGAACAGGAGTTCAGGATGTACATAATTAAAATGTTCTGTGACTTAAAGAATGATATAAGAGAGAAAGCCTGGTCAGCAAAAGATCATTTTGATAAAGAGATACATAGGCAAATATAGGAAGTAAAAGATCACTTCAATAAGGAGGTAGAGATTTTGAAAAGGAACCAAACAGAAATCCTTGGAATGAAAGAAACAATAAACCAAATTAAAAACTCAATAGAAAGCATCACCAACAGATTAAACCACTTGGAAGACAGAACCTCAGATACTGAAGACAAAATATTTACTATTGAGAATAGAGTTGACCACACAGTGATGATGGTAAGAAACCATGAACAGAACATCCAAGAACTATGGGATAACATTAAAAGACCCAACGTAAGAATTATCAGGATAAAGGAAGGCTCCAAACCAAAGGAATGAGCAACCTATTCAATGAAATAATATCAGAAACTTTCCAAATAGGGAGAATGAATTGGATAATCAAATTCAAGAGGCTTACAGGACACTAAACATTCAAAATCACAACAGACCTACACCAAGGTACATCATAATGAAAATGCCTAACATTCAGAATAAGGAGAGAATCTTAAAAGCCACAAGAGAAAGGAATCAGATTACATATAGGGGGAAGCCAATTAGGATCATTGCAGACTTCTCAACCCAGACCCTGAGAGCAAGAACATCATGAAACAGCATATACCAAGCGCTAAAAGACAGTGGATGCCAACCAAAAATTTTATATCCAGCAAAACTAAGTTTTAGGTTTGATGATGAAATAAAAACCTTCCAAGATAAACAAAAATTAAAATAATTCACAGCAAGAAAGCTGGCACTACAAAACATTCTTGGTAAAATATTCCATGAGGAAGACATAAAAAACAGCAATGAAAACCTGCACAGAGAGGAGCTACACTAAAGGCCAATCAAAGGAGAAACCCAATCAAGTTAAAAACTAAGAATAAACCAAAATGACTGGGAATAAAAACCATGTTTTCATAATAACACTGAATGTCAATGGCCTAAACTCAGCAATTAAAAAACACAGACTGGCAGATTGGATTTAAAAAAAAGACCCAACAATATGCTGCCTCCAAGAGATTCATCTCATAGAAAAAGACACTCACAGGTGGAAGGTGAAAGGATGGAAAAAAATTTATCACTCACATGGACTGCGTAAACAAGCAGGAGTCTCCATCCTCATTTCAGATAAAGTGGACTTCAAACCAAAGTTAGTGAAAAGGGATAAGGAAGGTCATTTCATACTACTTAAGGGAATCATACATCAACAGGACATAACAATCTTAAATATCTATGCCCCAAACATAGATATCTATGCCATGTTCATCAAACAAACCCTTCTGAAATTCAAGAACCAAATAGATCCCAACACAATAGTATTGGGTGACTTTAACACAACTCTCTCACCACTGGACAGATCTTCCAAACAAAAACTAAACAAAGAATCTACAAGACTTAATAGAACAATCAATGGTCTAGACTTAACAGATATACATAGAATATTCCATCCTTCAACAAGCAAATACACGTTTTTCTCAGCAGCACATGGATCCTTCTCCAAAATAGATCATATGCTATGCCACAAAGCAAGTCTCAGTAAATACCTAAAAATAGAGATACTACGCTGCATTCTATCTGACCATAATGGACTGAAACTAGAAATTAATGACAGTTTTAAAAAAAGAAGTCACTACAACACCTGGAGACTCAATAATTTGCTATTGAACAATGCATGGGTAACAGAGAACATCAGGGAAGAGATAAAAAAAATTCTTGGAGGTAAATAGAACTCTGATACAACATACCAAAATCTTTGGGACACTATGAAGGCAGTGCTAAGAGGAAAGTTCATTGCATAAACCTCATATATTCAAAGATGTAAAAGTCAACAAATCAATGACTCAACACTACAACTCAAAGCCCTAGAAAAAGAAGACCAAAGCAACACCAAAAGAAGTAGAATGCAGAAAATAATTAGAATCAGAGCTGAAATCAATGAAATTGAAACACAAGAAACAATTCAAAAAATTGATAAAACAAAAAGCTGGTTCTTCGAAAAATTAAACAAAATTGAAAAACCCTTAGCCACCCTAACAAAAAGAAGGAGAGAGAAAACCCAAATTACCAAAATTTGTGATGAAAAGGA